>JAWPNB010000003.1:29930000-30367500 GCA_033996785.1 Trichosanthes truncata
TGCTCCCATGGGTTCACCTCAGTATCAATGGATAACTTACCCTTCTGAAGAGCATTTACTACGCTGGCGATTCCCTATCTCAACTTTGATGTTCTTCAGTGCAGTGTCGTGGCCACTCACTGTTGTGGCAATGGTTGTGATAGCTGTCTACAAATGTTGGTTCACTCCTCTTTGTTCCTTAATGAAGGTTTCCATCATCTCCTCCAGGTTCAATTTCTTCTCTTGGCTCGATGTTCTTGCAAACCCAGGTTGCTGCAAAACATTTTTCTAGTTAGCGTAAGAGAAATTTTCGTGATTGTGCAAACCTATATGGTCAAAATTTGGTAAATTCTAGTTCTAGGGTCCTTGATACCCATATCCTCTGTTCTGCACATACTGGCACTGCTCCACAAATTGCTTCTCAACGCTCTTCAAATTCAATGCTGAAATGAGGTGATCGAATGGTTTCCTCCTGTAGTTGACAATTTATTCAAAGCATTAGTTAAGGACGACATTTGTGTTTTAAGTACACTCACCTCATCTATCTTGCAGATGCCCGCAATAAATCTTGAGAAGGATAAACAGTTCGTTGGCCATTGAAAGTTTATGGCGGCCATTTCCTCTTCTACCGTATTCACTAGGAAACTGATTCCTGCACTCGTATCCAAGATTTTCTTAGTACTAGATGATAAACTATTATAAAATAACTGTACCTGAAGCCAATATGGATAGCCGTGCTGAGGACACTTCCTCAACATCTCCTAAAAACCCTAGAATGGTCTCTCCATTTTATGACTCGAAACAATGAATTTACACCAGACTTCGACATAGCGTTGAGATGCTAGGCATAACGTCTCGATGCTGTGTGAAACGCACCACATAACCTCAACGTCCCAATGCTTCAGACGCAAATCTGCACGCTAATAGCTCTTAGAATGAGAGCTATTTAGGGGGGTTTAGTGAAGATTTTGTGACTTAAAAGCACTATTTTAGGTTCTTTTGTACTTAGAAGCCTCTTTAAATTGATGACTTAGTAGTAAAGGAGTCCATTCTCATGTGAAAAGCACTTTTGAACTTTTTAATGCTTAATATTACTTAAATGTGCTATTTGTGACTTATGCAGGCCAATTGTTGAAGGTAAAGATAGCTAAGTCTGGAAAATTCAACCTGTAATGCTAGAGCTTTGCTGTTGATGGAAAGTCAAGATTGCTGGAGCAATTGTTGTGTTTGATAAAGCATTATAAAAGCTGGAGCAATTACCTGAGATCAGTTATACAAAACGCACGTGGGAATTATTTCATTAATTGACGTGGACAAATTATAACACCTGTACTGATTTGAGGTGCTGCCATTAGTCTAAAAGTGTCCACTCAGCCCTGATTTCAAAGAAGATGAGAGGTATAAATCCCTAGTTTGCCATTTTTGGAAGGGAGCTTGGAGATTAGACATTTGGAGGGGCTGAATTTCGAGAAGAAGAAGAAGAATCCTTCTTGGGAGGTGATCCACTTCTGGAAAGGAGGGAATCCTGTCATAAAGGAGTTGCCCAACACCATTTCTTGTCCATTTCTCCTAGTTTCTACAGTACTTCTTTATTTTCCAGCATTTTGATATTAAAGACAGGAGTTAGAATGTTATTTCAGATTTTTCTTACTGTTTTATTGCTGTCATTTCTTGTAATTATGAACTAATCACCCCTTGGGTGAGGGATTAGGGGATTTATTGTTGATTCTTGCTGAATGAAATAGTAGACTTGCATAATCTTCACTCCTATGCCTTGTTTGCTTAATTTTAGCTTGGAATTGTCTGGCCAACTTATCAAAGCTGCGTTTTTCTTAAACTTAGGAAAGGGAGAGATGAACTGATTGCATGGCATAGCATTAGTTCTGATTAGGAGCATGCTCTAAGGTAATTGGGGACACTAGGGATGGTAACCCACCTAATGTTTGCAGTTAAGGGCTTAATTTCATAGGTTAATGGGAGTTAATCACTGATTCTCGGGAATTCTGGAAAGAATCTGCGAATTAACCTGCATTGAGTGTTGAAGCATGATCTATGCTGTAGCATTTAGTTTGATGAAGCAAAATCCTACCCCTAATCCTGATCCCTTCTGCACAAATTCTGTTTAGTTTCATTTTACTTACTGTTTTTCCTGTTGTTCCAGCATTTCAGCACCATTTTACTCTTGTTCCTTAGTTCTTTTAATTTCATTGCACCATTTGATGTTTAATTCTTGTTACCTAACTAAAATCAGCTTAGGCATTGCAAAAATCCACATAACTAGTCCCTGAGGAGAACGATATAAAAATACTTATCACTTGCTGCATTTAGGCTGTGTATACTTCCACATTTAGGGTGTTTTCATTCTGAAATTGCATACACTCTGCTAAGCAACACACACGTGCACCTCTCTTGTGTCGAGACGCCACAGGACAACGTCTCGATGCTAGCCCTCAATGTTGAACAACCAATTGTAGCATCTCAACACTATTTTGGGCATTGAGAGCCATTCCCTCAGCTAAACATGCTTATGAAGCTCCTTTTCTCCATACTTAGCTCCAATTTGGGTCTTTTTAAGCTCCACAAATCACCTGAAGCTCCAAATTTAACAACTTTAGTTTGAAACGCTCGATTTCCTGAAATATGCAAAATATCCACATAAAAGCTCACAATTACACGCAAAACTAGCAATTAATTGGACATAAATAACACTAAATTAGTGTTATCAATCTCTTGATCACAGATTAATTGATTTGTTGTCGAAGTTGATACTTGGGAAAGAAAATTTAGACTAGAGCCCAAATGCATGACTAATGATTGTTTATTTCATGCTTGACACAAAAGTGCTAAAAACAACGTTAGAGGTTAGTAATGAAGAGTCATAATGCCGTGCAAAGTTATTTAAGGTTATAGGGATATAGGTTGAATAGATTTGTATGAGATTAGGATGAGCTCAGGAGAGGATTCCTTAAAATTAGACTTCTAGACTTATGAAATAGGTGTTTATTACGTCTTAAGTGTCTAATTGATTAAGTAAACGGTCCAATTGATAAAATCAACTCCCTTGAATATCCTCTCTTAATTGTGTCTCTTATTTTCTGCGTTTATTTTATGTTTTAGCTTTTCTTGCCTTGCTTTCAATTTCAATATCTAAATAAAATCAAGTGAAATTACTCGTAGTATTTAAATGAATTAACAACGCTAATCCTGAGGATGATACTTGAAATACTCAAATCATAATAAAACTTGACTCGTGCGCATGCAGATTACAAAATATTTGTGCAACAAGTGCTTGGCGTTGTTGTCGGAGATTGATGCTACGGACGGAATTTCGCAAACGTGTGTTTTGAGGGTCTAGTAAAGACTAAAATAGGGAAGACTATGCATACACACATTCAAGGGATGTGAAGTTTATATTTAAATTTCTTGATCAATGGATGTGCTTGAGTATTTCTTTCAATTGTTTCTATTTGTTGTTTAGAACATTAAGGCTAGAGTCACCTAATTGCAACTGTTGATTCATATGTAGTTTTGTTTTAGTTTTCTCGGGACTAGCGAAAGCTTAAGTTTGGGGGTATTTTGATAGCACTCAAATAGTGTTATCTTAGGCCTTATAATTTGGCTAGTTTTGTCGTGATTTAGTGTGCTTTGATGCTTATTTGTGTTGATTTTGTAGATATAGAGGAAATGGAGCAAAACAAGAGTATTCTAGAGTTTTTAAGTGAATTTGGAGCCTTTTTGATATGATTATTCGATTGTAGAAGGAAGTTGATGATGAGTGAAAATTGAATTCCTTAAGTCTTTTGACTTGTCTATTGCAAGAGCATAAAACCCCCCTTTGTAATTCTTGTGCGTAGCTTAGAATTGATTGTCTAGAAACATTCAAGTTGATTGGTCATCAAACTTGTGGAGTGTTTCTTCCTTGAAGTGAATGGGCTTGTGAATAGTGCTTAGGCATTCAAGTTGTCTTGCTTCTTAGTTTTGACCAACTATCCAAAGGTAATTCGATCCCTAACTTTCCCTTTGAGTTGTGCTAATTGAGGTTTGTTTCTTAGTGTTTATGTTTCAGTCTACTCGAGAGAGTATTCGGGTTAAACACTATGTTGCAATGTATCATTTAGTGTCAGAGCTTTGGCTCTAGGTTGGGTATATCTTTATCTTTCGGTCTTTGTCTTTATTTTCATGTTATTCAAAAAAAAAAAAAAAAACAATAAGTATTCCACTTATCTTTCAATTTTAGTACTTCATTTAGATCTTGAAACGAATGTACTTTTCTTGTTTGTGTTTGAGGTTGAATTCACATCAAGTATTTGTTCTTTGTTTATTGATTTGGACCCCAAAGGTATGCAATAAACAAGACAATTACACCTTGTTGCCGAGCCAAATGTCCAAGAGAGTGATTTTTCTTTCAAGCCACAATCGTTGGGAGAGTTCCATAAAATTTCAGATTCATACCCCAATTTCGACAGCCTGCACCTTTCGATTTTCGAATCCAAAAATAGGCAAAAAAGGTATCAAATTGTATCTCTTTGAGTAAGCTTTCCAATCATACTTGGTTCGATAAATTTAAATTCCTGAGTAAAACGTTATCCCTGTTTGAATGCATACTGCTCAAATCTAAAAACTCCTGTAAGTGATTCTGCACATAGTCTGTCTTTAAACTGCCAAAAATAGTCAAATTTTATATCAAATTAAAGCCTATTGAAATAAATTTTCAACCATATCAAGAAAGTTTTAGTTAGAGTTTTGGAGGAGATGTTATCACTCAAAAGGTCTGAGGTGTCTGCCCAGAAAACTTTCCATTTTTGAAGCTGTCAATTTAGGAAACTTTGTGGGAAATTATATACACGATTTTCTTACCCTTATTTTGTCAAAGTTTTTATCTTTTTGGTTGGCTAACCTTATTTATTTGAGTTTTCAAGGACCTACAAAGGAAAATTTGGCCATTGAGGAGCCAACCAAGCTGCCAACACAAAAAACCCTAGCTGTGAAAGAGTCTTCTTTGCAGCCTCAGAGTCTTTTTGAGTGCATCCCTACCTAACGTACACCAAAGTAAATTGCAGCCTTATTGAGTATTCTAGACTCATATACCTTTCATTTTCCACTGGTTGCACCCCAGTGCTATAATTGAGCACTACACACCAATCGTCCAAATATGCCTAATTGTCTTGTTTTATGGACTGCTTTTGTGTGTTTTGCGATAGACTTAGAGTGCATGCTTAGGTGTTGTTTGACTTTCTTACACTTTCCTAGTCTTATTTATTATTGTCTCTGTTGAGTCTATCTTTGTTTATTGAGTCTAGTCCTATGCATTGTTATATATAATCTTAAGCATCTAGCATTAGCCTTTGTGCTTGTCTTGCACCATTTGCTTTCTTGTTATAACCTTAATCTTAAACATTTAGCATTAGGTTTTGTGTTTATCTAGCATCTTTGTTTCTTATTATACTTTAGCATGTAGCATTAGGCTTTGTGCTAGTCTTGCATCTTTGCTTTCTTTTTATTGTTCTAAGAGTGTTTATTATTTCTTGCTTCTAGCCTAGTCATTATTTTTCTTGCCTACTAACTTTAAGTTAGTTTTGCCACAAGCAAGCATCTTGGTGTCATCTAGCATACTTTTCTTTAGTAAAGCACTTGAATTACATCAAAAGCCTACCAAAGAAAGAAAGAGTGTTCCTAGAGTGACCTAAGTGAGGGAGTAAAGTGAGGATATTTTTGCATGTACTGTTCATCTTACACTTTTTTGTAGCACTTTCATGGGGGAATTATGAACACCACGTACAATAAAAGGTATTGGAAAGGTAGGGTTTCTAATACAATGAATGATCACTACAATAATGGGAGCTTTTCACGTAAATTTCCTAAGTTCCATCGGAGCACCAAACCTCAAGAATAACTTCATTGGGAGAAGGAAGTTGAAAGCATCTTTGATGAACACCATTGGAGTGAAGCTACCAAGGTAATATTTATTATCTCTTGTTTTAAAGATTATGCTTTAACATGGTGGGATTCTTTGTTTTTGAATAGAAAAACGAATTGTGACCATCCAATTGCCTCATAGATAGAACTCAAGGCCATAATGAGAAGGAAATTTATTTATAAGTCCTTCATCAAGTTGAGAAACATGAGACAATGGAACAAGAGTGTGGAAGCGTACTATAATGAGATGTCTCATTACTTAAAGAACTTAGCATTTATGAAGATAAAGAGAGCACCATCAATTGTTTCTTCAATGGACTCAATAGAGAGATTGCTAAGGTAATTTTCTAAAGAGAAGAAGTTACACGTTGTAATAGTTTGGAAGAAATGTTTTACATTGCCAAGAAGGTTGAAAAGAGGCATCAAAGAGAATCTTCAAGATATGCTAATCCTAAACCTATCTCTTATGAAAATCTGACTTTAGGAAATATTAGTTTGCCTACTTTTACCGCAATAGTAGAAAATAGAGAGCATGATATACTTTGTAGAACTATGTAACTACTAGTAATAACAAAGTGTTGCATGATCTTTGATCTATTGTTGAGGAAATGAATAAAGAGAAATTACTTTGTGATGTTATGCATGTTGATCCTATCCCATTAGATTACAAAGTACTACATGATTGTATGCCTACTCCTGATAAAGAAAGTAGTGAGATTAAAAACGAAATTGTATGTCAACCCATGTATGAAGCTTCTATTCCCATTGATGGAAAAAAGTTAGATGAATGTTTACCTATCATTGAGAGTAATGAAACTGAAGAGGAACCTTGATATATTGTGCATGTTATTTCCCATTTATTAGATAACAAAATATCCTATGATTGTCACACCTCTACCATTTTACCACTCATGCATGAAGAAATGTATGTGAGTTGGATAAAAAGAAAGGTAGAGAAGAGAAGTTAAGAAAGCATGAGAATGAAAGAGAAAAGAAAGAGAGTAAGTACCAACCTATTTTTCCTAACAAGCCAAATCTCATGGAGATATTGTATAAGGATCTTTACTATCATACTAATATGCTTTATCCTAGTACTTGTGTTTTTCTAAGATTTTTGCAGGAAACTCAAACTTTTAACACTAATCATTGTCGTACACCACTAGAGTTGATGTCACTTGTGCTTGAAGACAAGATGGAACCCAAGGGACTCACCTTACCATCTTCTCATTACTTTAAGATTTCATTACAAGGTAAGTGTGGATTATATCTTGAAGTCACTAACTTAATTTTTTTTTTGTTAATTTTCAAGAATCTCATGAGGAATCCAATATGAGGAGATGGAATCCAATGACATATGCAGACCAAATGCCAAACATCAAATGAGGGTCAAGAAAAATAAAGCATAAAATAAATAAGCCAAGTGATTGGGTTTGGAAGCACTATTGGAAGGAGAGAAGGACATTTACAAGATCACAAACAAAGAAAAAGCCAAAAAGAGTATTATCATCTCTAGACTTCAAGATTGCTCTACAAGGTGAGTATAACATAGACTTTAATTTTGAAGTTACTTTCTTCCTCTATGTGTAGGTAAAATATGTGATTCAAGGAAGAATCCTTTTCAAGAGGGAGGAGTTGATATGATTTTGATTGCAATGAAGCCATACTTTCTTTAGAATCTCAACCGTTGAGATCTTTTGATGTTATTTCAGATTTCTACAGCAATTCTGATCGATCATATTATACTATTTTGAGAGTCAAATATATTCAAATTTGGCTTCAAATCAAAGTTTATTGAAGTATTTTTTTCAACGGTATAAGGTTCATTGCATTCCATTAAGTATTATAGAAGTTATGACATTTTGAGTGACCACTACTCCTACTGAAAAACTATTGTAACCGAGAATGCTTGGTGCCAAATCCAAATCCAATTATCATGCTTATCATAATTGGGAATATAGCCAAATTGGGTACCATTTTAAAGCTCTCTAACATAGATTTCTAGCCATATTAAGAACACGTCAATCTGAAGTTTGAAGAAGAAGTTATGGACAAAATATTGAAGATTGTGCAATCCATAAACTTTCCTTATTAGAAATTTTCTATGTTTGTTTTAGAAGCTTAAGAAAGAATCTTGTCTTAGAGTTTCCAACATCTTGCAAGTTAGGAAAAGATTATTTTATTTTACTTTATTTTGAATATTATTCCCTAATTGTTTTGGAAAATATCCTTCTAGAATTTAGGGTTTATTACTTGTTGTAGTTGTCTACCTCAAGGCTATAAATGCCTCACTATTTTCAATTGTAGAAGGAAGTTGATGATGAATGAAAATTGAATTCCTTAAGTCTTTTCACTTGTCTATTGCGAGAGCATAGAACCCCCCTTTGTAATTCTTGTGCGTAGCTTAGAATTGTATCTCTAGAAACATTCAAGCTGTCTTGCTTCTTGGTTTTGACCAACTATCTAAAGGTAATTTAATCCCTAACTTTTCCTTTGAGTTGTGCTAATTGGGGTTTGTTTCTTAGTGTTTATGTTTCAGTCTACTCAATAGAGTATTCGGGTTAAACACTAGGTTGTTACGCATAACTTTTAGAGCTAAATTGAATCCAAGAAGTGAAGAGATGAAGAAATTGAAGTTAGACTCGAGGGGAGAGCGTTAAGATGCTCTTAGGGCATCTCAATGCTCCTATTTGCAGACAAAATGATGGTAAGGTTGTGAGGATAGTGTTGAGACACTACCTATAGCTTATCAACGCTACACTTGATGGGTCTCGAAGCCGTGCTCGACACTTAAAACACATGTTAGTGAAATTCTGCTCGTAGCATCTCGACTCTTGAAGACTGCTTGAGGGAAAACACCATTGTTGTGGATGTCTCTAGCGTCTCAACGGTACATTGTTAGACAGTATATATTCATCCTTACGTCTACGGATTTGGGGAGCCAGTTTTGAGGGGTTTCAACCATAATCTCGATTTCAACTCTATTTGGGGGTTTTGGAGAGGATTTCGAATCATTTATTGAAGATTTCAGGAGCTAAGGATTCATGGAGATTGTCATAGAAATGCGAGATCGACGCTTAGTATCAAGTTTCCTTTATTTTTTCTGGAATTCGTATTTCGAATTATGGTTAAATTTTATATTTTAGATTGTGTTTTAGTGATTATGAGTAACTAAATTCTATAATTCTAAGAATTGATGTAATCTTTTGGACTCTCTTTGCTTAATTAATGAGATTTTATGATTGTTGGCATTTATTTTCATTTATGCAATTATATATGTAATGCTTTTCATTCATTGATCACAGACAAATTGTTGATTGTTTTGAACTTATGCTTGAGAGAGATAGTTTAGCTTAGATCTTAATTGCATGAGTAGAGTTTACCTAAGATCGGGAGATTTAGCATTTCTCTAGAAATTGTTAAAAGAAGTAGACTTAAGGCCTTGCATGTTATTAAATCTAGATAGGAATATTGGGGTTTTTGACATGTTTGAGATTCAATTGTCCACGTGAGGGACAATTGTTACCTTTATTCTTCTTGAGTTGTGAAATAATTGCACTCTCAATCCTGGTTAATTAATGAATTGATTCATTTGACTAATTGGTGAAATCAAATCCCAAGGATGTTTTCTCTCTAATTTGTCTCACATTTTGTAACGACTGACAGGGCGTCTACTATACGCCAAAAGCATGCGCAAGTGCACGCTGTCCAAACAAGTAATATATGGAAGTATTCCAAGTATCGAACCCAGGGAAACGGTTAACAAAGAGCTTTCCAATTAACAACACAAGTACTTTCAAGTTGTAACTGAAGGTAACCAAATAAATGAGATTTTTTTGGGGGGTTTTGTGCAATAAAATTAAAGGAAACTAAAGAACATATAAGAAAACAGTAATGAGAAGCAGGTGGTTCAAATTTATTTCAACGATAAGGAAATGCACCCACCATGCTCCAGCAAACTTGCTTAATTAGGTCCGGCTATTTTAGAGATCCTGCCTCTTGCGCCCGCATGCTGCCTCTTTCGAGTTCTGTGCAATTCAGACAAAATGCTATTAAGATGCGTCTGTAACCTACCCTAATTGATATTTAACACCATGAATCGAGTTCAACACCTATTCAGCCCTTTTCTAAGTGCTTTTAGGAGACTAAGCAATTAAACACATACGTCTATGGCTAATTTTAACTTAGATAAATAAGAAACACAACTCAATGATTATAAAGGTTTATGTTCTATGTCTAGGTACAAAAAGCGAAGTTCTATGTCTAGACTCTTCTCCTACATTGCTTTTATGAAAACGCGTGCTCGATACAACCCTTTCAATATTGAATCTCACACAAACTATGCTAACTCAAGTGATCAGTTTAAGCTAACAATAAAACTTAAACTTAATAAAAGCAAATGATGCTAAATGTTAAGCAAAGTTGGTAGAATCACAGGGTGAGGCTTATCTCCTTTTTAGGGTATCCACGTCATTGAATCCCCACCAAGGAGTTTAGCTACTCGTTAAAAATAAAACTAAAGTGCAGAAAATAAAAAGAAAACTCGATTGAGAAAAGATAAATTTCATTGAAATAAACGTGCGAAATTGAAACAATAATAACTTGAAACAAAACTTGAATTACAACTTAAAGAATTAAAATTTAATAGATAAAACAAAAACTTACAACTTGATGGAAGAATAAAACAACAATAAAACTTTAAAGGAAAACAGAATGTACAAAACTTAAATGAAAGCGATAAACAACCCGAAGTTTGTTCCTTCTTTCTGGCTTCGTTCAACCTCTTTCGAGGAGAACAAGTGCTTACACTCCTTTCTTTCAAAGTTCGTGTCCAAATGAAGTATGAAAAAAACTTGGGGGAGACTCGATAAGGAGGCTGAGAAGCAAAGAAAACTGCGAAATTTGAAGAAGAAGATAGAAATCCGAGCTATCTTGAAACTGAACCTTGAATTGCCTTTTATAGACCTCAAGGCCTGGGGTTTGCTGCCTAGATCAGTGTGGAGAGTCTTGACCGATCATATCCCTGGATCCTCAAAGATTTGATTGAGAATATTTGATTTTATCTGCAGATCTCGCGAATCTTAGAGAATATACCGAAAAGGTCCAGATGCGACAGCATAGTTGAGCGCAATTTTGCTGTTGTCGAAATGGCCGAAATGTGGCCGCATAGTTGGGCGCATTTTGAGTTCTTCCTGCAACATTTGGAATTTGGCTCCTGCTCTCAATTACTGGAGCATGCTAGTTGTATATCTCTTGAATCATCTTTTCTTTGCCTAAGTTGCGACCAGAATGTGGGCGCATTTGGGTCCTTTTTCAGCCTCTACACAAAACCAACAAAATTTAACACTTTCTTAACAACAAAAATGACTCTAAATACACCTAAAAACTTATTTTTACCAAATCAAGACTTCAGACACATGCAAAACTTATTTTGAATTAAATTTTCCCTAAATGACATGAATTATTGATAATTCTCAGTTATGAGGATTATTTAACCCTAAAACTAAGTTGTTCTTGCCATTTTTGCATATTTTTTCGAATAACGAGCAAGCTAAAAATAGCATTTATAAGATAAATTCATGCAAGATTGTTGGAGTATGGAAAAAGAAGAAATAAGTTGAAAAAATAAAGGACAATTGGCTAAATTGTTGTTTTTGTGCAGATTTGAAGCAATGAAGAAAATGCAAATGAAATGCAATTGTATTTCCTTGAGAAGGCAAGGTGGTGAACAAGAGGGAAAATGCAATTGCAATACAATTGCATTTTATGGACTTATCCTTCATTGCGGAAAACACGGAAATATATCAAGATCTACGGGATTTGCTCGATTTCTAGAGAATTTTCAGCCTAATTTCATGCCCAAACATTGACCCATGATTGAATGAGCAAAAAGATAGAAACCCTAGCCCTCAATGCCTATAAAAATGGGGAAAACGATCCAAAACGTGGCTGGGTTTTCTGTTGGCCCATAGCAGTTTAGTTCACGATTTTCTACCATTTTCCAGCAAGTTTTTCTTCATCCTAGCTCTATGAGATTCTGAGTTTGATCCCTCTTCAATGAAAGTTAGAAGAGGTGAAGATCCATTTGCCTTTGAATGGGTATTTGGATCGATTGAAGCAAGGAATGCATGAGTTTGTACTTTGTAGTATTTCTAACATTTTTATCATTTTGAGTTTCTGTTTTTAGCATTTGTAATTTTTGTTTTTAGTTTGTTCTGGTTGGGTTTTCTTTTGATGTTGAAGTTTTAGTTTTTGTAGTTTTTAGTTTCTGATTTTATTTCATTTTGAGTTTACCAGATTGATTTTACATCAAGTTTTCTTAATAAATTTCCAGATTGGTTGTCCTTATTGTTTTGGAATGTTCTTCCCTTTATTTGGTTATTTAATTATGAGTTTTGTATCCATTCAAGTGTTGGTTCTCATTCCCATTTAATTTAGTTGATCTCTCAATTTCTATCTAAGCTTGTTATGGATTTTCTACATTTTAATTTACTGTTTTTCATCCTCATCATAATGAGCTAATTCCTTCTTTGGGATTCAAGCATGTGAATGCCCTAAAGATAAGAATAGAGGCCTAATTGTGAGAGCAACCTTGCTTCCTCTATAGTTTGTTCGCTTTTATTGATTTTAATGCTTATTATTAGTCTAGATCGATCACCTAGATTAGTATACAAAAATTGAGTCTAATTCTGAAAAGGTTAGATAAAAATTTGGTTTTCATTAAAGCAATAAAGGAAAATAGCCTAGACATAGGAATTTGTTTTTGACCCAAAACATAGAGCAAAACCTTTAAAACCAAAAGAATTGTCTTTCAAAATTAACTAAGTTTGTATTAGCCATAGAAATATCGGTTTAATCGCTTAGCCTCCTAAAGATACTTCATAGAAGGTCGAATAGGTATTGAATTCGGTTTACAAAACTTAAGTGTTGAGTCAAAGGATTGCAATTGCAATTAGGCCGCAATTTCTTTCAATGGAGCAAAAACACGTTTAAATCCCTCTTTTATCATTTTTATTTATTCTTTTCAAAAACAACAAAAACCATCCCACTTATTGTTTTACATTGGTTACCCACAATTGTAATTTGAAAACGTCTTTGCTTATTCTCTTGAATTTTGTTGTATCCGTTCCCTGTGGGATCGATACTCTGGAATACTTCCAGTTTTATATTACTTGCATCGACAGTGTGCAGTTGCACTGAACTAGAACTTTGTTTTAATTTACAAATATTTTCTTTAAGCCCCACGTTTATGTTCGATCAATTATAACATTAAACACTCGCTTTCTAAGCAAATAGCTTAGTTTTTAGAGCTAAATAGCACTCATAAATGAGCGTTATCAATGACCCACCCTAGTTCGCTACTCAAAAATTATTTGATACGCTAATAACCAAGAAAAAAGAAGTTTAAAAAAAAAATCTTCCAAACAAGATGAGAAAACAAGTTTTGCTTTGGCATCCCTTTTCAACAAAACAATAAAACACGCATTCCAAAAACAAAATAACTAAATAAAATTATTCGCTACAAGATCAGAATACTACAACAAGAAATTTAACCAAAAACGGAATAAACTTTAGAACAAAACAAGGAATCTAAAAGCATAACAACTGTACGATCCTAGGGAATAGGGGGACGACCTCCATAGCTTAGCCAAGCCAATGCCTCGTGCCACGAGCCTCCACAGTCTACTGGCCACCTGAAAGGGAAAATAATTTAACATCAAATGAGTATAAAAATACTGAGTAAGTAGCCCACTTAAAACCAAGGCTCATAGTCTACCACACAAATATACAACTCCTAATCTTACTCCTATCTTGCACACTCTTAGCTACGTGACCACCTAACTTACTCTACCTAGGGTATAGTCTCATTACTTGAACCCTAGAGCCATGCTTCTGATTCGTGGGCTTCGTCTCCACAGGTAACATACAGCAAGAAGGTCCACAACCTTCATGCTACACTGGCTAGCACCTATCGATTAGTAGGCTTCATCCCCACAGCTAGCATACAGTAAGAAGGTTCGCAACCCTCAAGACACACTGGAAAGACACGAACAACACCTCTAACGAGTCCAAAAACTCCATAATTGCCTCCAAATTTCAATGGGTGTCCTGTAAAAGTTATTATGTCTAACAAGGTCACCTTAAGTGACCATTAAAGCAAAGATTGGTACCCAGACCTCAACTGATGCTAACCAGACCTGATTCTCAACTGATGGTACCCATACCTCAAATCGAAGCTCCCTGCAACTGATCAAAGAGGTCATCGATATGAGGAAGTGGGTATTTGCTCTTCACAGTCACCTTGTTAAGCTCTCGATAGTCTATGCATAATCGCATCAAACCATCATTTTTCTTCACAGTCACCTTGTTAAGCTCTCGATAGTCTATGCCCCATGGCGAAACACTAGGACGAATAAAGCCCTTGTCCAGTAACTTTTGTATCTGCAACTTAAGCTCCTTCAACTCTGCTTGAGCCATTCGATACGAAGCGTTTGATAAAGAAGTTGTTCCTGGTTTGAACTCAATGCTGAAATCTACTTCTTGAACCGGAGGTACTCCATGCAAATCCTCAAGAAATGCGTCTGTAAAATCTCTAGCTACTAGAGCATAGGTCACCTCCACTTCCTCACATTTCGTGTCAGTCACACTAGCTAGAAGAGCCTAGGCTCATTGGCTAACCATTCTTTTTTCCTTCAGCACAGAGACCAGCCTAGGCTCATTGGCTAACCATTCTTTTTTCCTTCAGCACCGAGACCACTTTAGGGACCACCTAGGACCTGGATCCCTTGAACCTGAAACTAGGTTATGTCGGAGGTCTGAACACAACCTCTTTGGAGTGGCAGTCAATGTTAGCATGATTCTTAGCTAATCAATCCATGCCCAAAATCACATCATAGTCGCTCATCTCCAGGACTATCAATTTCACATCAAACAAGTGATCTGACACTAGATCATGGCAAGCCTTAACTATTTCTTGAGTCAACAACTCTGCCCCAACTGGAGTCAAGCCTAACAGGCTATACCCTAAAGGCTCTAATTCTAGCTAACCTTGACTTACAAAAGCAGTAGAAATAAACAAGTGGGTACAACTAGAATCAAATAATATGAAGGCATAGTGGCCAAGAATGGGTAATGTACCTGTCACCACTGCGCCTGATCCCTCTACTGACTTGCTGGTGGAAGCATATGGCTTACCCTTATGTTGGCCCTGCTGTGTATCGAAATTTCTGTTGTGGGTGCAATTGGCCGCTACATGGCTCATCTTGCCACAATTATAACAGGCCTTCGGCTCAGGCCTTCGGCTTAGACCTTCTTCTCTCTCGATAGACAGAGGAGAGATGCCCTACTTTCCCACAGCCGAAACATGTCTTGGTGGGCGCAAAACATACCTCATCATGACATTTATCACAACTTGCGCACGGGATACCCTAAACGACAACTTGTTGGGGTCCTGCACGGTGGTTCTAACTCGAGTTTCTGACCCGAACTAGAGCCCTGCCCACTGGCTAGCCCAGACCTGCAGGAATGTGAGTCAAACAAAGTGGCAGTCCGTAGGGCCGCTGCATAAGTGGCTGGGTTGTGCGCTGCCATTGAGCCATAAAGGTCATCATTCAAGCCCATGATGAACCTCTCCGTCTTCTTCGCTTTTGTGTCCACCAAGTCTGGGGCGAAGCGGGAGAGCTTAGTAAACTCTCGCTCATACTCATCCACCGACTGGTTGTCCCCCTATTTTAGCCTTAGAACTCCAACTGCTTTTTGTACTTCAGGATGGTCGGGTAGTACATATCAAAGAAAGCTTGTTTAAACTACACTCATATGATTGACCCATCAGTAGTATCGAATGATCTCTCGGTAGACTCCCACCATAGGAGAGCCTTTCCTTTGAGTGTGAACTCAGCACACTGCACTTTATGCTCATCGGGACATTTCATGCATCTAAAGATCGACTCCATATAAGTCAACTATGCTTCTGTAGCTGTTGGTTCCACACCCTGCCCATCAAACTGGCATGGGTCATATTTTTTAAAATCCTTCAAATACCTTGCTTCCTCTGTCGCATAATCCCGATTCGACGTAATAAGTGCTACCTGGCTGGCCAGTGCCGACTGAATAATGGCTTGTAGCGATTATGTGGTCAGCATTACGGTGGTAGTCTGTGCTGCGGGTGCCGCTTCTTCCGAAACTTGCCCCACTGGTGGTTCCACATCCTAGGGCTCCTGAAGATTGTCGTTTTGCTCCACTGGTTGCTCCTCAATTGGGGGGTCCGGGATGGGATCCTCCTGCACTTGGGCCCTTCGACCTCAGCCCTTACGACCGCCTTTTCCAATAATGGTGGTAGCCTTTCCTCGCCCCATATCTAACAACAAATCAACCCAGAGTTAAGCTACTGTCAAATAACCAACCACAAATATTACCACCAATGCCACCAAAGGTATCAACAAAATAACAACCAACGTTTTAGTACCAACTACTAACTTTTAACCCTATGCTACTTTTCACCTTTGGCAATTTACAAACCTGGCGGTGGCGAGGCATTCTTCTTCTGCTTGGCTATGGAGAAACAAGTGCTTACGATGTAAGTGAGTCTATAGAACCTATAACCTAGGGCTCTAATACCAACTGTAACCACCCACCCTAGTTCGCTACTTGAAACTCATTCGATAGCTCTTAACGAAGAAAAAAGAAGTTAAAAAAATATCTTCCAAACAAGATGAGAAAACAAGTTTCTCTTTGGGATCCCTTTTCAACAAAACAATAAAACACGCATTCCAAAAATAAAATAACTATATAAAATTATTAACTACAAGATCAAAGTATTACAATAAGAAATTTAACTAGAAACGGAATAAACTTTAGAACAAAATAAGGAATTTAAAAGCAGAACAACTCTACGATCCTAGGGAATAAGGAGACGACCTCCATAGCCTAGTCAAGCCAATGTCTCATGCCACGCTCCTCCCCAGTCTACTGGCCACTTGAAAGAGAAAATAATGTAGCATCGAATGAGTACACACTCTTAGCTCACTTAAAACCAAGACTCAGTCTACCACACAAATACTCAACTCCTGATCTTACGCCCGTCCTACACACTCTTAGCTACGTGACCACCTAACCTACTCAACCTATGGTATAGTCTCATTACTAGAACCCTAGAGCCATGCTTCCGATCTGTGGGCTTCATCTCCACAACTAACATACAGCAAGAAGGTCCACAACCCTCAAGCTACAATGGCTAGCACCTATCAATCAGTAGGCTTCATCCCCACAGCTAGCATACAATAAGAAGGTTCGCAACCCTTAAGCCACATTGGCTAGCCCTGCAATGAATGACACACCCTCCATGCCATCACAAAATAGGGTACGCAAGCCATCATCTATCATATCACATAATCATCAAGGCAAGCATGCTCCAGGTGAGGTGGTAGGTGTCACTAACCTAAAGGTCCTAAGTCATTCCCTAACTCAACCATGGTTCTCAAATCCTCTCAACAATATAATTACATCAATTCAAATGTCAAGGCAATTAGGGCCCTACGATCAAGTTCACAACCACATAAGTTAGAACTACCCAAACACAAGCACAACACCGGTGTTTCAGACATAAGATCAAACAAGGAGCTACACATGCCATTAACGTTTAGCTCACTACTTTAATCTTCTAAACCCACATTCCACATTCTCAGGCATAACCCAACTCAAGATAAATTACAGAACCAACCACCAGTTCTTACATGCTCCCCAATCACATTTCAGTCATGCTACAAAAATTCACACAAATTCCAATATGATCCAAAATTTAATATAATTTAAAGGGGCTTAGTCCACAAGCTACTTACCTTCAAGCAAGAATAATTACTACTATCCCATGCTCCAAGGCCTTTTCTGAAAATAAGCAGTAATCCCTAGTAATATTACAAAAACCATAAATTAGCCCAAGGCTTAGTTGGAAGTTACTTAATTGAATTTAATAATAACAACCAAGGACTTTAATTCAGATTTACTCACTTAAATCTTACTTTTGGAAGTGATTTATAAGGTGGTGAAAAAAAATCTCACATTTATGAATTTCTGGACAATAAATCATCTCCTTAAAATTTATGACAAAATTGTCCAACTTCAAACTTGGCCTCCTGTTAACCTTCAATATTCCAACAAATTTAAGAATCATAAAACTTATCCAAACAGTAGCAAGTTTTCACCCAAAAAGGTCTTATACAGCCACCAAACAAGTCCAACTTAGGCCTAAATATTAATGTATTCAAAACATAGCAAAGGTCAACTAAAACTTACCCAAACACCAAACAACACCTGCTGAAAAGACACGAACAACACCTCTAACGGGTCCAAAAACTCCACAATTGCCTCCAAATTTCAATGGGTGTCTTGTAAAAGTTATTATGTCCAACAAGGTCACCTTAAGTGACCATTAAATAGTCAGAACAGCCCTTGCAAATCAGTAAATCAACCTTGAATCGGTGTTAGGAAGTTCACTGAAACCAAAGTAAAGCCGGAACATGGCTGTACGAACGTTGGCTCGTCGAAAAATAACCCCAAAATGCACCCACTTACTGTCTTTAAAAAACAGAAAAAGGGAGGGCAGCGTTCAGTGACGGCGGCGGCACGACATGATAAATCCGACAGCGGCGCGCACAGCGGCTGGCTTCAGCCTACGAGGCCATGCAGATCTGGCGTAAGGAGACGATGTTGGCATAAGAAGGACGATGGCCGGATGGCGAAAGCATGCGATCAGGGCGTGCAACGCGACGTGGATCGACAGAGGCATCGATTTTTGCAGCATAAACTAAGGCTGGCATGCAGATCTGAGCGGCTATGTGGGCGGCGACTGGTACTATTGGTTGATGGTGGAGAAGAAGAAAAATGAAGGGGGCGTCCTGCACTGTATTTTGATGAGGTGGAGAGAGAGAGAAAGAGTATTGGGGATAGGGGTTTGATTTTGGGGACAGAGAGATTTGAGGGAAGATTTGAGGGATGGGGAAAATAAAAAGAAAAAGAAAAGGAAGGTAGGGAAGGGATTTTGGGAAAAGGGGAGAGAAAATAGGGAATGGGGTTTGACTTTCCCTTTATATATATATATATATATATATCTTCTTCCGACATTACACATTTATTTTTAGTTTTTTTAATTGAGTCTTAGATTAAATTCATTATTCGAGTTTTTTTCTCTGAATAAAATTGGGCGATTGTATCTGTGATAATTGAGTAATATAGAAAATCAATCCTGACAACGACATCCGTAATTCATATTAATATTGAACTCGACACCTACACTTGCGGTAAGCAATGTTTGCAACAAATTTTTGGCCCAGTTACTGAGGATCGACGCTACATATGGAATTTCACAAACGCGTGTTTAAGCGTCGAACATGGCATCGAGACCCTCCAAGTGTAGCATTGAGACGCTATAGGCAGCGTCTCAATGATATTGTTGGATCGATTCGGCAACCCTAGAGCAAGATGAATAGGGTTTAACAAAACTTTTTCTTAAGTAAGCTCAATTAATCTAATTATCAAACTCTTTATAAACAATTAAAAAAGGATAATTAATGCAACAAGCAAGATAGATATAAAGTATGAAAAATTAATTCAACCTAACACAATAAAGAATTAAGAACAAATTAAAGCATGCAATAAATTACTACCATTAATTATAAAAGTAAATAGGAAAGAGTTAGAGAGGATGACACCGTAATTTTATAGTGGTTCGGTCAAACTCGACCTATTCCACTTCCTAAGCGCCTCTTGGGAATTTGAGTAAAATATTTACTGACTCTTTCCACGAATTAGAGCCCAACCGCTACACTACTCTTTTTACGAGTTCAAGAGCAAACCCGACCCTTTCTACGGGTTAGGATCAAACCGTTACAAAGTTTGAAGGAATTAAAGAGCACACATATAAACTCTCTTAATATATTAGATTTACAAATTTCTCTCACAAATCAATCCTCACAACACAATAATTCTCTCTAAAAAATAAGATGAAAAGAAAAAAATGAGAGCTTGGAGAGAGCAACAATGGGGGTTTTTTGATTTTTGGAGGATTGAAAGTTATGGAATTTTGGAGAAGAAGATGGTATAAAAAGAGAGGGAAATGAAGTAAAAATCAAAATTTAATTTGGTCCATTAGATTGTAGTAAAAGTATAATGGAGGGTGGAGATTAAAAGAAATAAAAATTATATATATATATATATATTTATATTTAAAACACAAACGGTCAAATGCATTAAATGCATTCTGACATGTTTGTTTTTTAAATTTAAACCATTAGACACAAATAAATATAAAATTATTTCTTTTTATTTTAAAACAAACAAAAGCCCATGTGTCACTCCTCCAATTTGTCCATGATGCTGACTTAGCCGCCATGTCATTGCCTTGGGTATTTCTCATTCAAATTTGTTTTGGCCATAACTTATTTGTTTTAACTCCAATTTGAGTAATTCAAGAGGCGTTGGAATCATTATTCTAGGCTCTGCGCTATGGACACTTTAAAATACTAAAATTGTTAGTAAATAAAAACAGCTTTATTATCATCTAAATGTTGGTTAATTAATTAAGTTTAGATTAAGGACCAAAAAGCCAACAATCTCTCCATTTTTTTATGATGATAAACCATTAAAGAAAAATAACTCAAAGTTTTTAAAATTCAAGGTAGCACATGTGCCCAAGTAATAATTACAATATAAAGTACAACATATCAGCATAAAGTTCATACTTGAAATTCACTCAAAAGTTTAATTAATACAACACTGAAACATGATACAAAATTTAAACATATTTTTCTTAAACTTCTCCCCCTTTGACATCATCAAAAGAACAGTTAAGAGAAATTAAGAAATACATGAATGCTCTCCCTAAAAACATGATACATAATTTTCAAATCTCCCCCTATCAATATGCCTTAAAAAAAAAAGATAAATTCGAGAAGCACCATAACGAATAATACCAAGCTCAAGTCTATTTTATTCATTCAAAGGCTTCGTGAAAATATTAGCTAATTGATTATTAGAGCCTACAAATTCAAGAGTAATATGACCATTTTGCACATGTTCTCTAATAAAGTGATGCCTAATATCAAATTGCTTAGTCCTACATAATGTATAGGATTTTTGGTCAAATTAATAGCACTAGTATTATCACAAAATATAGGCACACTATCAAACTTTAATCCAAAATCAAAAAGAGTTTGTTTCATCTAAAGAATTTGAGTACAACAACTAGCAACTGCAATATATTCTGCTTCGGTAGTGGATAAGGCAACCAAATTTTTCTTTTTACTAAACTAAGATATAAAGAACTTCCAAGAAATTGACAAGTCCCACTAGTACTCTTACGGTCAAGTAAACTTCCCACAAAATCTGTATCGAAATATCCTACCAAATTAAACTCAACATTACTAGAATACCACAAACCTAAATCAATTGTCCCAAGCAAATATTTAAAGATTCTCTTAACGACATGCAAATGAGATTCCTTAGGACAAGATTGAAATCTAGCACATAGACATACACTAAACATGATATCAGGTCTACTAGCGGTTAAATAAAGTAGAGATCCAATCATACCTCAATAAGCTTTTATATCCACACATTTACCTCTTTCATCCTTGTCATGCTTAGTGAATGTGCTCATAGGAGTTTTTACAATTTTACCTTCATTGAACTTGAACTTTTTGAGCAAATCCTTTGTGTATTTCTCTTGACTTATGAAGATACCATCCTTAAGTTGTTTGATTTGAAGTCCATGGAAGAAGCTAAGTTCTCCCATCATACTCGTCTCAAACTCACTATGCATACACTTAGAAAATCCTTCACACAAAGAAGAATTAGTAGAACTAAAGATAATATCATCCACTTATATTTGCACTAAAAGCATATCATTTTCCGTAGTCTTAAAAAAGAGTGTAGCATCAAGTTTACCCATTGTAAAGTCATTCTCAAGTAGAAAATTACTAAGCCTATCATACAAAGCTCTTGGAGCTTGTTTTAAGTCATAAAGAGCTATTTTCAACTCATAGACATGATTAGGCAAATCAAAACTTTCAAAGTTGAGAGGTTGTTCTACATAAACTTCCTCCATAATATAACCATTTAAAAAGGCACTTTTCACATCCACTTGGTACAAGATGAAATTCCTATAAGAAGCAAAAGCAAGTAACATTCTAATAGCTTCTAATCTAGCAACGTAATATTCGTTAGCAACATTATTGCAAGATTCATCAAATACTACACATAGATTCCTCAGTAACTAAAGTTCTCTTATTGAAAACTCTAGAAGCTTTACTAGTAGAGGAATAACCTAGAAAAATATCAACATCCGTCTTATAATCAAACTTTTCAAGCTTTTCTTTGTTGTTAAAAACAAAACATTTGCAACCAAAAACTTTGAAATACTCACTATTTGGAATTTTGTTATGCCAAAACTCATAAGGAGTCTTATTGAAAGAAGGCCTAATTAAAATTGTATTTAAAACATCACAAATGGTGTTAACGGCTTCTGCCCAAAAGTATTTAGGTAAATCATACTCATGCAATGACCTAGCAAATTCTTGCAAAGTACAATTTTTCTTTCAACTACATTGTTTTGTTGAGGAGTTCTTGGAGCGGAGAAGTTATGAGAAAAACTATTTTCTTCACAAAAAAATTCAGAAGCAACACTATCAAATTCTCCTCCATGATCACTCCTAATTTTTTAAATCAAAAACTCTTTTTCATTTTGAACTCATTTTGCAAAACTAGCAAAAGTTTTCAAAGCATCATCCTTATGTTTTGTCATCAAAACCCAAGTAAATCTTGAAAAATCATCAACTATCACAAAGGCATAATAGTTCCCTCAAAAACTAGCAATTCTAGAAAGGCCAAATAAGTCCATGTGTAATAGTTGAAGGGTCTAGTTGTAGAGATCACATTTTTAGATTTGAAAGAGGACTTGGTTTGCATACACATTTCACAAGCATCACAAACTTTATCCTTTTCAAATTTAAATTTGGGAAGACCTCTAACCTAAGAATTCTTGAAAATATTTGAAATTAAGTACATGCTAGCATGTCTAGTCTTCTATGCCACAACCAAGAATCATCATACAAAGTCCAAAGACAGTTATCCCTAATAGGGCAATCATACAAATCAATAGTATACACATTTTCATCTCTATTGCCATCAGACAAAACTTTCCTATCACTAGCATTTTCAATTATGAAATTCTATTTATCAAACACAATTCTAAAGCCTTTATCACGCAATTGACTAATACTAAATAAATCATGCAAACCATCAACTAAATGCACATTTTTGATCAAGGTAGAAGAACCTTTACCTATACTACTCTTACCAGTAATTTTACCTTGTTTTCACCAAAATGTTCAAGATTGATCTTTGGGTACCCATACTTGTTTCGGTCCTAGAAGGTTAGCCTTTACAAACTTGGGAACCCATTTCATTTTTGCATCCACATTTAAAGTATTGGATTTAGACAAGTAACAAGAATAAGCTTTATGTCTATACTTGCCACATGAGAAACATTATGCAAGGATTTATCTTTTACAACAAATTTATGCACTCTACTTTTCTTGGAGCATTGTGATACTTTACTCTTTAAGAAAAATTTCTTCTTGAAGAAGTAGTAAGAGCATATTTCAATTTAAAGCACTTAGGTCTAATATGACCTTCAACACCACAATAATGACATATAGGCTCAAAGCTAGATTTATCATACTTAGACACAACCTTAGGAATATTAAGCTTAGGCACAATAGGAGATGTTTTAACAAAGATAGTTTTAGACCTTGAAGGAGTAGAACATTCATCAATGTAGCCTAAACCTCTTTTATCACCATAAGACTTGCCTATTTCAATTATTTTGTCTAACCTTTGAGCACCTATTGTCAACTTTGTAATAGATTCTTTAGCCTTACCAAGCTATTGCAAAGCATTTAATTCCTTTTCCTTAAGCAATTTAATCAAATTATCCTTTTCAAAACTATCATACTCAAGAAATCTAACTTTATCAAGCAAGGTATTTTTCTAATCATAATCAAAAGCATGCTTGTTACAAGAGATATTCATTTCATCAATTTGCACAGCATCATGCTCATTCTCTTTTAAGCAAACAATTTCATCAAGTAAAGACTTATTTTCACTAGTTAGAGCATTGTATTTCTTTCTAAGCACAACATATTTGGAACCAAGCTTTTCTAAGTTATTTTGCATATTTTCAAAAGCTTCAAATAATTCATCATAAGAAAGGGATTCTAGAGTTACCTCATCATCTTGTTCATCACCCTTGTCACTATGAGTCATGAAGCAAAAATTTGCAACTTCTTCTTCGTCTTTTCCACTTCCACTTTCATCACTATCATCCCAAGTAGCCTTCCTCACTTTCCTCTTAGATTTCTTAGATGATTTGAGAGAGCAATCCATTCTTATGTGACCAAGTTTCTTGCATTCATAACATATTACCTCATCCTTTTTGCTCTTTTCACCTTTTGACTCTATTTGGTTGATGATGTGTTTCTTGAATTGTTTCTTCCTCTTGATGAAGTTCTTAAACTTACGTGTAAAATAGGCAACGCCATCTTCATCAAGAAAATTCTCATCTTCGGAATCAACTTCCAAGGTCTCATCTTTAAAGCAATACTCTTCTTCTTTTTAGACTCATCCTCCATGTGTTCCTTCATGGTAATCTCATGTGTCATAAGAGAGCCAATAAGTTCCTCCAAAGGAAGTTTGGTGAGATCCTTTGCTTCTTGAATCGCTGTAACCTTTGCTTCCCAATTCTTAGGAAGAGACCTAAGAATTTTCCTATCATTTTCAGAGGTAGTATAGACTTTGCCAAGACCTTTCAAAGCATTTATGATGTTAGTAAATCTAGTCAACATCTCGGAAATAGATTCATTAGCATCCATCTTAAATAATTCATAGTTATGAACTAGCATGCTAATTTTAGATTCTTTGACTTGATTAGTTCCCTCATGAGTCACTTCAAGAGTAGTCCATATTTATTTCGCAGAAGAACACATAGATATTCTATTAAATTCATCTTTGCTTAAAACACAATATAAATAATTTATAGGTCTAGTATTAAAAGCACACTTTATCATATCATTGTCCTCATATTCCTATTCTAATTTAGGCACATCATTATCATTAACCTTTTTCATGGGAATATAAGGACCTTTAACCACATTTAGCCATAAATAATAGTCAATGAATTGCAAATAAATTTTCATTCTAGCCTTCCAAGAAACATAATTTGACCCATCAAAGTAAGGAGGCCTAGAGGTGGATTGTCCTTCAATAACACCATTTACTACTAGGTTTGCCATAAAACTCAAACAATAAAGTTTATCTAAATAAGTTCTAGAAGGGCAACCTTACTCTGTTACCAATTGTTGGATCGGTACGGCAACCCTAGATAGGAGTGCATAAGGTTTAACAAAACTTTTTCTTAAGTAAGCTCAATTAATCTATGCAACAAACAAGATTGATATAAAGTATGAAAAATTAATTTAATCCAACACAATAAACAATTAAGAACAAATTAAAGCATGTAATAAATTACTACAATTCATTGCAAAAGTAAATAGGAAAGAGTTAGAGAGGATGACACCGTAATTTTATAGTGGTTCCATTAAACTCGACCTACTCCTCACCTAGAGTTATTCTTGCCTAAATTCCTTCTTAATTTCCCTGACTAAGCCTGCTTGTTTAAGGTGTTTTGGTGGTTTTTGGTTGCTAAAGCCCCTAAGTCAGTATGTTTTTGCTTATTTGGCTAAGGTAACATAGGGGTCTTGATAAATGGCTTAATTCTTGTAACTTGTGAGTTTAATCTTCAATTTTTGTCTCATGTGGAAGCCAAATTAAATGTGAAAAGTTGGTAGATGAAATATGGCCAAGAGAGTAGCTTTCCTAAAGCATTTCTTCACTAAGAAGCCACTTGAGTCACATGTGCAAGGATTGTCATTAAATCAGTTGTCCAAATAGAGCCAGCTGGACTGAAGTGGACCATTAAGATGCTGCCATTTTTTATTCCCTATCTATTCAGCCCTGATTTTGATGAAAAGGATAGAGTATTTAAGCTGGATATTTTAGAAATGAAATAGGAGGCTGAAAAAGAGGAAAGACTATGGAAAGGAGAAGAGAGAGCTGAAAAAGATTATCTTGCTTGGGAAAGAAGCTAAAGACAAAGGAGGGAGACTTTTGGAAGTTTCTTGAGATGGAGTTTTCTTCCCTTTTTTCTTTTCCTTCTTCTTTTTTTACCTTTAGAGTAGAGAATTTCACTGTAATGGATTTGATTTTGTTGTTTAGTAGTTTTATTTCTGTCATTATGAGTTAAGTAGTTTTAGGCAAGGATTAGAGAACTCTATATTGTAGAGAGGCTTAAGTTGAGTTGAATTTATGTTTATTTGTACTGGTTTGAAGTATTCCTCATGTTAATATATGGATTGAGTTAATATGTGGATTTTGGGAAAAAAAATAGGAAACTGATTTCTTCAAATCACATAAGGATTGATTATAATTAAGCTTGCAGTGAAATGAGTCAGTTAGGGATAATCAACCACCTAATGCACACAAGGCATGGAGTAAATTTGAGTAGTTTAAATAGAAATTTAGCTACTACTTAAGGAAGTCTACGAAGATTCCGTGTTGGACTGTTGTGTGGTGTAAATTTGCATAAGTTTTGCTTCAGTATTCTAGTCTTAATACAATATAGTGAACGCCTAATCCAAGCCTGCTTTTATTTTTATAGTGCAATTATCTGTTGTGCTCTCTGTTTTTGTTTCTTTTGCCTGCTATTTTAAGCTTTGTCGCTGTTAATTTAGCTTTAATTTATTTCTTTAAGATCCTCTTGAATGTTGTTTTTGTTTGGTTAGCCCTTTATTCATTAAGATTTTAGCTCAAACTTGATGAATTTTCTGAACTAATCCCCAAGGAAACGATTAAATTACTTGTCACTTGTTGCATTGGGCTGCGTATACTTGCACATTAGGAGTGTTTTTATTGCAAAATTAATTACAAACCAGCATCAAGTGACAAGCACTCAATGCTTTAGATTTTGGCCCTCACCGCTGATAGTGTCTTAACGTTACCTCGATTTCGTTTTAGGTCATGAGAGATTGGTGTTAGACAATTGTTTTGAGAGCGTTTTAATAATTTCTATTCTATTTTTATGAGTTTAGGTTAGATTTAGGTATTTTTGGATCAAGCCATGGTGTAGGGCTTCACTGTTTCGATGGTCGGCTAGACTTTCATGCCAATTCAAAGATTTGTCGGGTTTTGAAATGTAATTTTGTGAGATTTGGTTATTAGTTTCCATTCAATTTTAGCAGCTATTATCTCTTGATTCTTATATGATTTATGAGCATGCTTGCAGATTGAATTGATGCCTTAATCACAGCATGTATGTTCATTCCACTATGCATGTTGTTTGAGATCTTTAGTTGTCAGGAATGCATGCTTAATTTTAGTAGCAAATAGGTTGGCTCATGTTTGCGTTTTAGAGGTTATTCCTCAATTTCATAGTTTGCATGATAGGCCTTAGAATTAAGAGAGCATGTTAATTAAATTCAGCTATTCAGTTAGTTAATTCGTCCTAATCAATCCCTAGAGCATAATGCGATTAATTTGCTAGTATGGAACACTATCGTGCCCAGCTGCTTAATTAATTTAGAATTAATTTGATGCTAGGTTGAATTAGTTTGATTAGGGGACCTTGGGAGGTTTTTCTGGCTATTCCGATTAAGTCGATTAGGTGATTAATTGTAAAATTGAGTAAACATTGGTTTTTAGTGAGTATAACATTGGTTTTCAGTGATCAATATTACATTGTTAGCCTAACATACTCTGAATTGGTGGCCCTTGTAAGATAGTTTATTTTCTTTGCTTTAGTTTCCTTTATCTTTCTACATTTTATCACTTTATGCCAATCCCCCCATTTCGATAATAAGAAATCTAACAAGAGTAATTGATAGTCGGTTCCCTGTGTTCAACCTAGTTGACTGGTACAACAAGTGGCTAGGATTGGTAAATAAATATTAATTTTGACGAGTCTTGACAACTTGCATCAATGGATGATCGACATATTTTTTTTAAAAAAAAGGATGTCGTCTTAAACCTGCCTTACAATGGCGATTCTGTCAAACGACGTCGCATTGCTTATCCATTTTTATGTGCGTTGAGAATTTTAATATTTTCATCTTTCGATGACGGTGGAAAACCGCCATCTTAAGGGTCCTTCTGGTGAGGGTTATTAACGTCATCTTTGGTCAAATTTTAGTATTTCATAAAAATCAATGCATTTTTTTTAAATGTCATTATAGAGGCCATCCATCATCGTTTACAAATTATCAACCGATATCTAAAGCCTAAAATGTTGTAGGATGAAATAAAGGCAAATGTATGGCTCTGCCTTGATGTCGGCAGGTACAAGGGTCCGCACTCCTGTCATGGACACCTTCCACTTTGTGCTCTCATGGGCCACTATACTAAGAGCTTTTTCTAATTGCTCATTGGTGGGGTTCTCCATTGCCTCGTTCCCTGCTGGGTTCCTGAGAGAGGGGAACAAGTATAACCTGTTGATGTCTAGTACGAAGGACTGCACTGTCCTCCCTCTGAGACTCAGCTCATTCTGAATCTCATGCCCCAGGTGGGCATAGAACTCTCGAACCAATGGAACAACCATCTTCTTTGGTCCTTCACAAAGCCTCGCCCACCAATGTCTACGAATAACATATGTGATGTTGATGTGCTATTTTTATCACCTGTATTTGGCCTTAAATCTAGTTCGTTTCTTGATTAAAGTACGGTTGTTTGCATGTATATATTGTCCAAAAGCATGCATAAGTCAAAGAGTCACATGGAAATAGTCCTTTGGTGATAATTGAGTCGTTTAAGGGGTAAAAGAGTTATTTTTGAGTGAATTTAACCACATTTTGCTCTTTATACGAATTTGCCAAAAACATGAGATTGTGAATGCATTTTTTCCAAGGAAAAAAATATTGCGGCCGGAATCTACCTTAATTCTAGTCAAATTCGAGAAGTTCGTGGTCTAATCTGTTTGAGTCAAAACCAGAACCTACATCTTATTTTGACTCAAAGGGTTCAAAGTCAAGGTCCAAGGCACGAAAATAGGAAACTACTCACCCTCCAAAAGCCTATATAAAGGGCCATTCGTGGAGCTTGAAGGAGAAGTCATAGAGAATAGAATCTACCCTAGATTTCAAGTGAGCAACTTAGAATAAGGAACAAAGTGGTGTTGGAGAGAATTTCCTCAAGAGAAACTCATATTCCACACCCTAGAACCTTAGCCTTCGAGAGAACTAGCTTGTATAGATCAATTCCACTATGAAAGAGGCTTGGATTGTCACACCCCCTCCCAAACTACCTGTTATCTTAGCCCGGAGGAAGGCGTGAAACCAACAGGCATCGTTTCACTTCTTAACGATACCTATGACCCTTTTAATTCCTGATAAACAAACCATACCTGTAAACGAAATACTTTACATATCACACAGCGGAACCCTGGAAAATTTCTACATATGCACACGGAGCAGATATAGTTCAAAACCTCACTTGAACAATCCAAACACAACCACTCGTTGTTTACACAACCACGACCACTAGTGCATACACAAATGAAACTATACGTTCCTTTTAAGTTATCTACACTACGAGCAGACTCGCTATATAATACCACCCACGTACAAAGTATCTAACTCTGAGAACCCTCGGCGGCGATGGCAGGATCTCAGGCACTGGGAGCTCGATCTCTACCTGAAAAGTTGGAAAAGCATTGAAAGAATGAGCTGGGAAGCTCAGTGAGTGACTGAGTTTAAAACTATTAACTCGTAAATCATAACATATAACATCAATAGCTTTTACAGAAGTCCAGCAAATGTGTCAAAAATATTAACCATTTTAAACATATGACAAATTAGTTGTGTAAGACTAGCCCAGTACAATCAATGTTCATTCTACGATGTAGTGGGGCCCGCCCAGCACTCCCATCGTCTTTGTCGTAGTGGGGCTCCCCCAGCACTCACGACAGCATTGTTGTCACGGAGTACACTCAACGTCGACAACAGAAAATGACCTGTGTGCACACGGTACTATACAACCTCGGGCTCAGTATCTCAACCATTAACTCATTCAGGTCTCAGAGAAACACATGAAAACCTTTAACATTTCTTGCTAACACATGTAGGCTTGGAATTAAGGTATTTCTTCTAATTTCAGAAAATCAGTAAACATATGCTCACAACGAACAATTTAAATCATTTTTAGGAAACCATATATGCTTATGAATATGTGTTCAAGAGACCATAAATCTTTAAGCTACATCATTCTTAGGAAGTCTTTTCTTTTCATGAACACAAGTTCAAGCATAGAATTTATTTTCAGAATTCATTTTGTCACTCACAGCGTTAATATTAGATTCTCGGTCCGTAAATTTGTCCTATTTCTTCTTGGCCTGCCAAATAAACAAAACCAAGCATTAGAATCTTGACCTCACGAACTTAAGGCCTAGGGTTGCAAAAAACCCTCCCATCTATTTTCTGCACTTTACAGATTTTATACCCTAAACTCACACACCTATAACTTTTCCACTACTTGCTCAAAAATGATGTTCTTTATACCATACTCTTCCTTTTTGAACCCTCTAAAGCTTATCTGAAGGAATGAAATTGACATTCCTAAAGGATATGTCCGTAAATACCTCGAAAGCTACTTCCTACAAAATAGGTTTCTGCACTTTCCAGACTCGTTTCCCTGCTGCACCCTGAACTTAACATGAATTTTAAAGCAACTTCTAGTCAATGTCTAACCACGACTTCTTCATGAAAGTTATAGGAAATTACATCATCTTTCCGACCATACCTAATACAGCTTCTAATTCGAAGTCCACAGATCAGAACATCCAAAAAAACAGAGGTTCCCCGGATTTGACAGCAAAAGCATTCCTTCAAATCCCTCTTCACAAATCATTAACATAACATCAGATTTTGCTCGAGCTTCCTTCACGAAATTTGTTTGAAAATGAGTTAACTTTCCAGAAAATCAAACATCACCTCTTAATTCTTCTTGTGGAGCTCAAAACAACCCAAATATCAGCAGTGAGCAGGATTGATCACCAAATCTGCCATGCAACCTTGAATTGAATCTTCTCCCTTTCTTTTTCAACTTCAAAACTAAGAAAATCCTCCTTCCTCTCTTTCTCTCATCCTCTCCCACGAAATTCCCTGTTTTTCTTTAATAAAAAAGAAGCAAATGGGAGAAAATGGGTTAAAAAAACTTATTTAATTATTTTTTTGGTGGTGAGTGCTCCAAAGTTTATCCATTCCCACATTTCTTTTTCCTTTTCTTTTTTTTTTTTTTTTTAAAACAAAACATACACCTTCCACTTTCCATTTCTCTTTTGTTTTAGTTTCTTCTTTTTTTTTTTTTTTTATTTAGAAAAAACAATACAACACATTCCACCTTTCTTTCTCTTTTTTTTTTTAACAAGCTTACCAATACATTTTTTCTTAAGGATTTTCAAGGAGGGATTCCGGGTTTACATGGATAGACTCTTAGAATGATTTTCCCTTGAATGTAACTTAGTTTCTACACTAGGATTTTCAATTTACTATTTTTCCAGCACATGATATTTTCATATCGATTCATTCCTATACTTATGAATTCTATTTAAATGAAGTATTTTATTTTCATTTTATCCATGTCTAGCAAAATTTATATTTGAGATTTAGTTTATTGGATACCCATATGGATTAATTTAGCCTAACATATGACTTCCATTAATTACCAACTTACTTGTGTCTATTTTTCTTTTATTGATTTTAAGTCTTAAATGTTGGTTTAAACTGGCCACTTAAGTTAGCATGCAATGTTGAGCTCAACACTGAAAGGGTCGGGCAATAAACGATTTTCATAAAAAAAGATATAGGAGGAAAGCCTAGACATAGGATTCGTTGTTGACCTTAGACATAAGGCACGCCTATAGGATCAAAAGGGTTGAGTTTTTATTTATCTAAAATAAGTTGACTACAGACATGTAAGAGTAATTACTTAGCCTCTTAAGGATGCTTGAAATCAAGGTTGAATAAAGTTAATCTCGATTCATATTACAAAGTTAAAAAGGTGATTATGCGGTTGCTATTTTAACAAAGTTTCCTATGGTTGATACTTAACTAACTTTCCATTTTTCCATTATTTTTTCTAAGTCACATTACCATTGACATCTTTCAAAAGTCCATACTTTGCTAGGGCTGAATCACTTTTCAAAATGATTCAATTAAGAATCATTATTTGTCAACAGTTGTATCTAAGTCGCATGCATGTAGTAGCAACCCTCAGAATCTTTGTTAATAGTTCTTGTGGGATTGATACTTAGATTTTATCCATTTTATACTACTTGTGGACAATGTATACTTGCGCTGGGGTTGAATTACTTTTCAAAATTATTATTTTAAACCCTATGTTCATTTCAGCAACCCATCAAGTTTTTGTCGCCGTTGCCGAGGACTATTTTAGCCAAAATTCAGTTTTATAGAATTGCAAACCGAGTGCAATCTTATTTTACTATCTTAAGGAAATTGACCTATGTTTCCATTTTTATTTTTCTTGCATGTTGAGGTCAGTGTATGAGCAAAGAGCCTTATTTTTATGAACTAGATCTTGAGATAAAATGAACCTTTTGTCGACGTCGTAGAGAACAAAGGCAAAATAAGAGGAAACAAAAGGAGTTAAACGCATAAAAGAATCTTGGGGAGGTCAAGCTTATTCAACAACTTCCAATGTACCACCTGGGAGTCGGATCCTCCTATTGATGCACAAAATAGATGAGTTAATTAGAATAATGGGTTACCACCACGATCGAATATGCCAAATACTGAAGCTGTTGGAGGAAGACAAGAAAACCTCCAAAATATCATCTTCATTGTCGATGATAGGGATAGAGCTATAAGAGATTATGCAGCACCAACTTTTCAAACTATGAATCTTGGAATTTTAGAACCACCAATTGAAGCACCATAGTTCGACTTGAAGCCCATGATGTTCCAATGCTCAACATAATGGGCAATTTTCTGGACTTCCAAGTGAAGATCCACATAAGAATATTAAGCAGCTTGTGAGAATTTGTAGTTTGCTTAAAATAAATGGAGTATATGAAGACACATTGAGGCTAAATTTATTTCCTTTTTTCTTTATAGAGAAACGCAGAAGCATCGTTGGATGCATTTCCTCCTAACTCAATTACATCATGGTCAGATTTGGTGGAGAATTTTCTGGAGAAGTACTTTCTCCCAGACAAGAACGTTAAACTCAGGGGAGAAATCATGACTTTTAAGCAAGCATTCAATGAGCCTGTAAATGAAGCTTGGGAGAGATTGAACAAGTTAGTTTGAAAATGTCCACACCATGGTCTTCCAACATGGATAGTGATCGAGCACTTTTACAATGGTCTGAACCAAGCATCAAAAGCATTGGTCAATGTATCAGCGCATAGATCCTTGCTGAAGAAGTCTGTAAAAGAAGCCAATGAGATCTTGGATACTATCGCTACAAACAATTTGCATTGGAGATAAGAAGATGCAATCACCGCAACTTCCATAAAGAATGTTGCAGGAATGCTAGAAGTGGATGCAATCACATCACTAAATGAACAGATGGCATCTATACATAACATGTTGAAGAATCAAATTATGGGGAATCAAGTAGTGATTGCCCTTGTGAATCAAATTTCATCTCCTTCTTGTGCTTATTGTAATGAAAATCATTTGTTTGATAATTGTCCATTTAATCCGCCATTTGTTTGTTATGTAGATCAACAAGGAAATTAAAACCAATGGAACCCTTATTCCATCATGTACAACCCTAGTTGGAGGCAACACCCCAATTTCTCTTGGGGAGGACAAGCGAGTACGAGTAGCAATGCTTCAAGCTAGTATGGAAAGCAAGGATTTTTGCTAGGTTTTAACCCTCAACCTCATCAACAACAGATGCAATAGAAGAATTATCAGCAATCTCAACCACAGGTTTCACAAACCTCGAGTATAGAGAGTTTGATGAAAGAATACATGGCTCGAAATGATGCAGCAATGGGAAACCTGGAGATTCAAGTAGGACAGCTGGCGAATTAACTCAAAAATAGATTGCAAGGAGTGTTGCTTGGCAACACAGAAACACCTCAGCGGGAAGGAAGAGAGAATTGCAAGGCAGTAACTCTAAAGGGCAAATTGGAATATGAAGGACCAACACACTCATTAGAGCTTCAAAAGAATTCAACTTCAGAAGTGATGAAGGATTCCAGGGAAAAGAAAAAAAGAAAAAAAGAAAGAGAAGCCAATTGAAGAAGACCCTAAGGAGTGAAATGAAGGATCAACCTTAACAAGGTCTGAGAAAGTTAAGGAGAATAGATCAAGTGAAGAAGCAGAGTAAGATAGGAACAGTTGCACCTAGAAATTCTCAAAAGTCAACTAACCTTTACGAAAATTATAGACCACCACCACCATGCACTCAGAGATTCAAGCAAGCAAGCCAAGATGTACAGTTTGGCAAGTTTTTGAACATATTGAAGGAAGTTCACATCAACATTCTATTGGTGGAAGCATTTGAACATATGCCAAATTATGTGAAGTTCCTGAACGACATCCTATCAAAGAAAAGAAGATTGGGAGAGTATGAAACAGTTGTGCTAGCAGAATGCTGCAGTGCACTAGTAAGAAGCAAAGTACCCCCAAAGCTTATGGACCCTAGGAGCTTCACAATTCCATGTTCCAATTGAGGCAAGGATGTAAGAAGGGCATTGTGCGATCTAGGCGTAAGTATGAACCTCATACTGCTTTTAGTGTTCAAACAACTAGGAATAGGTGAAGTGAGACCAACCGTTGTTACCCTACAACTAGCAGATCGCTCTCTCATCCATCCAATTGGAAAGACTGAGGATGTGCTTGTGAAGGTTGATAAGTTTGTCTTCCCAATGGATTTCATTATTTTGGACTGTGAAGCCGATAGAGAAGTCCCAATTATCTTAGGGTGACCTTTCTTAGAAACATGACGAACTCTAATAGATGTACAGAAAGGAGAGCCTACAATGAGAGTGAATGAATAGAAGATCACTTTCAATGTGATGAGTGCCATAAAATATCCAGGGGATATGGAGGAGTGTTCATTTTTGGATTTATCTGACAATTTTTCTTTTTGTGATTTTCATGATACTCTAGATATAAGTTATCACGAAGAAGAAATTGATGAAGAATAAGTCTTAGAAATAAATGACTAACAAACTGAATGCAAAGATCTACCCTCGAAAGAAGAAATCTTAGAGCTAGAGGAAGAGAGATATGAGGCACTCAAGCCATCTCTTATTGAGCCTCCTAGCTTGGAGCTCAAGCCTCTACCCTCTCACCTTAAATACATTTTTCTTAGAGATAGTCAAATTTTACCAGTTATCATATCAACCAATCTTTCTGACAAACACGAATTATCTTTGATGTAGGTTTTAGCCAACCACAAAAAGGCCATCGACTGGACCATTGCAGATATACAGGGAATCAACCAGTCCTTCTGGATGCATAAGATAAATCTTGAGGAAGGAGCAAAGAATTCAATAGAGAATCAAAGGAGATTAAACCCTGAGATGCAAGAAGTGGTTAGAAAAGAGATAAACAAGTGGCTAAATGCAGAAGTTATCTAACCTATTTTCGACAGTAGTTGAGTTAGTCCTATTCAATGCATGCCAAAGAATGGAAGAATGATTGTTGTTGAAAATGAGAAGAACAAACTCATTCCTACCAGAATAGTGACAGGATGGAGAGTTTGCATGGAGTACCGTTGACTAAATAAATCAACAAAGAAGGATCATTTCCCATTGCCTTTGATATACCAGATGTTAAATAGGCTTGCAGGAAAAGAGTATTATTGTTTTCTCGACGGATACTAAGGCTACAACCAAATTACGATAGCTCCAAAAGACTGGGAGAAAACTACTTTTACTTGTCCTTTTGGAACATTTTCTTTCAAGAGAATGTAGTTCAGTCTTTAGAATGCACCCGCGACAGTTCAGTAGTGCATGATGGCCATTTTCTTGGACATGATGTAAAAGGCATTAGAAGTTTTTATGGATGATTTCTCCGTTTTTGGAGAAACATTTACCAAATGTTTATACAATCTTGAACAGATGCTTAAAAGATGTGAAGATACCAACTTAGTACTAAACTGGGAGAAGTGTCATTTCATAGTACAGGAAGGGATAGTACTAGGACATCAGATCTCTAGGAAAGGAATCGAGGTTGACAAAGAAAAGTAGAATTGATTTCTAAACTACCTCCTCCAAGCACGGTGAAAGAGATTATAAAATTTCTGGGCCACGTAGGTTTTTACAGAAGATTCATCAAAGATTTCTCTAAGATATCCAAGCCATTATGCAGATTGTTAGAGCATGAAAGAGCTTTTGAGTTTGATGAAGAATGCTTGTAGGAATTCAATAGTCTTAAAGAAGCATTACGCATAGCTCCTATAGTGGTTGAACATGACTGGACTCTCCCTTTTGAACTTATGTGTGATGCCAGCGATTTCGCTGTTGGAGCAGTATTAGTATACAAAAAAGACAAGATAGTGCAACCTATCTACTATGCCAACATGATACTTACGGAAGCTCAAGTGAATTACACCATGACAGAGAAAGAACTTCAAGCTGTAGTTTTTGCATTCGACAAGTTTAGACCTTATCTAGTTAGAACTACGATGATAGTGCACACAGATCATTCAACACTAAAGTACCTTTTGACTAAGAAATATGCGAAACTCCCTTGATTAGATGGATCTTACTCCTTCAAGAGTTTGATGTTGAAAGTCAAGATAAGAAAGGAACAAAAAATCAATTTACAGACCATCCATCCCGACTAAGAGAAAAGGCCCAAATAGAAGAGATCGAAGAAATTCTAGACATATTTGTGGATGAAAGACTGCTAGCAGCTGAAGAGAAAGAAATACCTTGGTACGCGGACATAGTAAACTACTTGATAAGTGGTTTAACTTCGCCAGGTGCATCAAAGAAACAACTTAGGAAGTTCTATCATGACATCAAGCAGTATTGCTAGGATGAACCATACTTGTATAAGTTGGGGCCCAACTAAGTTTTAAGAAGATGTGTAATGGAAGAAGAAATGTCTATTGTCATGCAGCCCCATATGGAGGCCATAGTGTAGGGACGAAGACAGCAACCAAAATACTTTAGAGTGGTTATTACTGGCCAACTCTATTCAGAGATGCATATCACTTCACCGAGCAATGTGATAAGTGCCAGAGAACTGGAAACCTTTTAGCCAGAAATTAGATGCCAATGAACTATATGTTAGAGGTAGAAATCTACGATGTATGGAAAATTGATTTCATGGGTCCGTTTCCACCTTCTTTTGAGAATATGTACATCTTGGTCAATGTTGACTATGCATCCAAGTGGATAGAGGTAGTGACATAACCTACTAACGATGTTAAGGTTGTAAAGAGATTTCTGCACAATAACATCTTTGCAAGATTTGGAACCCCGATAGTCTTGATAAGTGAGGAAGGCATGCATTTCTTGAATCGAGTCGTGGTTAACTTACTCTGTAAATATAATCTCAAGCTTAGGGTGGCCATTGCGTACCACTGTCAGACAAATAGACATGTCGAGTTGTTAAATAAAGAGATCAAGACTATTTTAGAGAAGATTGATGATTAATCGAGAAAGGACTAGTCATTACGACTAGACAAGACACTTCAACATAATTGCGTACAAACTCCTTTGGGAATGTCACCCTTTGGATTATTTTTTGGAATGCGTGCCATTTCCCGCTTGAGCCAGAGTACAATGCATTCTAGGCAACAAAGAAGCTTAACTTTAATATGGTCCAAGTCAGGATGAAGAGAAAGTTGCACCTGAATGAACTTGAGGAATTTTGGCATTTCTCCTATGAGAATGCCACGCTTTATAAGGAGAGAGTTAGAAGGTGGCATGATCAACAGATTCGTGGTAAGTATTTACAGATAGGACAACGTATTTTATTATTTAACTCTCGTTTGAAGTTTTTTCTAGGGAAGTTGAGATCATGGTGGTCAGGACCGTTCATAATAGTGCATGTTTAATGCATGGAGCAGTGGATTTGCTAGATAGCCATGGAAATGCATTCAAAGTTAATTGTTAGCGAGCAAAACCCTAATTGGGAGAAAGATGGGACCACAACAAAACTTCAATGTCCTTAGTGGAGATCAGCTAAGTGTTTCATTTTCAATGCCTTTCTTAAAAATAAATAAATAAATATATATATATATATATATACATATCGAAAAAAAAAAGGAAAAGTAAAAAGTTAGGATTAGGTGTAAGGCAAATCACAAGTTACGATTAAGACGGAACTCTATCTAAAGCAAGTCCTAACTAAGGTTGAGGTATTTAAGATGACCATTTAGGGAACGCCTCTACTTAAGGACTTACCTGGGTGTTGATTTGATTGACACTTTTGATTTGACTTTCGTTATAAACACCTTTGAAAAAGTTTTCTTCCTCATATATTTCAAGTTTGTGAACTTTTTGATGAGTGAAGGAAGGGAGAGCAAAAATGCAAAAGTCACAAAGTGCAAAATTTTGCACTTTACGACCCAGATTAGAGCCATGGGAGCTCAAAGAAGGCAAGCCCTAGCTCAAGTGGTGGAAGAGGAAAGTTTGAGTGATAAGGAATACTTAAAACGAGCGGAGGGATCATCGATCCTATGGATGCCAGTACGTGAGTCAACAAAGAAGAAAAAGGTAGATGATGCTAACTGATCGACTGAACTTGGCGTTAAAAATCAAGAGAAAGAATTCAGCCCAAGTGTAAGTGCACACTGTCGGATGCAAGTAATGAATGGAAGTATCATAATATCATATCCCAAGGGAACGGTTTTAACTAAAATTGAGTGTAACGGAAGACTTATGAAAATAGAACTCAAGCACCCAAACACAAATTCGAGTTTGTTGCTAACAAAATAAAGAGATAAAAATAATTGCTAAGAGAGAAGTTGTGGAAATCATTTAAAGAAAATGAGGGGATTCAAGCATACTCATGTCCATTGGTGAGAATTAACTCAACCCAATTTTAACATTTTTATCTATTTCCCTTAATCTTAAGGATTTTCACCATGCTTAAGGATTTCTTCTTACTTCACTCAATTTTAAGAACTTTTAGGTTCAACAAGATATAGAAAAACAAGAATAACCTTTCTTTGTGAGCCAAATAATTCTCAAAAACAAGAATTATCACACCCCCAAACTTGAGTTATTACTTGTCCTCAAGCAATTTCACGCACAACAAATGTAGTTACAAAATTTTCAAAGGCTTTCTTTTTTAAACAAACACCCATTAGAGGAGCCTCGTACTCATAATTCTTTTATTCCACCCAATACTCCCTTTGCACAACAAACTTCACTCTTCCTCTCTCTAGAATAACATACCTTCCACTCCCAATCTCTTGCCTAGTTTAGACTTACACAACACTCCTTATTGAACTTTGGGATTATTTTGACTTATTCCCTTCCCCAAACTTATCCCTTTTCTGCTAGGCTATTTCTTATTCTTATGAAATCTCGTCGTCATTTGTACCTTCGTTCCAACTTACTAACACATTGTGGTGGAAGTAGTTGACTACAAGCACAACTCAATTTTGAGATTGAATTTCATATTCAATTTTTGAATTAACCTTCCATGCAAAGGCAATCATGGGTTTCATGACTACCCCTGGCTACTTGGTCATTCATGGAAGGCGGAGTATCATTTTCTCTTTTTTTATCTTTTCTTTTTTTACATAACTAGTAGCTTAAAACAGTACCATACTCACATGGATATGAAGGGCAAGCTTTTGAATGAAAACACAAAGTGACTACTCCCTCTCCCAAACTTAACATGTGTCAATGTCTCCATTGACTCAATGATTACAAAGGGTTGTAAAAGGGGTTCAACTTTTAGAGGCATTTAAAAAGGTAGATGCCAAAGCAAGGATGGAAATAATTAAAGGAAGAGACGTGATGGTGGAGAAAGGGTTCTCAAACATAGCATACCACTTCTTGAGTTTGTCACTAAAGTGATTGTCGTTAACGATGTGAGCTTGTCAATGGTGAGAGGCAAAGTAGTGAGCTTCTCGACTATGGACATCAACAGATTTTACAAGTTGAATCCGACCATTAATGCTTGAGGAAATGAGATTATGAGGAACCCACGGAGAAGCAACTGAAAGAATCTTTGAAGATTCTAACCCATAATGGGATTTAATGGAGGTTGTTAACTATGAAGATCAGGACTTTGGTTGTTAACTATGAACTTGTTGTATGGTTGCACTTTATCAAGAATAGGATCATCCCCAGCACTCATGACTTCACCATATCTCAAGAGAGAGTCATGCTCCATTACTACTTGTACAAGGGAATTGAACTGAACATGGGGAGCATCATTCAGGAGGAGATGTTTGCTTGTGGGAAGTTGGTCGATTATGCTTTGGTTCTTTGGTCACTCAGCTTAGCCAAAAGGCAAAGGTTTCAGTTAAAAAAAGGGAGGAAGTGAGCTTCACCAAGACCTCACTTGATGCATGACAAATCATCAAGCTCGAGCTTTTGAATGCTACAAAGAAGAGAAAGGCCTTAGCTACACAAAAGCTGCCTATTTCAGACAATGTAGCCACAACCCCTTCGCAAACCTTTACTCTAGCTTCTTTTTCTACACACTCTAATCAGTCCATGATGGGTTAGTTGGAGCATATTGAGGCACAGTACTATTGAGCCTATGTTAAGACCAGAGATGAGGCCCTTAAAGAGTTTTATCTCATGGTGGCCCCTGAAGTTGCCCCAATCTTTCAAGAAATTCCTGATATTCTGATCAAGAAGCCCCAGAGCTCTGATGACGAGGATGAGGAGATTCCATCTGATGATTGAGGGAGGCTCTTACTCTTGCTTCTCTACTTTCGCTCATTTTGCTTACCTACTCTTGCTTATCTTACCTATCTATGATTTTTGCTTATCTATGGTTCTTGGCTATCTTTGATTCTTGCTTTAATATTTTGCTTGTGAACTTGTTATTTTTAGTTTAGTATGTTGTTAGTTAGGTTAGTTTGAAGTTTTTTTTTTTGTGAATAAGTCGTTAGGTTTTGTTTTTGTTGATAGTTAGAATTTTTGAACTCTAGACTTTGATAACTTGAACTTGTTGATTTTGCGCATGCTTATTTTTGTTGTTTCTCTAAAAAATCCTTATTGATGATCATTAGAGCTTATCTCTACTCAAAAGTGCCAACATGTCATAGCTTCTAAGTTTTGAAATTATGAGTTTTAAGTCATTCCTTTTTCTTTGCAAACTTTTTCAAATCTAAACTTTTTTGTGTTTAGCCTATCCAACATGTTTAAGAGAGTTTAGCCTTAAAGTTTTTGCAAAAGTCTAAGCCTACAACAAACTCATTCTTTGTGAAAGTTTGAAGTAGTCAATGAGGACGTTGAAAATAAAAAAGGAAGACGAAAATAAAAAAAGAGAAAAAAAAATAAATGAGAGATGCTCCTCCTTCTTGAGTTGACCAAGTAACCAAGGGCAGACATGACACCCATGCTTTCCATTGCATGAAAGGTTAGCTTAAAGAAGTAAGTACAAGTTCTAGTAGTGACTCTTGCTCGTAGTTAGACACTTTCACCACAAATTATTAGTGAGCTAGAACGAAGGTAAGAGTAACAATAAGGGCTCTCTCTAAGAAAAATGAAGAAAAAGCAAGAAAAAGAAAATAAAAGTGATGGCCTAGTAATTATACAAGTTTGGAGGGGAAGTCTCAAGTAGTTTTGTAATAAGGTCTAAGTTTAGCTAAACTAAAAAGGGCAACCCTAGACTCAATGATTAAAGTTTAGGTAACTTAAGCATGGTGGTAGGGTAGATTAGGAAAGCTTTGTTTTAAAAAAGGAAGCTAGAAACTTATGAGAGTAGAGATTTTAGAGTTATGAATGGCACTGGAGTCTGAGACCTCTCCTGAAATGAATCTTTCTAAGTGAACTTCTTTGATAAGCATGTTCTCTTCCAAATGACTTGTGTTTTACTTGTTTAGTATTGTTTGAGGACAAGCAATGAGCTAAGTTTAGGAGTGTGCTGAACTATGTTTATCACCTTTATTTGGCTCTAAATCTAGCTCATTTCTTGATTAATATATGGTTGTTTGTATGCATTTACGTGATTTTATTGTCCAAAATCATGCATAAGTGAAAGAGACACATGGAAATAGTCATTTGGTGATAATTGAGTCATTTAAGGGGTGAAAGAATCATTTTTGGGTGAATTTAACCATGTTTTGTTCTTTTGTAGGAATCTGCCAAAAACAGGGGATTGCGATTGCATTTTTTCCAAGAGAAAAAATATTGTGGCCACAATCTAGCCGAATTCCAGTCAAATTTGAGAAGTCCATGGTCCAATCTGTATGAGTCAAAACTGCAACCTACACCCTATTTTGACTTTGAGGATTCAAAGTCAAGGTCCAAGGCATGAAAATAGGCAATTACTCACCCTCCAAAGGCCTATATAAAGGGAGATTCGTAGAGATTGAAGGAGAAATCATGGATAATAGAATTTACCCTAGATTTCGAGTGAGAGACTTAGAATAGAAAACGAAGTGGTGTTAAAGAGAATTTCCTCGGGAGAAACTCATATTCCACACCCTAAAACCCTTAGACTTCGAGAGAATTAGTTTGTATAGATCAATTCCACCTTGAAAGAGGCTTGGATAAACTCTTAGAGTGATTTTCCCTTGAATGTACCCTAGTTTCTACACTAGGAGTTTGAATTTACTATTTTTCTAGTACTTGCTATTTTCATTTCCATTTATTCTTGTACTTATGAATTCTATTTCAATGAAGTGTTTTATTTTCATTTCTTCCATGTCTAGTTAAATTTCTATTTGGGATTCGGTTTTGTGTATACCCATATAGATTAACTTAGCCTAATGTAATTCTTCCAATAATCACCAACTTACTTGTGTCTAATTCTTTTTTATTGATTTTAAGTTTTAAATGTTAGTTTAAACTGGCCACTTAAATTAGCATGCAATGTTGAGTCTGGGCAATAATTGGTTTTCATAAAAGAGACATACGATGAAAGCCTAGACATAGGATTCCATTGTTGACCTTAGACATAAGGCACACCTATAGGATCAAAAGAGTTGTGTTTTTATTTATCTAAGATAAGTTGACCACAAACATGTAGGAGCAACTACTTAGCCTCTTAAGGGTGCTTGAAATCAAGGCTAAATAAGAGTTAAATCTGATTCATAGTATAAAGTTAAAAAGGTGATTATGCGGTTGCAATGTTTTAGCCAAGTTTCCTAGGGTTAATACTTAACTGAATTCATCTGTTTCAATTATTGTTTCTAAGTCACATTACCATTGACATGTTTTCTACTTATCTTGGTTACCTTAATAGTGCATCAAAAAGTATTTTTATACTTCAAAATCTTTGTCAATGTTCCTTGTGGGATTGATACTTGGACTTTATCCATTTTATACTACTTGTGGACAACGTATACTTGCACTAGGGCTGAATCACTTTTCAAACTCATTATTTCAAACCATATGTTCATTTCAGCAACCTATTAGATGTATTGTGGGATGGGGCTGGTCTTGTTGGAGAATCCCTTCTCGCATAGCAGTGCCCTGTCCTCGTTGCCTCCTAATGTGTAGCTTAAGATAATAAATAAATCCACCCAAAAATCTGCAATTGTACACATAAATTCCACCAAGTGATAAATAAAATTATTGTTTCCTTAGGGATTAGAACCTACAATAATATTAAGCCAAACTTAATTCTTGATGAATGCAGTTGGCAACCTATCAACAATGTGAATTTTTACTATGCTAACATACTTTAGGAAAGTCTAACAGTTAAAAGATGCAATGACACACCATTTACCTGAGCAAGAGTATCGACTTATATTATGACTAAAACAAGTTCGGATTATGAAATTTTCTGCATTAATTTAAAGACGGAAGATGAGGCAAGAGCTTGTTGGGATTTACGCTCTAAAGCCTAGTAGTTAATATTTTATTATTTACTAATTATTTGATAATTATTTTATTATTTTTATTTACAATATTAAATTATCTATTATATGAAAAATCCTAGGTGATAAGGACAACCGACTCTCGACAAATCTCCACATTGGTATGATATTGTCCACTTTGGGCATAAGCCCTCATGGCTTTGTTTTTTGTTTCACCCAAAAGGCCTCATACCAATGGAGATAGTGTCCCTCACTTATAAACCCGTGATCTTCCCCTTATCTAGCCAATGTGGGACTTTGGTTGCACTTCCAACAATCCTAACACTAGGTTATTGGTATAATCTTGAACAGTATGTGGTTGACATATGGGAAGATAATGTTCAAGAAATAACCTAAAGGGTCTGTAGTACATGGATAAGGTTGGGTGCCTTATCCTGGTAACACTATTGATACGACCCACTTTGTAATGGTTACAAATTATTTGATCCAAATCGTTCATGTGAAGACATGTGAGTGAAAGTATCACATACATTGAGTTTGTCTGAGACTGGACCACGTAATATTTAATCTCTCTTTCTAAATTCGTTAGTTGAGAAAATTAATATTTTACAAGATGATCATATGCGACTCGATCTTAATCCTAAGTGAAGTTGTGAACTCCTGCCTATGAGGGCTTGTCTTTTGATTTGTATGGGTGAGAGTGACTTTTGTAGCCGATTCAATAAGCCTACCATTTTGAGAACTTGACCAAATAGGAAGCAGGGAACATAATCTCACAAGATGGAATTCACTCCTTCCCATATAGGGTAAGTAGATGAGTAGTTCCCTTAAGTGCTGATTTCGAGACTTGAACAATGGGGTCCCATCCTCTCACTGGCCCGAGGGGGACTTAGTTTATGATTGGATCCTAAACAAATTGTTCATAAGAGGATCAGTAGTACTTAAGGTATAAGATGTAATTACAGGGGTAAAACGAACTTTTAACCCAACTATAATTACGAACAACTCGTGAATGATCGACTTGCATGTAATGGTTATATCCATGGGCGCAACTTGTCCTACAGTGCATAAGAGTGCAACTCTAGGTCTATAGTGGAGTGACTTAGAGTTAATAAATGAAAATTAATTGATTAAAAAGTTTAATTGATTAATTTTGTATCATTGGAGCTTATAATCTATCGGTCCATAAGGTTCCCTTGCTAACTCATAGTAACACAAGGATTAATTTAGTTAAAAGAAAATTTTGAATTGTTCAAATTAATATTTAATATATTGGATATATTAAATGAAAAAATATTAAATTATTATATTTGATACATTAAATAGAATAATATATTATTAGATACATTATATATTAAATTTGAATGAGATTCAAAAAGATAATATATGTTGTAGGAGATATTTGAATAAGCTCAAATATATTAAATATATATGATAATATATTAGATATTGTTATATTCTACCCTAAGTCCCTATAAATAGGACCCTTGAGTTGAGCCAAAATGCTCTCTATAAAGAAAATTTAGAATTCTCTATAAAATGTTTCCTATCTTTCAAGAGACTCCCACAAAAAGTGACGACATGCCAGAATTATTCTCCATTTAATTCATAAAGTATGTTTGCTGAACCTAAATCAAAGCCGCTGATTAGAAACCATAGCCTTTTGCTGTAGTGTGAAGTGTTCATTCCTATCAATTGGTATCAAAGCGGTATTTGTTTTTTATTTATAATTAAATATTAATGATGGTGAGTATTTTAATTTTTCATATATATGAAATGTGGTTTGCAAATTGATTGTATAGGCATATTTGAACATTAATTTTTTTTTTTTTAATTTATTAGATCAAATGGTAAAACCCTCATAGGTTATAGGGTTCTTCGTTTGTTTTTCCTCTATTATTGTAATTTGATAGAATAAGAGGAAAGAGATACAACCGGCGGCCAATTCACCGATTCACTCCGATGTACAAACGTGAATTGAATAATTGGATGAAAGGAGCCACAAACTGATCAGGCAAAGGAATGCGGGCGATCTTTGTCTTCATGTGATCTATATACTGTGATTTTGAATTGAAAGCTACTGGAGGTAAGTTTGCCAAACTTTTATGAACTTAAGCCCATAATTGATCCATTACAATAAATTAGCAAACAAATAAATATATATATATATAGTAAAGTTACCAGCATGCAAAAATCATAAGTGGGATATTCGCATCAGCTTGCTCAGGCGGTGTAACTTCAATTCCCCAGCATTCGAACCTGGGCCGACTTACGTATGCATTCCGAAACAATTGTGTTGTGTCTTGCCGGCGATTTGACGCTGGCGGTGGATTTCAACGAAGCATGTGAACGAAAATAACCGAATGTTGAGGATTGAATGCTGGCGAGACTTCACGCCAGTCTATGATAATCACGTTGTTGATGCTTGAGAGTGAAAGTTTGTTGCCGGCTTCAGGACCATGCATCAATTTAGATTGTCGACAGGTGGCTACTATCAATCGAGAGAAATTTATGGTTTTCTAACTCTAAATTTGGATGATAAAAAAGGAAAATATTTTAAAGGTCAAGATATGTCTTCGATTTGAATTATTATAATTTAAATTGTCTTCAATTTTTTAGGTATGTCAAATATGCCGGTTAATTTTGTTTTATTTTAATTTAATTATGCATAAGAGATATGTTTTAAATTATTTAACACTACAAGAAATATGCCCTTTTATAGCTTTTAAATATAGGTTAAATTACAAGTTTAGTCTCTACACTTTCAGGGTTGTGTCTATTTGGTCTCTAAAGTTTAAAAAGTATCTAATAGGTGCCTGAACTTTCAATTTTCTGTCTAATAGGTCCCTAAACTTTAAAAATGTCTAATAGATCCCCAAACTTAACTTTGTATCTAATAGGTCTCAGACATATTTAAATTTTTCTTTAAATTAACTAATCTATTGGATCTAAAATTAAAATTTATGTCTAATAGAACCCTAAACTTTCTATTTTGTGTTTGGTAGGTTCATGAATTTTAAAAAACACTTGATGGGTAAATGATCTATTAGACACAAAATTGAAATAGGGACATATTGGACATAAAATTGAAAGTTTAAGGATCTATTAGAGGACCAAATAGACACAAATTCGAAAGTTTAGGAATTTATTCAACACTTTTGAAAGTTCAGGGACTAAATAGACATAAACCTAAAAGTTCAGGGACTAAACTTGTAATTTAACCTTATTCAACTCTTGCTTGATATCTTCATCAATATCCAGCTCATTGATTTTTCCCTTCATCGGACATTTATTTGAATAGTGTCCGTATTTACGACATTTGTAGCATTGGCAGACTTTCCCTTCTTGTAAAGTTTCTCGATGCCCTTTGAATACAATTTGGAAGTCTTTTATAGACCCCAAAATTGAAATCAAATTTGAATGTGGAAATTAAAAGATAAGGATAACCTGACAGGACAATCCTTGACTGACTTATCTTTGGGGAATGCGATAAATTACTGTTACAAAAGTAATAAAACAAAAATAGTAAAAACAATAATTAAAGTAAAGTGATAAAGTTGTATAAATAATTACATAATAAAGATAAGAAGGAATCTTCATCATTATGTGTCCAACTGTGCTTGTCATATTTTCTTTAATAAAGATGAATTATTAAAGATAACATGTCAGTGTCTAATTATTATTCTTCCAGTCTGAATCAATTGTTGATCTGGTGAGGTACTCAAGGAAAGCTTACCAATGAATTCACTGCTCCATCTGCGACTTACTACCGAGAACATAAACCTCATACAGAGACCAACAACAGCCCTGATCTTCAACCTTTAAAGACATTGGAATTCAAATCTTTTATTGATATCCTATTGTACTGCTATAGGGTGAATGTTGATGATGGATTTACAATATTTACTAAAGAATTTAGGAATACTTACAAGAATTCTTTGTACGTATATACAAAGGAAAACAAGAATCTACAAGAAAATTATAAATTTACAAGATGAAAAATTTACGGGATAAGAAGTCTTAAATTTACAAGAAAGATTAAGAATGTATAGGACAAGAAAGTGTATGTACAAAAACTCTTTTTTTTTATCATTTGAATTTTAGACTCACGATAGTTGTGAATCTAAAAATGGATTATTAAGATCGTATTGAGTATCATCTTCATCATTTCCTAGAGAACTATGATGAGAGGATGCAGAGGCTACTGAGGTTGCCTCTTGGAAAATCTTTTGAAGGTCTGCTTCCGACATTGTTTGGGCCAAAGTAGCTAAAAGGTTTGATCTGCAATTCAAAAATTCTGAATTCTTCCTTTTTGAAAGGTCCTATAAGTGTCCATGTTCGGACAACCATTTCTTGACCTCATTGAAACAGGTATGTGAGAATTCATATTAGTCCCACCATTTGATCTTGATAATTTTTTTAAGTTGTTTGTAATATGGATGAGTCTCTATTTGGAAGTTCCAATAGAGAATCCATAGAATTTAAAAGTGTAGACAAAAACGTATAGTCCAAGGAAATATGTTTTTTAATTGTTTTGAGAAAAATAGAAGAAATATTCTTGAATCAGAATTGGAAAAATACCTTCGGTTAATTCAAAGGTTTTCCACCATTTGAGAAACCAATATGGATAGTGTTGGGATTTATGCCCTAAAGCCTCGTAATTAATTAATTATTTAATAATTAATAATAATTTTGATTATTTTATTTGCAATATAATATTATCCATTATATGAAAAATCCAAGGTTATTAGTGTAATCTTGAACAGTATGTGGTTGACATACAGAAGGATCGTGTTCAAGAAATAACCTAAAGAGTCATAGTATATGGATAAGGTTGGATGCCTTATCTTGGTAACACTATTGATACGGCCCACTTTGTAATAGTTACAAATGATTTGATCCAAATCATTCATGTGGAAACATGTGAGTGGGGGTATCTTATACAATGAGTTTGTATAAGACTGGACCACGAAATATTTAATTTCTCTTTATAAATCCGTTAATTGAGAAGATTAATATTTCATTAGGATGATCATATGCGACTCGTTCTTAATCCTGAGTGAGTTATGAACTCCTGCCTGTGAGGGCTTGTCCTTTGATTTGCATGGGTGAGAGTGGTTTTTGTAGCCGATTCAATATGCCTACCATTTTGGGGACTTGACCAAATAGGGAGCTGGGAACATAATCTCACAAGATGGATTTCACTCATTCCCACATAGGGTAAGTAGATGAGTAGTTCCCTTAAGTGCTGATTTCGAGACTTGAACAATGAGGTCTCACCTTCTCACTGGGCCGAGAGGGACTTAGTTTATAATTAGATTATAAACAGATTGTTCATTAGAGGATCAGTGGTACTTAAGGTGCAATATGTAATTATAGGGGTAAAACAGACTTTTGACCCAGCTATAATTACGAACAACTCGTGAAGGATCGACTTGCATGTAGTGATTATATCTATGGACACAACTTGTCCTACAGTGCATAAGAGTGCAACACTAGGTCTATAGTGGAGTGACCTATAGTTAATGAATGAAAATTAATTAATTAAAGAGTTTAATTAATTGATTTTGTATCATTCGAGCTTATAATCTGTAGGCCCATAAGGTCCCCTTGCTAGCTCACAGTAACACTAAAAGATCAATTTAGTTGAAAGAAAATTTTGAAATGTTGAAATTAATATTAATTTGAAGTGTTCAAATTAACATTTAATATATTAGATATATTAAATATAAAAGAGGAAAATATATTTATTGTATTTGATAAATTAAATATTAAAATTTGAAATGTTCAAATTTAATATTTAATTTTAAGTGTTCAAATTAATATTTAATATATTAGATATATTAAATATAAAAGAGGAAAATACATTTATTGTATATGATACATTAAATAAAAGATATTTATTAAATTTGAATTGGATTCAAATTAGGAAATAAATGTCGTAGGAGAATTTTAAACGGTTTGAATAAGATTCAAATTGATTAGATAAATGTATTTTAATATATTAAATATTAAAATATATTATTTAATTATTTTCCCTAGACCACTATAAATAGGACCTTAGGGGTGAGCCGTTGTGCATTCTTAACAACACGCATCTCCTCAATAGAGAGAATTAGAGAATTCTCTCTAGACCTCTTCCTCTCCAATCCCTTGGGGATTTTCTTTCAAGAGGCTCCCACAAGCCTTGGTCTTGTGTTCGAGTCATAGCCAGGAAGACTTTGTGGAAGAGATAAAGACCCACCAGAAGAATCTTCATATTTGGAAGGTATTTATTGCTTAACCCTTGTATTTTAGTTTAATTCTAAATAAATCAAAAACGATTTCTATGCTTCCGCTGTGGGTTTAATTCGATTATTCCCTTCAGATAGTTGATTCTATGAACGTTTTGGAAGAATTAGATATACCATGACTACTCATAGTTTTGATACCACATAACCTTGTACCAAGCTTCAATATAATCTCAGTACGAATAGATTTGGGGTTTGAAAGTTTTTTAAAGAGATTCTATAAAGATGTTTTGATTCTAATGAGTGGGGTTCAGAACTTTGAATATTTTTCGCTTGGAATAAGCTATTTTTAAAGGATCATTTTGGTCTGGGATATGAGTTATTTCGACTGATATTGTATCAACAAGTATAAACTCATAGAATTTTCTAGTTTTGTCTAAGAATTCTTGTATGAGATAGAATCTTGTTGGATACATATTTTGAATAATTTCAATTATTGAGCTTCCGTTTAATTCAAACCCAACAATTTGGTCATTGAGTTGGAAGGGGTTTTCAAAATAGGCCTTGATTTTGGCGGCACTACTGCATCTACGTAGGTTGCAAAATATGAAGAGAATCCCTGTCGTGAGGGAGATGGAGTAGAAGGAGAGACAGTTGGTCTCATTTGAGTTATGCCAGAAGGGCGTGTAAGGACGGCCGAAGGCCTTGGAGGAGGAATAAAAGCTCCCTTGATACCAGAATCTAAATTCTGGAAGATCTGTTTGCCCGAGATCTAGTCACTAACGTGAAATCGAGATCCATGGCATACTGATCCGTCATCATCAGAGTGGGAGATTGAGAAGTAGAGGCAGGACTTTTGCCCTTTGAAGAAGAAGAGGCTTTTCCTCTTCGATCACTCGTGCTTCTTGCTAGAAAAAAAGAATGAGAGAGAGAGAGAGAGGATGGGGTCTTTTGAAGTTAGGAACTCCCTTGAGAGATAATCTGCAAGCAAGTTTTGCATGCCTTTTACAAGCAAAATTTCAAAATCAAAGCAAGATAAAATCGCTTTCCATCTTGCAAAGATCTGTTTTGAGACAGGATTCTTGAGTTCTTTTTCTAAAACAAACTTAGATGCTCTCAAATCTATTTTGATTATAAATCTTTCATTGATTAAATTGCCTTGAAATTTCTTAACATATAAAACGATTAACAAAATTTCTTTTTTTAATATTGTATAATTTTTCTGGGTATTGTTCTATACTCCATAATGAAATTATACTATTAATTCTTTCTTACCCATAGACTATTTGAGGATTCCTCTATATCCAACGTCAGATGCGTCAGATTCCACTATAAGGACAGCTTTTAGATTTATAAGACTCAAACAGGGAATTGATTTGACCAAAGCCTGAATGGATATTACAACTTGCGTGTGTTCAATTGTTCAAGCCTTTGGATTCTTTTTCAATCTTTGAAAAAGTGGTTTGCAAGTGGGTCTCAAATTTTGAATAAACACTTAAACATAATTTATACACTTTAAAAACCTTTGTAATTGAGTTTTTTTTCTAAAATTTGATCCTAAAAATTATCAGCAAATTCTATTGATCTTTGAATAGGTTTTATTTTACCCAAATAAATTTCAAATCTTAAAAATCGGATTTGGTTTTGAAAAAGCTTTATTTTTGGAAGGGATATTGCTAAACCATTTTGTTTAATAATATCAATAAACTTTTGCAAATGAGAAAAATGTTGTTTTATACCTGGTGAAAAAAATAAGAACATCATCAATATAGATTATTGAAAATTCTTGAATAGGATGAAGAATATCATTCATGATTTTTTAAAATTCGGATGGAGTATTTTTTAACTCAAAAGGCATTACGTTTCATTCGTACTGTCCAAAGGTCACATTGAAAGCTATTTTGTAACGATCCTTTTTAGAAATTTGAATCTGCTAAAAACCTGATTTCATATCAAATTTTGAAAAGATCTTGGCATTTGAAATTCATTTGAGTAAATCACATTTATTAGAAATTTGATATTTAATCCATTCCAAAACTTTGTTTAAGTGTTTATAGTTGACACACCACGCTCCTTTTCCACTTGGTGGTTCATGTAGGAAGTTGCACAAGACCAAGGACTCTTGGAAGGTCTGATCAACTTCTTTTTTAGTAAATCTTCTTTTCTTTTTTTTTTTGCAGTTACCTAATAGTTCCGAGTTCATCTGTATAGGTCTTGCCTTTATTGGAATTTGATCTTCTTTGAGATCTTTCATATATGAAAATTTTATCACATGTTTCTTTCTATCCCAAAAAGCATTGGGACATTTATTTGAATAGTGTCCATATTTATGGCATCTGTAGCATTGGACAGACTTTCCCTTCTTCTTGGGGTGGTCCTTTGATTTATGTGTAGGATGGTCAAGTCTTTTGAGCTTTCTCTTGTATCCTGTCGCTCTTTTTGATTCTTTATATACCCTTGGAGTATGTCGGGTATATGATAGCATGCAAATATGGTATCTTATTTCCTATTATTCTGGCTAGTTTTGCTATGCTTTTGTGTGCTTTGATGCATATTTGTGTTTAATTTGCAGAAACCGAGCTAAAGAGAAAAATAAGAGTGTTCGAGGGTAATATGGTCATTTTGGAGCTATTTTGGACCAATTTGGAGAGTCAATAAGAGAAGAGTTGAAGAATTTAGCATTTGGGGTCGAGAGGACGGCGTTGCAACGCTTGAAATGGCGTTGCAATGCCCAAATGTATTGTGCAAACCCAAGAGCTAGTGTTGCAACTCTGCCCTGTGGCGTTGCAACGCTAGAAACAGTCTAAGAATTGAAGTTTCGTCCGTAGTGTTGCAATGCTACTTATAGCGTTGCAACGCTACCCATGCGTTGAAGGAAAAACCACTGCATTTTGTGACAGCGTTGCAATGCTGTCCCTAGCATTGCAATGTTGTCACGATAGAGGGTATTTATTCATCATATTCTCTTCGTCCAAAGGGAGGCCATTTCGATAGGAAAAGCTCTAATCTCGATTCATAGTTGTTCTTGAGAGTTTTAGGGAGGATTTGTGAGCGTTTTGGAGCGAAATTGAAGACTTTGGAGCTCGATTTCGAGATTGATCGCCTCGAAAACGCAAGATCATGCTTCGTTTGCACTTTCTTTCCCTTTTCCTTTCATTTGTAGTTATTTCAGTAGGCTATAGTTAGGGATTTCTGATTTGTATTTGATAAACATGTTTAGTTAAATTCCTAAATTCTATGGGTTGTTGTAGTTTTTGGACCATTGCACTTAATTTGCTTATTTAAGTAGTAAATGTGCTTGATTAAGTGTTTTTGTTCATTTATGCATTGGGTTATTAATGCCTTTAACAAAGCAAGGAATAGGGGTTAAATTATCGTTAGTTTAAGTGAGCTCGACATAGTAGATTAAACTTAGAAAAACAATGCATGACAATTAAATTCCACCTAAGTGACATAGGAACAACGAAAATTAATTGAGATTTAAAATGAAGGTTCGTTAATGTCGGGTGAGGATTAATTAATGAGACGGACACGAGATTTAATTAATTATACCCGAGGTTTGGAGGAGACCGACAGAAGAGTCCACAATTTTAGGCTTCTAGACTTATGAATCGAACACTTAGTTTTGCCTAATTGCTAGCTTAATTAAGTAAATTAAGGTCCAAGAATGCAATCAACACCCATAGAATTACCTATCGACTTGTGTCTCCCATTTATTTGCTTTCTAGGATTAGAATTTTTTTTCCTATCTGTTCTGACATTTTATTCCCTAAATAAAGTAAAGTGAGATTATTCGCAGTACTTAATGGATTTAAAAACTAATCCCAGTGGATACGATACTTGGTACTCACATATCGTTTTATTATTACTTCGATCGCGTGCGCTTGCGTGTACATCCCGATCAAGTTTTTGGCGTCGTTGTCGGGGATTGGTGTATTATAATTCAATTAATATTGTGGAGAAATTGCTTGCTTTAGTTTAGAGGTTTATCTTTGTTTTTCTTTTTGTTCTTGCTTTATCTTGTTTATTTTTGTTTTTGTATGAGTCCTGGTCCATTGTTTCTGGTTGTGCTGTTACTTGGTGTTTGATTGAGAGCCTGTGGTTATTTGTTTGATTTTATTTATATGGCTTCTAATAGATTTGGGTGGCCCTTTAGGGAATCTGAGCCCGATGATCAAACACCACCATCTAGTTCTTTTTCGTTTAGTTATCCCTCTTTTGATTATGTGCCTTTTAGTGAGGGTTATGTGTTTCATGGTTATCAAATACCTAATTATTATCATACTGAATCTATGAGTTATGAAAATCCGATGTATGATAATGACCAGTGCTTGGACCCATGAACCATATCCTAATTCTCTTCAGGGGAGATGATTTATGAAGTGTTGAGAACAGGAGAAAGCGTCTCAACGCTGTCTAAAGCGTTTCAACACTCTGTTACAGCTCAATTTGGAAGTCAAAACCAAAGGGATAGCATTGCAACACTGGCCTCGATACTCAAAACACAGATGGGAGTTGTTTCGTCTGTCTTCTGTGTGCACAAGAAAATGGTTGCATTTTAGGACAGCGTCAACGCTATCCCTAACGTTGCAATTCTATCGTGATAGGTAGAATAAAAACATAGCATTCTCTTCATTCAAGAGGACGTCATTCTCAGGGTTGAAGCCCTATTCTTGATTCCATACCATAATTGAGGGTATTGGGAGCAATTGTGAGCAATTTTGGAGTGGATTTGAAGACCTTGGACGGGTTCGTGGTAGATTGCCTTGGAAATACAAGATCGTCATTTGTTTGCAATTTCTCCCCTTTTCCTTTCAATTGTAATTACTTTAGTGGTTGTAATTTAGGGATTATTGGGCTGTTTAGACTGATTATGATTGTATAATACTTAAATACTCGGAAATTATTGTTTTGTATTTGTTTAAATGCTTAATTGAGGTTTACTTTAGATTAATTACTTGTTAAATAGATGCTTGTAGGCTTTGAATCATTCATGTATTTAGGGCGTAAGACTTTTAAATAGTGTTCGTTAATTAATTGAGGTAGGTCTAAGTTGAGCTCGACAAAGGATACTTAGTTAGCTTAATGTAAGATTAGTTAGCTGCCTGAGTGACAGCAGGAATAGAGGTTAATTAATTGTAGTTGGTAATGAAGATTAATTAATTGGATGTTGTTTAATTAAGTTGTTACTAAGTGGAAACTCGACAGAGAGAAACTTAAGCAAGAATCGAATGCATGATTGTTGGTTAATTACCTGAGTAACAGTAGGGTCAATAATAAAGCAATAGAGGTCCGTAATGAAGAACCTTAATGCCTTGAATGAGTTAACTAGTGTTAAGGACACCTAGATTAGTTAATTAATTAGTTTCTTATAGATTTATTATGAGCTAAATTTCTTAGGGGGTTCAAGGATGTGAATTCCCTAAGAAGTAATTGTAGCCTAAAATTCAATAAAAACCAAGCCTACATCTCAATCGTTTGCTTGTGTTGAACAAATTTCCGTTGAGATCCTAGATTGATCTGAAAGCAATGAACTCTTCATCCCGCAGCGGAAGCATTGGATCGTCTTTGATTTTATTTAAAATTAAACTATAAATAAACTTAAATAAACTTACTTGAAATAAATATGGAGATTCTTCTGGCGGATCTTTATCTCTTCCACAAAGTCTTCCTAGCTATGACTCAAAACAGGACCAAGGCTTGTGGGAGCCTCTTGAAAGAAAATCCACAAGGGATTAAAGAGGAAGAAGTCTAGAGAAAATTCTCTAATTCTTTTTATTGAGGAGATGTGTGTTGTGTAGAATGCCCAATGGCTCACCCCTAGAGTCCTATTTATAGTGGTCTAGGGAAAATAATTAAATAATATATTGTGGTCTAGGGAAGATAATTAAATAATATATTTTAATATCTAATATATTAAAATATATTTATCTAACCAATTTGAATCTTATTCAAACCTTTAAAATTCTCCTACAACATCTATTTCCTAATTTGAATCAAATTCAAATTTAATAAATATCTTTTCTTTAATGTTTCTAATATACATTAATTATTTTTAATATTCAATGTATCAAATACAATAAATATATTTTCCTCTTTTATATTTAATATATCTAATATATTAAATATTAATTTGAACACTTCAAATTAAATATTAATTTGAACATTTCAAATTTTTCTTTCAACTAAATTGATCTTTTAGTGTTATTATGAGCTAGCAAGGGGACCTTATGGACCTACAGATTATAAGCTCCAATGATACAAAATTAATTAATTAAACTCTTTAATTAATCAATTTTCATTCATTAACTCTAGAGTCACTCCACTATAGACCTAAAGTTGCACTCTTATGCACTGTAGGACAAGTTGTGTCCATAAATATAATCATTACATGCAAGTCGGTCCTTCACGAGTTGTTCGTAATTACAGCTGGGTCAAAAGTCCGTTTTACCCCTATAATTACATCTTGCACCTTAAGTACCACTGATCCTCTAATGAACAATCTATTTATAATCTAATTATAAACTAAGTCCCTCTCAGGTCAATGAGAGGGTGGGGCCCCATTGTTCAAGTCCCGAAATCAGCACTTAAGGGAACTACTCATATACATACCCTATATGGGAAGGAGTGAATTTCATCTTGTGAGATTATGTTCCCAGCTTCCTATTTGGTCAAGTCCCCAAAATGGTAGGCATATTGAATCAGCTACAAAAGCCACTCTCACCCATGCAAATCAAAGGACAAGCCCTCACAGGCAGGAGTTCATAACTCACTCAGAATTAAGATTGAGTCGCATATGATCATCCTGATGAAATATCAATCTTCTCAATTAACGGATTTATAAGGAGAGATTAACTATTTCGTGGTCCAGTCTTATACAAACTCATTGTATAAAATACCCCTACTCACATGTCTCCACATGAATGATTTGGATCAAATCATTTCTAACTATTACAAAGTGGGTCGTATCAATAGTGTTACCAGGATAAGACACCCAACCTTATCCATATATTATGACCCTTTAGGTTATTTCTTGAACATGATCCTCTCGTATGTCAACCACATATTGTTCAAGATTACACTAATAACCTTGGATTTTTCATATAATGGATAATATTATATTGCAAATAAAATAATCAAAATTATTATTAATTATTAAATAAATCATTAATTACGAGGCTTTAGGGCATAAATCCCAACATGATCAACTAAGGTAGCAACTCAAGCTTAGATCTAATACCAACGAGGTTAGTGATAAGTGAATTTCGCATAAGTGATGGAGAAAAGAGCTTAGACATAAGCCAATCCTTACCCTAGACATAGGTATTAAGGACTCTAAAGCCCATAAAATTATTGAGCCGAATTATCTAAGATAGAGGGACTATAGGCATATAAGTCACTCACTTAGCCTCCTAAAAACCTAAATTCAAGGTGAATAGGAGAAGCAATTTTGGTTTACAATTGAGTGTGGAGTAGGTTGGAATTGGAATTTTGGCTTGCAATTACAACTTAGGGCAATGACGTTCTTGAGCCCCATCTTTATCTAAATTCCTTTGAAATTTTAGTTTGCTATCCAATATTGCCATTTCTCGATTCTACAATTCGATTTTGCAATCCTTGTCATTTCGATATTGCAATTTCTTGATTCTACAATTAGATTTTGTAATTATTTACCAACACACCATCCCAATATTCTTTTTGCAATTTTAGTTTTAAGTTGCAATTTTTCTTACATTTTGCTTAGCAATATTTTTGTTACACTGTTCCCTTGGGATTCAATACTTGGTACTCACATACCATTTTATATTACTTCGATTGCGTGCGCTTGCATGTATACCGATCAAGTTTTTGGCGCCGTTGTCAGGATACATCTCAACAAAAGTCTTATCACATGATTAACTTTTTTTTAGGCACTAATCCCGACGGTATTAGTTCTAAGCTTGAGTTGCTACCCTATTAACCAAAACAAGTAATTTGCAAATGGTAATCAAAACTAAGCTTGAGTAATTTATTACAGCAGCATCCTATGGTCGTATGAAAACATAATAAAATGATACAAAAATTTATCATTTTACAAGAAGACAACAATGCATGGAATTTGGAAGGACACAATGTGAATGATCAAATAACTAGTGACAAGTAAGAGAAGCAAAAATATAATGGTAAAGAGTGATCCTATAATGAAGACTCAACAAAATAAAGATCAACAAAGTGCAACAAAGATGAAAGTTCAAAGTTCAACAAAGTAAAAGACTTTGAGAGTACTCCCCTAAAAAGAAGAAGATTGGCCATCATAATTTGACTCGGGAGGAGGTGCAAGAAGTCTGTCGGGAAACTCCGGGAACATTAGACCCTTCCCCTTTGTGAGTATGGCTAAGGTTTGCTTGAGGGCTTCATCTCGTTCCTTCACATACACCCAGTAAGCTTGCAACTGCTCTTGAAGCTTCTTTTGAGTGTTCGAGAGAATTGCAAAATCCGATCGCATAATCTATGATTCTGCAATTCCTCTGCAGACTTTTTAGCACCCATTTCTTGAAGCATTTCCTTGTGGTGCCTGATTACTTTCCTTTTGTTGTGGTTGATCAGTCCCTTTATTACAGCAGCATCCCATGGTCGTATGTTTGCACTTGTTCTGGTTATTTGTAACCCGACCTTCTTGCACAACCTCTGAGAATTAAAATGAGTTCCTTTTGCTGAATATATGGCAGCCATATATTCATTTTTTTGGCACCGTTGCAGGGAACGACTGTTTTTAGCAAAAATTGTAAGATCAAGTTGCAATTTCTCTTTCTATTGTAGGAGGGTACAATTTCACTTGCAAAAATTGCAGTGTAGATCCAGTGTATGCGAAAAGAGCCTCACCTCTTTGAGCTAGATCCTGAGATAGAGAGAACCTTCCACCAGCGCCGTAGGAAGCAAAAGAGGAAGAAACATGAACAATGCGAGTTGAACACTCGGGAGAAATTTGTGGAAGCTTGTTTGCAGGAACCACTCATGGATCGACCAGAAGATGGACCTCGAGTTAATCTGCTTGGCAATGAGGGCCAAAACAATGGAATGACCAACAATGCACAGCAGCAAGCAAATCTTATGCAGAACCTCATATTTATTACAGAAGAAAGGAACAGAGCCATCAGGGATTATGCAACTGCTACATTCCAGAATCTTAACACTGGGATTGTAGAACCAATCATAGAAGAAAATCATTTCAAGCTGAAGCCCACGATGTTCCAGATGTTAAATACGATAGGACAATTTGCTGGATTGCCGAATGAAGATCCACACAAGCACATAAAGACTGTTCTGAGAATCTGCAATTCCTTCAAGTTGATAGGAGTTTCTAATGACACATTGAGGCTGACATTGTTCCATTTTTCTTTACAGGGAAACGAAGAGGCATGGCTTGACTCATTTCCCCCAGACTCGATCACAACTTGGGACGTGCTTGCATAAAAGTTCCTTTTGAAGTACTTCCCACCGATAAAAAATGTGCAGATTAGAGGAGAAATCATAACCTTCAGACAAGGAATAAATGAAGGCGTAGATGCTGCATTTAGTGTTAAACTAAGTTTCCTCTCTCATGCTCAACTTAGACATAACTCAATTAACCAAAGATCGCATGATTAAAAATATTAAACACTAAATGCATAAATGAACATAAACATCAATTAAGCCATAATTACTAATCAATTAAGCAATGGTCTAAAGAATTACATATATCCTATAGAAATTAGGAACCTAGCTACTCATAATCACAAAATTAAACTTCTAAGTCCCTAATTATAGCCACAACAGTAACTAAAATGAAAGGAAAAGGGAAGAAATGCTCAAACAATACCTCTACAACGAACTCAAGCTCGACGATCTTCAATTCTGCTCCAATTCTGTCCCAAAACCCCCCAATTGAAGTCGTGAATCAAGATTAGAGCCAAAAACCCTCGGTTTGGCCTCCCTTTGCACTAAGAGAAAATGAAGAATATATATTATTTATCAAGGCAGCGTCAAGACACTAGGGGCAGAGTTGAAACGTTGTCCAAAATGCCCCATATTTGCCTACGTGCGCGCCTCCAGCGTCGATGCTCCAGAAAGATGTAAGGCACACCCTAAATAGAGCCCTAGGGGTGAGCCATTTGTGTGTATTCCACATAAGAGAAAGAAACTCTAGAGAATTCTCCCCTCATTCTCTCATTCTATTTTCAAGAAGGTTCCCATAAACCCTTTTGATCTTTTGTTCGAGACATAGCAAGGCTTTTATGGAAGAGACCAAGTAGACAAAAAGAACTTCTTTTATTCAAGGTATGTTTATGCTTAACCCTAATATTATTATTTTGTTCTAAATAAACTCAAACCGATTCTGAAGCTTTCGCTAGGGTTTAATTAGATTATTCCCTACAAGTTCTTGTCCTTTTATGTTGTTTTGAAGGTAACCCACGTTAGATCTAGCTTCGTTCCAGGTTACCCACATCTTTTGGGTCTCAAATTTGCAATATCGAACCTTTCGAAATCAAAACCAACAAGCTTCTGGAGCCTACTTTTGGTAAAGATCAATGGGTAAAGTTCATCTAAACCCAACTAAACCCTCCATTAAATGCTAGATTTTAAACGTTAACTTTTGGAGTTTTAATTGTGTATTTTGGATTTGTTTGACTAGTTGTTGAGATTTGTTCATTAGATATAAGATCGCTTAGGTGTTCTCTTCAACACTTTTGGGGTAAGTTTATTTGTTAAACTAAAGTCCCAAGTGAAGGGAATAATCAAATTAAACCCACAGTGAAAGCATTGGAATCGACTTTGATTTTATTTTAGAATTAAATTAAAATACAAGGGTTAAGCAATAAATACCTTTGTATATTATGGAGATATTTCTGACGGGTCTTTATCTCCTCTATAAAGTCTTCCTAGATATGACTCGAATACAGGATTAAGGCTTGTGGGAGCCTCTTGAAAGAAAATCTCCAAGGGATTGGAGAGGAAGAGGTCTAGAGAGAATTCTCTCTTAAGGAGATGTGTGTTTAATATCTGATGGCTCAATCCAAAGTTCTATTTATAGAGATGAAGGACAAATCTTTACTATAATTAAAATATTATATTTTAATATCAAATATATTAAACTATATCTTATACTTATTTGAATCTCATTCAATTCTCCTACGATATTTATTTATTTGAATTTTATTCAAATTTTATAAATACATTTTCTTTAATGTATCTAATATACATTAACTAATTTTATATTTAATGTATCAAATACAATAAATATATTTTCCTCTTATATATTTAATATATTAAATGTTAATTTGAACGCTTCAAATTAAATATTAATTTGAACATTTTAAATTTTTCTTTCAACTAAATTGATTTGTTATTGTTACTATGAGCTAGCAATGGACCTTATGGACCTACAAATTATAAGCACCAATGATACAAAATTAATTAATTAAATTCTTTAATTAATCAATTTTCATTCATTAACTCTAGAGTCATTCCACTATAGACCTAAAGTTGAACTCTTATGCACTATAGGACAAGTTGTGTCTATGGATATAATCACTACATGCAAGTCGATCCTTCACGAGTTGTTCATAATTACAGTTGGGTCAAAAGTCTGTTTTACCCCTGTAATTACCTATTACACCTTAAGTACCTATGATCCTCTAATGAACAATTTGTTTATGATACAACCATAAACTAAGTCCATCTCGGGTCAATGAGAGGGTGCCCCATTGTTCAAGTCCCAAAATCAGCACTTAAGGGAACTACTCATCTACTACCCTATATGGTAATAAGAGAATTCCATCTTGTGAGATTATGTTCTCAATTCCCTATTTGGTCAAATACCCAAAATGGTAGGCATATTGAATTGGCTACAAAAGGCACTCTCACCCATGCAAATTAAAGGACAAGCCCTCACAAGCAAGAGTTCATAACTCACTCAGGATTAACATCGAGTCGCACATGATCATCTTGTTGAAATATTAATCTTCCAAATTAACGAATTTACAAAGAGATATTAAATATTTTGTGGTACAGTCTTATACAAACTCATTGTATACGATACCCCCACTCACATGTCTCCACATGAACGATTTTGATCTAATCATTTGTAACTATTACAAAATGAGTTGTATCAATAGTGTAACTAGGATAAGGCACCCAACCTTATCCATATACTATGACTCTTTAGGTTATTTCTTGAACATGATCCTTTCGTATGTCAATCACATACTGTTTAAGATTACATTAATAAACTTGGATTTTTCATTTAATGGATAATATTATATTGCAAATAAAATAATCAAAATTATTATTAATTATTAAATAAATTATTAATTACGAATCTTTAGGGAATAAATCCCAGCAATCTCCCACTTGCACTAAAGCTAGTGAGACATGTATCCTAGGACATACTCTATACCCAACATGCTCTCCCACTTGCCCTAGCAAAGATGAGACATGTCTCGTAATCCTAGACATTCTAGGTGACTTCAAACATTTTAGCCTGAAAAGTCTATTCATATAGATCCAAACGACTATCATTAAATGTCATCTTGGTCACTACCATGATGCTTTCTCTCTCTCGATATGATTCCCTATACATTGGTGTTTTCTGATTTTCTTAATATTAGTCTTTGCACTAATATTATCACAATAAAGAGGATAGACTAAATCATATCTGAAACACCTTTCAGATCTTGAAGAAACTATGAGTCATACAAATCCTTTTATTGCTTCACAAGCAAAATAATTTTACTTTGTATACTATACTCCACGACCTAGGATAAAATTTATCTTAACATAAATTTCCTAAATCTTTGTAAGAACCAGTGTATCTTGTAAAAATCAAATTTTTTACTCCATACAAAAAAAAATTCTCATTATACATAGATAATTTGAAAAAGTTTTTAATTTTCTACTCAATAGTCATACCATTGTTTAATTGATATATGTTAACCAACTGTATATTAATTGTTAAGTCTCATTTATGCATTAATAGTCTCCTTCTTATAGTAGATAAGGAATCATATGCTCTCAACATTTGACGTGTTCTAGGATACTCTTCCTTAGACATAAATATCGAATATTTGACAACAATTTTGTTAATATAAGATGTTTGAGACAAAATTAACATTTTGTACTTAAAAGCTCTATTTTGGACATGCAAAATATTCCGAGTCATTCCAAATCATTCATTTGGAATTGGTTACTTAGTCAACTTTTTATGTTAGATAGAAATCTTACATCATTCATAATGAATAAAATATCAACATATAACATGAGAAAAAGTCCACTAAGCGATTAATGATTTTCTTGTTTGTACAAGCTTCATTAATATTTATCTAAAGTCATAGGTTTTGATACTTTTATCAAACCTTATATTCAAAGATCTAATGAAAAATTCATTTCATAAATGAACATTTACTATTTTTGCAAACTGTTATTCTTTTGATCGTTGAAAATAAACATTTCTAATACGTTTGTGCAATTGCATTATCTAAGATATCTTTTCATAAAATAATTCTAAACATTCATTTTCCATATCTCATATACAACAATAAATTAAATAATTCTTACAAACTTCAATATGCAACAAGTGAGAAAGTTTACTCGCAGTCTACTTTCTCCTATTAGGTTTAACCCTTTGCCATTAGTCTCTGTTTGAGGGCAATAAGCCTTCAACTTTGTCATCTAACATGACAATTTGGGTTTCAATTAAGTTCTTGTAAATTTTGAGTCATCTCATAACTCTTCCACTACGATGAGACGTATACAATTCATTACTAGGATCTATTTGACTTTCAAATGTAATTAAATTGTTAACTATTTAGTGGCTTCACTTGGAACCAATTTATTAACATTATCTCACCTTATTAAAGGTTTGTAGTCTTTTATTTGACATTCCTTATAAAATTGATATTTTTCATACAAATACCTTATTCGTTTTAGGACTAGATAAAAGACCATTTTGTACTCCTTAGGGGTGACCTACACTTAGGCATATCTTTGAACATATACAACCTTTTTAGACTTGTTTCAGCATGTAAGCTTAACATTTCAAAATAGTGAAGTGTTGTAAACTAGTTTTACTACTCTTCTATAATCTCAAAATTGTCTTGTAGACACTTTTAGAAGGAATAATATTCACTATACAATCTCTATTGCATATCCTAACCAGAGTCTTGTAATGGTGTTTAACTCATTATTAATGTGACCATGTCCAACAATGTTTTGTTTTTCCTCTTGCAGTACAATTTCACATAAATGTACTTGGTATTTAAAATAATTGGGATAAAAACTCATTTTCTATCATTTTGTTTTAGTACGTAAGGTTCTTGTACTTATTTTTATGATCTGATCATAATATCTTGATAGATTTACTTAATTAATTTTCAACTTTAATCTTAATTTTCTTGAACTTGTCAAAAAAATTAGACTTATGTTGTATTAGGTAAAGATACTTGTACCTTGAATGATCATCGATTAGAGTGATGAAATATTCATGATTTTATTTTGCCTTTACATTCACCAAACCACTTTGGTCAGAATGTGTAAGCCCAAAGTATTCTTTGGCCTTGTAGCTTTATCTAATAAAGGACCATTGATTATCTTGCATGAAAGGCAAGATCTACATACAAGTAAAGTAATTAACTCTAATTTTTAGATAATTACCTCTTACTAGTCTTTTCATTCTATTCAAGTTGATGTTAATCAACCTTAAATGCCAAAGTCAAGTATCATCTTTTAGGAGAAAAAATTCATTTTATTCTGGATTCTATAATCCTGAATATCTCAATATTTTATAGTATAGTACATGTTAACATTTTAACATATACAAATTGTTCTTCTTTTAAGCTGAATATATTTTCAAACAATTTTGAAAATATAAACTTTAATACTTCAAAATAGTTCATACCATATGAACTTTTTAATAGTAAAGTTTTAGAAATTAAATTTCTCTTGTGGTAATAAAACACCACATATAGCATTAAGTAACATTATCCTTTAATGACATCTTAATGTCTCCCACTACACTAACTGAGATGGGCTTCCTGATGCCAACCTATAGAAACTATTCTACATGTTAAGTATTTTTCAAGAATTATATATTAAATGTAATAAAGAATAAATCTTGATAGTGGATCTTGTATCAACTATTCAGGTTGCGTTATTTATTCTTCACCAAAAATCTAGTAAATCAAATTTACTTTCATCAATATTTTTCTTCCTATAGAGATATTTCAAAAATTCCTCTCACTTTGACTATCTTGGCTAATTTAGAAACTATTTCCTTTTATATAGCTTCAGTCATTGGGTTTCTCTTCTTGGATTTTTGTAATACTTAATCTCGAGATCATTTAGACAATTTTCTAAATTTAGCTTCTGTTGACTTCAACATCTCATATATTGTTGTCATTTTCTTTATCTTCTAAGCTTGACATCTAACATGTCAACTAGGAGATTCGTACAAGCTATCTCGTTTACTTTTGATTCATTAATCATGTGCTTAACGAACAATTCGAATAGCATTAGCAATAGGCTTTGAGAACATTTCTCAATAAAGACAAATTCAAAAATTTTACACTACTTGTAATGACCCGACTTTTCCTGTTAGACTTTCTAGGGACGTTACTACATGCATGCTAGTAGAATTTAGAAATCTTTGGTAAAAGACAAAAAGAATTAAACTTTTTTGCTAAACAATCAAAATCTTTTAGTTCGGGATCCCTTTAAAAACCATTGCAAAACATAATGTGAATCAAAACGTTAAATCAAATGAAATAGTTCACTTCAATTAAGTTTACTTAACAAAATAATTTGAGTTAAAACATAAACTAGATGCGGAAGCTATACTCCTCATGACACCCATGACCCCTTCAGCAGACCACCTTGCCACTCGCCTAAAATATGTTCTTGCATTTATCTGAAAAGAAAAAACATTTTGAAAAATGATGAGTATTTAAAATACTCAGTAAGTGACCTCACTACCGGGTCAGGATATGCATACACATACATAATGAGTTTTCGAAAACATTTTCTTTCTCTCCTTTAGTGGGACCTAAATTCCTTTCATAGCGGAAACGTTTCTCTTTCAACTTTTCTCTTCGGCTTAATGTGGACAATTAACCCAACCTAACCTTTCCTTTTCATTTAACCTTTTAAGGTTCCTTTTCATTTAACCTTTTCAGGTTCCTTTTCATCTAACCTTTTCAGGTTCCTTTTCATATAGCCTCGTAAGGCTCCTTTTCATATAGATGTACATCAATAATTTTAGGGGGTAATTGCCACAACCTTCGAAATCATTTTTATCATGAAAACATAATGTATGCATGAGGTCCCAAAGCATTTTAAATTTTTCATTTCATTATGCAACATAAACAACATTCTCATATCACTCATCATAAATCATAATCATAAATCATGCATAACTTTCATAAAATATTTGGCAATCACTCACGTCAAAATCCATTTTCATATGAAATAAAGCATTTTAAAGTTCATCAAAAATCATAAATAAAACTTTTATAAAACTTTTTTTTTTTCAATTCAGTTCCCAACTTGCATTTAAGCACACCGGCGTAAAGTCTCTTACCTTGACTAAGCTCAAGAATCCAATTCACCCAAATGCTCACCAAAAATTCCTTCACCTTGAACCTCAGCCAAACAATTTGGAGCCTAATTCAAACCATCCTAAGGTTAGAAACAATTCCTAAAATTCATAATTCATCCCAAAGTTCCTTCCACCAAACTAAAGTTCCAAAATTAGAATTAATTCCTTAACATTTAACTTAATCTCAAATTGGTGATTAAACTCAATTCAAATCATAAGTCTCATGATTTAATCGCCCTCAAGTTTAATCTACCAAAAACCCAAAACTTCCAAGGATTTGCTTGATTTTAGAATGAGAATTTTACCTCAATTCCAACCCCAAAACAGTAATCGCGGTATGAACAGTACACCCCGTGAACAGTACGCGATGAACAGTACCGCACCCCGTGAACAGTAATCGCACGTGAGGGACAAATCCGGCGATGGATGTTTGTTGAAGAAGAAGAAGCTTTCGAATGGATGGATTTTTTGGTGGTGAAAGAGAGAGAGAGATTGATGGTGGAGACTGTTTTTTTCATGGAGGAAGAGGAGAAGGTTGGAGAAGATGACGGCTTGGCTTGACCTAGGGCTGCTTGCAGTATAAAAATAGTAGAGATGGATATTAGGGCTTGGCTAAAACATGGGCTTGGGCTTGGCTTAGTGACTCTTAATTTACAAGAATGCCCCAAACATCAATTAAATCCCATTTTTCCTTCTTTCTTCCCATTCTACCCTCCAATTTTTCTAATTTCAAATATGCTAATTCTAAAATTAAATTCCAACACAACTTTAAGCATGAAATTTGCCTTACAATTAATTCAAATCTCAAAATTAAAACTTTAATTAATACTTGAAAATGTCGGTCGTTACACTACTATTATAGTGTTAACGCTATTTTTCCAAGTAATAAAATTTCTCAATTTTTACTTATCAGTAATAAAATTAAAAATTATGAGAGAAACTGACATAATATATATATATATCTATATATATATATATATATATATATATATATAAAATAATTTGAAAAATGAACCATATAAATAATTTATAATGTTATGGTACTTTAGTGAGTTAGAACAAGTGCCGTCGTAGGGTAGGCCAGGTGTTCCTTCACTAAAATGAGACAATCTCAACCAAGTATTATACCAAAATAACTCTTATTCTTATAATATTTACTTACCATTAGTTTGGTCAAGGACATCGTTAACAATCTTAATGAGCCATTTGTAAGTGTGACTCATCATTTTAGATCCCGTAGTTTTATCCCAACAAGTGTCGTAGTAGGGTAGGTCAAGTATTAGAAACAAAACTACAATCATATCCTTCTCAGGAGTTCACCCTGATATTGACCCATGGAAACACCTTCCATATGGGGACAGTCCAAAAGCCACCACGAGGCCTCACATGAATCTCACGATATGAACTAATGATGGAGACCTTAGGATATGTTGACACATTTCCTTCTCCCACTTACTATTTTGAAATAGGGTCTTCTCTTACTTAGACAAATTAGACTAATCTCATTTATCTAAGTTCCTCAATCTACCATTCATAACCCTTATATTGGTTAGATTGATTTTAATGTGAATTACCAAGTTTTTAAACTATTTCAACAAAAATAATCACATTATGAGCATGCTTGGTGAAATTAAATAAAATTTGAGTAATTCAACTCCCAGGTCAGTTCCCAGTTAGAGGTGTTTACTTTCGGTCAGCTTAAATTCCCCAGTCTAAACATAACCTTCCATAGACAGAACCTTATAGTCAATTTTTATTTCAAATTCATTAATCTTTAATTAACTATTAATTACTAGATTAATGAACCCAAGTGAATAATTAAGTCATGTTTTTAGTTCTATTAAAATTAAACTAATTCACTTATTGGATAATCTTAAAAATTCTATCATTTTAAACCATTTAAAACAAATTAAAATATCATCCTGGATATTTTATTCTAATCCTATTAGAAAAAAAAAAGATAAATTAAATTCAAAACTTAATCTCATTAGAAATTAAAAGATCTAATCTTATTTTGAAATTAAAAGATCTAATCTTATTTCGAAAGAATCTAATCTTATTAGGAAACAAATAAAGATAATTCAAATTTTAAACTATTTAAAACATGAATCAAAATATCTTTATTTTAAGGAAACCTTAATCTCATTAGAAAATATAATAATCCTACTAGGAAAATGTAACGCCCGGCTTAATTACAGGCATTAATTTCAAATTATGGGAATTAAATTGGAATGATTTGCATTGGGTAATTTAAATTTGAAGGTTAAATTGAAATTTGGAATGAGAAAAAGGGTATATTTGGAATTGAATAAGTTGTTGAGGGCAATTTTGGAATTTAAGTTTTGGTCAAAGGGCATAATTGGAAGATGGAATTTTTTTTATATATATAAAATAATTTTTTTCCTCATCCTTATCCATTAAATATATATATATATTTTTATTCTTTTTATTATTTTATTTATTTATTTTTCTTTTTCTTTTTCTTTTTTCTTTTTTCTTTTCTTTTCTTTTCTTTTTCTTTTTTTTCTTTTCCTTTCTTCTTCTTCCTCCCGCAGCCTTCACCGAAATCTCTCTCTCTCTCTCTCTCTCTCTCTCTCTCTCTCTCTCTCTCTCTCCCTCCCTCCGACCGAACACCCATCTCCATCGCCGAACGAAGCTTCTTCTTCTTCCTCGGGATATCGCCGCCGAACGAAGCTTCTTCTTCTTCCTCGGGATATCGCCGCCGAACGAAGCTCCAGCCCCGCCGACCTGCACGCTCACCTTCGTCCTCGTTTGGCTGCCGGAAATTCGAAGCCAGTCACCGCCGGTCGACGAGGCCCTTACGCTTACAACCGTCAGTGGTTTTGAACTCTAAGCTCGCCGGAAAACACCATTTCAGCCGCGATTTCAAGGTGGGTTTTCGTTTCCGTGAGATGTTTGGCATTTTGAGCTCGAGTTTGATTGATTTTCAGCAAAACGACCTCGGATTCTTGTAGATCGGGCTGCAACACACCAGAAATGAACCTCCACGCGCCGATAGGTTGACTCACGCGCCGCCGCCGTGAAGCCCACGCGCCGTCGCCGGAGTTCCACGCGCCGCCGCTCGCCGGAGTTGGGTAAAAATTGCCATTTGGTCCGTTTCGTCGAGTTATTAATGTTAGAATGTGTTTTAGCGTAATTCGGATGGTTTAAGACACGTTTAGGAAACTTTTTAGGTAATTTGTCGAGGACCTTGGATTGTACTTGGAGTGGGGACTCGAGAAGCTCATTACTAGTGAAGAAAGGGTATTTTAGTAAGTAAAGATTTAAGGTAAGGGATCTCACAACGAAAGAAGTTTTCGAAACCGAGAGCTAGCTCTATATTTACTTTGAAAGTTTATGTTTTTCGTGTTAAGTATTTAAGAAAGAAAGTGTTTTATATGTATATTCCTTTATACGCTAGTTCCATGAGTTCTATTTGAGTTTTCATGTTAAAAAGAATGGAAATTATATGTATGTCTTTGAAATGCGATTGTCTTGATTTATGCATTCATAACTATGTTCTAAAACGAATGGGACCTCATGCATGTGTTGTGTGCTCATGAAAAGATTTATGTAAGGCCGTGGCGATAATTCTCCCAAAAGTTTTATGTGGGTTATGAGGGAACCCGAGTCTTCGGACTCTCTATGCTCCCGGGGTTCGAGAGTACTCCACGATGGTAGCTGACGGGCTTGAGTCTTCGGACTCCACGATGGTAGCCTTAGGGCTGAGTCTTCGGACTCCACGATGGTAGCCTTCGGGCTGAGTCTTCGGACTCCACGATGTATGTTAGCTTTCGAGCTCAACTCTCAGAGTTAGGGGAGGACTCTATTCGATGGAAAAACTATGTCTTCGGACTATTCACGAGGCCCTCGGGAGAATTTAATCGTTTACGAGAGCCGCGAGGAAAAGTACATGGTTTATAAAACGAATTTTAGGTCCCCTACTAAAGCGATGGTTTACAATGGTTTTATGATTTAAAATGACATGTTGCATGCGATTGAAACTCTTGCTTTGAAACTATGAGTTACTTACTGAGTATTATTCGTTAATACTCACCCTTTTCCTTTTAAAATGTTTTCAGGTAAGGCTAAGATCGGCCCTAGCGCGTGACCGGAGATCAGCTACTCGAGTCATGGGAGCCGAGCGATCGCTATTCCGCTTCTTTTATGTTTCTGGATGTACATAGAACTCATGTCGAGTTTTTAAATGTTTAGGAGGATGTTTCAAGGTCTTTTAACTTTTTTTTGTAAATCGTGCACGTGTATTTGGCTTTCTGCTGTTTGAACCCTAGCATCGTATTGTGAAGTTGTTGGATGCTAGGAGGTTGTTTGAAAATCTTAGAAGTGTGTTTTTCTATGTCTTATCAGGTAAGGGTCCAATTTTTGGTTTTCGCGTAGTTACGCCGTTATGCTGCCGAAATTTTCGGTAATATAGCGACATGACTTAGTAATGACTCTTAGGTAGCGTGTTGAGCCTATAGGGTCGTTACAGAAAATATGGATTTTATTTATGAAAAGAAATATCTTAATTTAATTTTCCAAATATAACAATTATATTCAAAGATATGAAAAAATTAAATATATTAGGAAAACATTGTAATTCTATTAGGAAACAATCTAATCAATTTTTCCAATATAGCAATTATAATCAAAAAATAATTAAGATGCATGATCATGCTTAACCTATGGTGGGATTTTAATCTAAGTGCATGTTTGGGAATGATAGTTGAAATAGTGATTTTAGAAAAAGAGATTTAGGTACAATTGATTTTGTAAAATTGATTTTCAAACAATCATATTGATGTTTGGTTCCAAACTTTTAAAAGTGATTTTCATATATTGATGTTTGGTTTCAAAAGTGATTTTAGAATTACCAAATTACTAAAAAGGGCATTTTCTATTTGATAAATTATTTAACTAAATAATTATGATAAATATCTATTTTTATTAATATATTTTTTTCATTTGTTTTATTGTTAAACTTTTATATGCATGATTAATATGTTAAGTAAGAAAAATACATATAATAAATATCAAAAGAAAAATCAAAATCCATATATCTCATTGATGAGCGTACAAATACGTTTCCTCAAGCGCACGGGTCAAGTAATATAAAACGGTATTCCTACCGAGTATCGAATCCACAAAGATCGGCTTTTAATTCAATTAATTACCACGAATACTCTCACTTAACTTTATTTAGAGAACCGAAATCAAGAGAAGATAAACTAACTAACAAAAGAAAATAAATGCAGAAAATAAATGGGAGACACAAACACGAGGGATAACTTGGGAAAGGATCAATTACTAAGTTAAAAGACAATTATAACTCAATGGACAACAAACTCATAAGTCTATAAGCTCTAAAGACGTGGAATCTCCTCTCGGTCTCCTCCACTCTCAATGTATCAATTAACTAACCTAGGTCTCCATAGCGCTAGCTAACTCATACAAGGCGTTAAGACTCTTCATTACTAACTTCTAATGTTTATTTATTAATTTCGACTGTCACTTCGATAAATAAACACTAGTTATGCAATTGGGTTATTGTCTAAGCTTCTCTCCTTCGAGTTTCCACTTAGAAAACTAATCGATTAACCAATGCCCAACTAATTAACCTTCATCACCAACTACAATTAATTAGCTATTAATCTTGCTGTCACTCAAGTAGTTAATTAATTGCGCATTAAGCTAAACTAAGTATCCTCTTTCGAGCTTAACTTAGAAATACCTCAATTAATTAGAGAAACAATGGTTAAAGGCATTAAGAAACAATTGTATAAATGATTCAAAGCCCCAAAAGCAATAAACATCTATTACTTAAGAAATCAATCCAAAGTTTCCAACAATCAAGCATAAAACAATGTTTAACAATGAACCCAAGTAAGTAGGGATTAAATCATACAAAATCAGTCAACACAACCCAAAAATCCCTAACTTTACAGCCACAAAATTAACTATAAATGAAAGGAAAAGCGAAGAAATTGCAAACAAAGGGAGATGTCGCGTTTTTGAGGTGTTATCCCAAGAATCCAAGCTCCAAATCTTCAATATCGCTCCAATCCGCTCATAAATGCTCCCAAATCCTCTCAAAATAGCATGGAGTCGTATTTAGGGCATAAACCCTCAATTTTGCCTTCTAAAATCGAAGAGAAAATGATGTATATATAGCAGAGATCGAAGCATATCTGAAAAAATGCGTTCTGCTGTATTCGTAGCGCCTAGGCGCCCAAAACAGCGCCTAGGCACTGTCATTCTGTTTGACTACTTTGCTTCAGGCGCCTAGGTGCCGATTTGGGCGCCTAGGCTCCAAGATTTTTTTTTTTTTTTAAAGCTTTCAACTTGAAAGTCTTAAACTTGGGACTTTCAAAATGAAAATTTTCTTACTTAACTTTTTATTAATTTTCTCTTCCCTTCTTGAATTTTCAACAAAGCTCTAAAAGACTCCAATATCCATCGAAGTAATCTCGAACACTCGATTTTGCTCCGTCAGCTCGGTTTCTACAAAATCAAGATAAATACACATCAAAGTTCACTAATTCAATACAAAACTAGCCAATAAATGAGCATAAAAATATAGCACTAAATTAGTGTTCTCATTCAATCTAAAAATGTTTGTATCATTACAAATACTTAAGCTAGATATCATCTATTAAAACACAAACTATATATTAAAGATATTAACGAGACATAAGAAGTTTTGCAATTTTCTCCCGCTCCTCTTCCATCTCTCTTCCATGACAAGAAGTCTCAGCAACAAATACTTGTATGAATGAATTTAAGAGTAATATCATCCCAAGTAGCCTTTGTTTGCTTCTCTTTGTCATCACTAAGAGTTATATATATCCTTAGACATTCTAAAAAAGAAAATGATAGAATCAAATATTTTAAAGCATAGAAGATAGCATGACAATGAAACTTCAAATATTGGTCCTTAAACTTTCAAATTTATTTTAAAGTTTGAGGACTAAAATAGACATTTGTTTTGTGACCAAAATAAAACAAATTTGAAAGTTTAAGGACTAATATGTATATTTTCAAAGTTTATCCCAAATGTCCTCTCAATTGTACACCTTAAAAATGATAAAATAAAATATTTTAGAGTATAGAAGATAGCATGGCAATGATTGGAACCTTTTTTTTTTCCTAAGGAAATATAATTAAGAAAAAAGAGTACAATTGAAGGCTAATTACAAACAACTTCCACCCCTAACTTTAACCACAAACAAACAACCCACCATGAATTCCAACTCATGGTTCTCAAAGTCTAAACGAAAGATTTTGGCATTATCATTGCTTCTCAAAGTCTCCTAAGGCACAAAAAATTTAGTTGTTAACGAGCAAAATTGGAAAATAAGAAAAAATCTAAGGTTGCAAAAACACAATTCGCTTTCTCCATAAACAATCACGACGAACCAATTTGCATAGAAACAAACAGAAAGCTCAAAAAATCGAAACCCCACAAATCGATTCCGAGAAAAAAAAAGAAACACGTAAATTTTAAACTCAACTGGAGTTTATAAATAAGTAATAAAAGAAAAATCCAAGCAAAAGGTCAATTACTCCACCAAATCAAACCTAAAGACCACAACAAGAAAACAAATAATGAGAATAGAAAAATCTGGACGGGAAATTGAATTTTGACTGGCTGACCCATTTTGGTGGTGGGTGATGCCTACACAACCAATAAAGTATAGAGAATGACACATCTAGAGAGAGAGAGAGTAAAAAAAAAAGGGTTGTTTGGTTTTGTTCCAAATATAATAATAGTAATAATAATAAGGGAATAATTAAATATATAGTGAATTTAATTTGTGGGATTCCCAAGTGGGGTTTGTGAAAATGGGAGTTGTCTGGCGGGTTTAGACAGAGCCACAGGGGTTTGATGGTCCATGCCTCAGCCTCAGCCTCCCCTAATTTTGCTATAAGAAGAGAAGCCATTCCATTTTGTTTCTCCCAACTACTTTCAAAACAAACACAATCCCATTTCAATTTCATTTTGAAACAGAAGAAGAAGAAGATAAAATATGAAGATGAACTTGAACAGTAGAGAAGGATTTCATCTCCAAGTAGAGGATTTGGAGAAGTTCTTAGAGAGCAAAGGGCAAAGCTTTACATTATTAGAAGGGCAACACAAACTCAAAGCTAAGTTTATAACCAAGAGCCTTAAAAAATGAATCCAAGATTTAGAGGGAATTGATTTAGAGGGAAACTATAGTTTACTGATTTCAAAGGTCGTTTCAATTTTTCATGTGAGTGACTATCAAGTATCATTCATAGGCAATTGATTTAGAGGGAAACTATAGTTTACTGATTTTTTAGCAGTATCAATATATTGTTTTGAGGGCATTAGCTTTTGACTTCTGCTTGCTAAATGCTCCAATTTCTGTAAATCCAGGATTGTTTTGACCCTACAGTTGACTCTCCCTCTATTTAACACCCAAAATCCTAATTCCCCTTCTTCAACTTCACCACAAAACACAGAGGGATAGTGGATTCGAAATGAAGAGAGATATTGACGAGGGAGGATGCTTTGGTCCGTAAAGAGCAAAAAAACATCAGAACTCACTCTATTCCTTCAATTCCATCACTATACTTGTATCCACTGAAAATCTAGTAAAACTTTTGCAATTAAAAACTCTAGTAGAAGAGGAAGAAGAAGAAGGAAAAAAGGACAAATTGATCAAAGAGAGAGAGAAAATACTGGTGGGTGATCGAACAAAGACAAACTGATTAGATCAAATCAAATAAAATTCGCACGTAAAGGTAACCTGAGGCATTCGAAAACAGATCAAACAAGGAAAAGTAGGCTTTTCATCTAAAACACAAGATTCAACACAAACAATAAAGCAAGATTTCTCATATAAAACACAATCAATGAGCCGAAACTTTCACATCATATACACCCACCCCCGAAGTTTCACAGAACCATTTCCACATATCAAAACAAAATTACACAAACAAACAAAAAAATCAGTGAAGAAATTACAAGTTCATAAATCAAACACAAATGAAGATAACACCTACCTGAGAGAAACTGAAGTAATCGAGGATGAGATGCTTCAATGGCGAAGAAGCTTTAGGGTTTAAAAAGTCTATAGAGCCTCCAATTGACAAACAGTCGAGAAAGAAAAAAATGAGAGTTGGGGTTGAAATTTTTCATTTTAAATATAAGGGCAATTTTGGTATTTCCACCTTGCATAGTATGAAGGTAAAATTTGAGATGTGATTCCCGGTCCATCATCTCACCAAAATCACCTCCTAGCTAATTATTTAAAAATCAATTTTCAATGATTTTTTATTTATCTAAAATCAATTTTATCCTTTTGCCAAACATCAACATTTGAGAGGAAAGTGATTTTCACAATGGCAAAAGTAATTTTGGCTATGCCAAAATCACTCCTAAACATACCCTAAATGACATACTTTATGTAATAATCAAACAATTTAAAACATATATCACATGCATAATTACATTAAAACTAGTAAAATTGACCGGTATATTTGGCATATCCTAGAAATTAAAGACTAAATTCAAAATTGCACAATTTAAATTTCTAAGATATATCTCAGTCTTCAATTTCTTTCCTTGTTTAGCTATCAAAATTTAAGTTTTTCAGAAACCTAAATTTACTTTAGAATGTTGTTGCCGCCACCAATATTGAGAAGGCAAACTCACCCCGCCGGCCATTTTGTCTAACACCGTAAGTTTACGCCGATCACATTCAAGCAGCAAGGATTGAAAGAAGATAGCAACTCCCTTCGCTTGAAATCGATGTGCTGGAGTGCTCGCCACTACTCATCTTCACCGTTGGTCAAAGAGAAATCTAGTGGCATGAATTTTTCTCCATGTACACCGTTGGCAGTGCACAGACGTTGAGGCCGCTACCAGCAATTGAAGTAACGCTTTCATCAATTGAAGTAACTCACTGCCTTTTGAAGATGAAGTACTAAATTTTTTGAATTTGACCATGCATGATCGCTTCCATCAGCAAGCATTAATAACAATGCTTTTGAATTCTTCCTCTTGACTTAATGGAGCAGTCGATTAAAAAAAAATTCCATTGAAGCCCAAAAAATGGTATTGAAGCATACAAAATTACAAAAAAAAAGAAGTATCCCTCAATGGGTTTACAATTGATCTAATCAAATTATTTAAATCTAATGTCAAATAGCCTAAACAATCAATTTGCAAATCACCACATATCACATATGTGAAAAATTAAAATATTCACCATACACAATTTTAATACTAAATAAAAACAAAAAATTGTTCTAATACCAACTGAAGGGAATAATCGAATTAAACCCACAGTTGAAGCATTGGAATCGACATTTATTTTATTTTAGAATTAAATAAAAAATAATTTAGGCTAAGCAAAACATACCTTTGAGATAGTATGGAGATATTTCTAGCGGGTCTTTATCTCCTCTACAAAGTCTTCCTAGCTATGACTCGAGCACAGGATCAAGGCTTGTGGGAGCCTCTTGAACCCAAGGGTCCTATTTATAGAGACCAAGGACAAATCTTTTTCATAATCAAAATATTATATTGTAATATCTAATATATTAAAATATATCTTATACTTATTTGAATCTCATTCAAATCTCCTACGATATTTATTTATTTGAATCCTATTTAAATTTTATAAATATCTTTTCTTTAATGTATCTAATATACATTAATTATTTTAATATTTAATGTATCAAATACAATAAATATATTTTTCTCTTTTTGATATTTAATATATCTAATATATTAAGTATTAATTTGAACATTTTAAAATTTTCTTTCAACTAAATTGATCTTTTAGTGTTACTATGAACTAGCAATGGGACCTTATGGACCTACAGATTATAAGCTCCAATGATACAAAGTTAATTAATTAAACTCTTTAATTAATCAATCAATTTTCATTCATTAACTCTAAGGTCACTCCACTGTAAACTTAAAGTTGCACTCTTATGCACTGTAGGACAAGTTGTGTCCATGGATATAACCACTACATGCAAATCGATCCTGCATAAACTAAGTTCCTCTCATGCCAATGAGAGGGTGGGGCCCCATTGTTCAAGTCCCAAAATCAACACTTAAGAGAACTACTCATCTACTTACCCTATATGGGGATGGAGAGAATTCCATCTTGTGAGATTATGTTCTCAGCTCCCTATTTGGTCAAGTACCCAAAATAGTAGGCATATTGAATCGGCTACAAAAGCACTCTCACCCATGCAAATCAAAGGACAAGCCCTCACAGGCAGAAGTTCATAACTCACTCAGGATTAAGATTGAGTCACATATGATCATCTTAATGAAAAAGAGAGATTAAATGTTTCGTGGTCCAGTTTTATACAAACTCGTTGTATAAGATACCCTCACTCACATGTCTCCACATGAATGATTTAGATCAAATCATTTGTAACTATTATAAAGTGGGTCGTATCAATAGTATTACCAGGATAAGGCATCCAACCTTATCCATATATTATTACTCTTTAGGTTATTTCTTGAACATGATCCTCCCGTATGTCAACCATATACTATTCAAGATTACACTAGATTACACTAATAACCTTGAATTTTTCATATAATGGATAATATTATATTGCAAATAAAATAATCAAAATTATTATTAATTATTGAATAAATTATTAATTACGAGGCTTTAGGGCATAAATCCCAACACCAAGTTGATCTTTGAAATTTAAGCCCAATGTTGTGAATTTCAAGTAATGATCACTTTGAAAATTATTACAGATTGTGTATGACCTCTTTAGTAGGAGTTGACAATTCCTTGTTCTTAGATTCATAGCAAAGGTAAGCAGCCAAATTGGATTCACTACTTAAGTCTTGGACATGAAGTATTTGAGATCTAGAACACGTGTATAACTAAGTTTATGATTTCTCTTTAGATTGAATGTTTGGGCAGTTGATTTAGAACTGAATAAGCGTGGATGTTTGGGACGCCCAGAGATGTTGTTTAGCTACAAAGTTCAAATGATTTAGTTATTGTTTGGTCGACTAAGTAAAGCATGCCTGAAATATTTGCATAGTTGTCTGTGTATAGAATTCTTGAGATGTTTGAGTGGTTGATTGCGTATAGGTTACTTGAGATGTCTGATGAGCTGGTTGAGAATAAGATACTTGAGTCAGCTTAGGATGCTTTAAAAGTATAACATGATCAAGACTACTGTTCATGTATCGTATGTTTGGATTGACATGGAATGATTGTTATGATTTCTAGCATGTTTAGGGAGTCTCAGTTGAATGAACCATCTATGAGTTTCATGTTTGCTAGTGACAAATTACCTTCCATACATGTTTTTATGTATCTCGCATGTTTTTAGCTTGGGGGGTCATTCCCTCATGTCATGTATGTTTCATGTTTACAGCTTGGGGGTCACTCCCTCATGTCTATAACTTCGGAGTCACTCCCTCATGTATACAGCTTAGGGGTCACTCCATCATGTTTATTAGAATGTTTTCAGAGAAATTGTGTTGTGAGAGGTTTAGCTCTACTAGAGGGTCGCCAACTAGCCTCTAATAGCGCTTTGCCATACAGGGTTGACATGCACAGTATCATAGTTTGTTTAGCTTGGGGATAGGTTAATGAACCACTTAGGCAAAAAGTTTCCATGTTTTAAATTAAGACCTTATGTATCATAACACCTTGTATTGTAAATCAGCTTGACTGAATGTCATGTTTTCGGTTATGGCCTTTAAAGCAGTAGAACATGAACGTGTACTTTATTCAAGACCCTACATGTTTCAAGTATCATGAATGTTTTAGTATTTGCAGCTTTAGCCCTCAAGTGGGGCTACTTACTAAGTATTTTTATACTCACCCATACCGCCCTTCTTTTCTTTTTAGATGGTACATGACTTAGAAGGCGTGTGGCGAGGATGTTCAGCTTGGAGAGGCTATGGAGATAGCGTCAAACCTAAGTTCCTTAGTATCCTAGAAATTTATAGTTTCATGTTTTATGCACTTATTTTTTTTTTTTTATTTGTTTTTTATCATTCTAAAAGCTTAATCTTCTTTAACTTTTGTAAACTTGTGTTTTCTTGGGATCCCAAACTCCAAGTTTTGTGAATTCTGATAAGTTTTAATAAGAAAATGTTTTGTTTTTACTTACTCGAGCTTCTGCTTTACTTTCAAAAGCTCATATTTTCGCATGCATGTAGTAGCGACCCTTAAAAACCCAATCTAAGAAGTCAGGTTGTTACAGCTAGTATCAAAGCCCTAGGTTATAGGTTTTGTAGACTCGCTTTTATTGTAAGCGCCAGTTTTCTCTTTAGTCAAGCACAAGAAAAATGTCTCGTCACTACCAGGTATGTTAGTTACCAAATATGAAATGCACCATAAATGTTATTTCCATGTTACGAACGAAAGTATTGCACTTAGATTTCATAGCTGGATTATGTTGGTCTTGTAATTATGTTCATTTTTTCGTGGCATGTGAATTTATAAAGTAACCTTTAAGTTGATTTAAGCATGATAAATTATGACTTCATGTAAAAGATGATCTTAGTAGGTTAAAGTTCTTAAATGTCTTTGGGCATTGAAGAGGTTAGTTTTGAGAAAATACCTTTCGTGATCATCCTTTCGAAGTGTAAGATTTCATGAACCAAGAAAGCTATTTTTGTTCTTCACATGTCAAGCCAAAAGAACGAAAAAGCTCTAGTGTAATCTGACCAAGAGAAAAATTTTGTTGTTAAAAGTAAGGCAAGTTAGAAAAAAAAATCCTACTAAAGATACATTATGTGTCCCCAAACGTAAGAGCTATGAAAGAATTATAAGTAGAGAAGTGTTTCTATTGATGAGGATAAGTCTGGCTTGAAGAATGAAAAATGGACACCTTGAGATTAAAGGTCTTACTAAAGAAAATTATGAGGAAAAAAAAAAGAGTTGTTATAGGAAAGCTTTGCTTTCTTAAGAGACAAACGAAATTAATGTGTTGATGCTCTAGGTACTCAAGTATGACATGACTTTGTACGTTATGTTTCATGTTTAGAAGTCTTTAGGTTTGATAAAAGTAGTCTTGCTATTATTATTAACTCAAGGCTTTAGTAAGTTTTGGTTAAATGCAAGTGCATGGGACTTTGGTAATGAAACTTAGCTTTAGTATGAGAAATCCTTCTCCTAAAGCAAATGATTAACCTTGTACAACCCAAATTTTAAGGAGAGATATGAGAAGCTTCTATCTTAGGTTTACAAGAGAGTTTAGGGAAACGATCTTTTTTGTTGAGGATGATTACTGTCAATAGTTGTCAGAGAACCAAAAAGGAGTAAGTTTTGAGGCCTTTGTAGTTGAGAGATAGACTGACAGTCCTATTAGCAAAGTTTTAAAGATTTGACTATGGGTTCAAATCAGTACAAGGAACTAGTGAAGCCCTTATTTTGATTGAAAGGAGATGTTAAGCCAATTTGAAGTAAATGAAAAGTGATGCTAGTGTTAAGTAAAGTGAAACCTTTTAGGTTCACCACCAACATGGGAGGTAGATTTCAAAGTAAAGCTCGAGTTGGGCACGACTCCCATTCCTAAGGTTCCATACAGGATGGCTCCATCAATGTTGAAGGAGCTCAAGTTGCAGATACAGGAATTATTAGACAAGGGCTTCATGTGCCTAGTGTCTTGCCTTGGGGGCACATCAGTTTTTTTCCTTGGGGGCACAACCTCACCCTAATCCCTATAGACTTCAGTGGTTAAATAATAGTGGAAAGGTAAGAATCAATAAACAAGCTCTAGTTACTTTTAATATTGGAAAATATACATATGAAATCATTGATGATGTACCACTTATGTTAGCAGGAGATATCCTATTAAGTAGACCATGGCAATTTGACAAGAGAGTTGTTCATGATGGGTACCTTAACAAGTACTCCTTTAAACACAAAGGTAAACATGTTTGTCTAGACTACTTACACCTGAGGAAATATATAAAGATCAAAATAAGCTACAACAAAAATTAGAGAAATCAAAAGGTAAAAGGAAACTAAACAAAGATAAATCTCAAATTAAGAATTCATTCTTTTGTACTTTTTCTGCACCTACTAATCTTGATCTGGTTCCTTTAAGTTTTGATAGTCTAAGAAAGCAAGACACATGAAAGGAAAGACTAGTGGACTTTGACAATGTCCCAGGCCCTAAGAGCTAAGGTAAGAAAAATTGGTTACATTCTTATTAACTTGTTTATTTTTATGATAGGTTGGTGTTGTGATTCAAGGACAAATCATTTTCAAGAGGGAGGGGATGATGTGATCATTAACTTGTCCAACTTCAACAAGTTATCACCCACGGCTATAAGTGAACAAGCAAGCCCAACAGTTGCATTTGTAAATCAATTGGAGACCGCCCATGAACCCTTGATAGCACTAATTAGTGCTATATTTATGCATGTTTAATTGCAATTTTTGCATATAATTGTGAGCTTTTACGTCAATATTTTGCATATTTCAGGAAATCAAGCATTTGAGACCGAAATTGGTAATTTTAGAGCATTAGGTGTTTTGTGGAGCTTAAAAGGACTCAAAATGGAGCTAAGTGAGGAGAAGAGGAGCTTCACAAGCATTTTTGGCCGAGGGGACATCATTTTGACGCTCAAAATAGCATTGAGACGTTGTCTATATTGTTGAAAATCAAGAGCTAGTGTCGAGACATTGTCCAGTGGCGTCTCAACGCTAGGAAGAGGCGCATGCAAGGATTTTCGTCTGGAGCGTCTCGATACTAAAGGACGCAAGCGTTAATGAAACGATGCGTTCAGCACAGCGTCGAGATGTTGTGCCTAGCATCTCGATGTTGTGTTGAGGACTGCCTTATATTCATCGTTTCAAGACTGATTTTAGGGAGGCCATTTAGGATTTTAGACTCCCATTCTCAAGGGACCTGTAGATGCTAATTGGAGGTGTTCGAGAGTAGAGTTCGAGGCTCAAGAGCCCAAATTTCAAGGAAGAAGTCAGGAATTCTGTGTCGACGAGTCTTATTTCTATTTTCTTCCTCTTTTCATGTATCTATTTGTTGTATTACAGAGGGTCTTGCTTTGTTTTAAGACTATGTTGGGCTAATTTTGTATTTAGGGGATTAGAGCATGTTTAGGTTTGCTTTTATATTGTAATTAAGACTTTAGCCATTTAATTTACTTGTTATATTTCATTTAGTTGGATTGTGCTTAATGCTCCTTATTAATTGGCCATCAATAAGCTGAATTAGTCTTAAATTGAGTTCGACAAAGGATGTTTAGGGTAGACTTAGTCCAATTAACGCCCCTAGATTTTCGAAATGACATAGGAACAACAATCGAAGGGTGAGGCTTAATATGAGCAGGCTTAATCCAATTAACTAATCAATTAACGCTAAGGACACTTAGGTAAGCGATTAGTGAAGCATGTTCGAATGAGACCAACAAGAGATTTCGATCGGTTAGGTCTAGGTTTATGAAATTGACAAGGCGTAATTAAATGACGGGTTAAAATTCTCATAAAAGCAACCTAGGAGTGCTCGATTCCCCTAAATTTCCCTTAATTGGTATCTCCCTATCTTTTAATTACTTTTTAGTTCAGTTTATTTTTTTCAAGCATCTTTTATTAGCATTTTCCCTAAATAATTCCAATTTCGACTATTATCGGTAGTTAATTAGAGAAGAATTTCAATCTCGCTTCCCTTGGGACACGATACTCAGTACTCTTATGCCATTTTATTATTACTTTGATCACGAGCGCTTGCATGTTGTATATATACTTGATCAACCCTCGTATGCGCACAACGGTACTCATGAAGCCCACAACGCATCATCCGCGTGAGACCAGCCCCGCCAACCCTATGCTTGCCCAACCAAATAGGCATGAGGCCTATCAAGCGCACATGCCACCATTCAAAGCCATGCAAGCTTGCTACGCGCTAGGCTGCCTAGGAGCGGGTCATCTCCCTCTACAGGCCCCTTCGCAAGCGCCTGCCCACCAGCCCACGGGCACACAATAGCCCTGCCATCCCACGAGAAAATGCTGTTGGGTTTTATGTCCTAAAACTCGTGGTTTTGTAAACTGAATGTATATTCTATTTTACTATAAAGATGTTATTGAGGTTTATTCAGTAAATGTGTTATTGAATAAAGTGAATTGTGTATTCGATAACCCAAATCCAATGAACAAAGAACCCTTGGCTATAGTATGTATACTTGAACTTTATGTATGACATAAAAGTGGATCAAGTTCGAGTAATAGCCAAAATGGTCTATAGTATAAGGATAAGGCTGGGTACCTTATTCTGGGGACACTATGGACGCGGCCCACTTTGTATAGTACTAACGATGTGATCCTGAATCGTTCATGTGGAGACATGCGAGTGGGGGCGTCCTATGCAAAGAGTTTGTATAAGACCGGACCGCTAAATAGTCACTTAGACTTTATAACTCCGTTTACTGTTTTAACTGACTATATTCATACGATGACCTAGGTAACTCGATCTTAATCCTGAGCGTGCTATGAACTCCTGTCTATTCGGGATTATCCTTAGATTTGCATGGGTGAGAGTGGCCCGAGATTGCCGACTCAATAAGCCTCTCATTTTGGGGATAAGACCGGATAGATAGTTGGGAACATAGTCATGCGAGATGGAATTCACTCCTACCCGCTTTAGGGTTTAGTAGAGAGGTTGTTCCCTTAAGTACTGACTCCAGGTCTTGAACAATGGGCCCACCCTCTCGTTGGCCCGAGAGGGATACGGTTTGTTGGTTGGACCACAAACCAAATTGTTCATTAGAGGATCAGTGGGACTTAAGGAACAAGAAGTAATTACAGGGGTAAAACAGTTTATTTGACCCAGCTGTAATTACGAACAACCTGTGAAGGATCGACTTACTAATCATGGTTATATCGAGTGGACATAAATATATTTACAGTGAGGAGAGTGCAGCCACTGGGCTTTAGTGGAGTGTCCCGATGGTTAACGAATGTTGATTAGCTAGGCTAAAGAGTTTGGCCGGTTAATCTCGTATCGTTGGAGCTCATGATCTGTAGGTCCATTAGGTCCCCTTACTAGCTCAGACTAAGCCTTGGAATAATTTGAGAGAAAAGAATTTGAATTGTTCAAATTCGGTTTTGGGAGTAAACGTTAATTATATGCGATATACTTAACGTATTATAATTTAATTATGAATTAAACTATGATAAAGAAGTGGAAATATTTAAATATGATTTAAATATTCGTTCGATTTAAAACATGAATAGGGATTCATGTTCGAACGTTCGTTTTGAGAAATTAGGATTGGTCCAATTATTTAATTTGATATTTGATATTAAATTAAATATTTATTTAAAATTAATTAAATTGTTTAATTAATTAAAAATTGATTTTAATTTAAAATTAATTTTATATTAATTTTGAATTAAAATTAAAAAAGAATTCAAATTCATTTGGAAATGAAATATGGACCAAGTTCATAACTTCTTCACCAAGCTTATTGTTTGAAGCATATCTTCTTTCAATTGGCTTTTTCACAAAGCTTCTTGTTTGAAGTTTATCTTCATTCAATTGGCTTCTTCACTAAGCTTGTGGCTTTCTATAAATAGAGAAGAAACACAATGTAGAAAGAAGATTAGAAAAACAAGAGATTTTTGTAGAAAACTCTCTAGTTTTTTTATTTAGATCTTTACTCATTCTTCTCCCAATTTCTCTCAATCAAAGATCCCACAATCCATTCCAAGGGCTGAGAATAGTAGGGAAGACTCTAGTGGTGGTCCAAGTAGTGTTGGTGATCCAAGATTTGCAAAGAATTTGGAGATTTTGAGCTACAAAGGTATGTGTTCATACTTTCCAGTTTTTTCCAGTTTTGAGCATGTTTTTTGTATGATAAAATTGATCAAATTAGAGTGCTCAAGATCCAAAATTGCTTCCGCATTCTTAATATTCACCCCTTCAAATGCCACAAGCCCAAATGCTCTTACCCTCACCAGCACACACGCACACACGCCTGCACATGCTTACAAGCCCAATCTGTGCCATACTCAGCCAGCAACTCTACATGCCCATCTAAACCAGATCGTCGTTCACCATATCATCTATGTAGCCCGAATCCATGCTTGGTCAAACATGAGCCACAACTTCAAGCAACTTCTTGCCCAAGCCATCTTAATTCTTCTAAAAGCTATTTCTTTTATTTTTAATAATTAAGATCTAGTAAGAGATATTGTTAGAAGATCCTAATTAAATTTTAATCATGTTATTAGTTTAGATTTTGTCTTTTAAATTTTAGAATTAGGTAAGATTGTATCTCTCCCTTTGCTATAAATCCAAGAGAGCTCTCATTTGGAACACAGTTGAATGAAGTTGAGTTTCTTCTCTTAGAATTTTCTGAGAGCATTTTGCCCCTTTTGCAAGCCTTATGTTTATGTTGCATGTCTTGAAACATTCAAACTTGGTTGGTCACCGAACTTGTGGAGTGTTTTAGCCTAGAGATTCAAACGAGTTCACTTATCTCCTAGTTTTTTACCATACGGTATTTTGCTTCTAACCTTCACCTTGAGTTGGTCCAGGTTGATACAAAGGTGTTGAGACTTATGTTTGGGAGGTTCACATAACCAAAGGGTTGCCCACATCAAGGTTCTTAGTGTTATCGTATCATGTGGAGTGTTTCGACTCTGGATTGTGAACGAGATCCCTTTTTAGAGGCTCAGTACCAAGGTTAGTCTTTTCTTCTTCCCTTTGAGTGATGTTGGAATGTATGTCCAAAAGCCTTGTAATTAAAGTTTTATTATTTAATAATAATTTGATAATTATTATATTATTTGGTTTGCAATTTACATTATTCATTACATAAAAAATTCAAAGTTACTAGTGTAATCTTGAACAACACGTAGTTGATACACGGGGAGGATCATGTTCAAGAAATAACCTAAAGAACCTATAGTATATGGATAAGGTTGGGTGCATTATCCTGGTAACACTATTGATACAAGCCACTTGGAAATAGTTACAAATGATTTGATCCAAATCGTTCATGTGGAGACATGTGAGTAGGGTATCGTATACAATGAGTTTGTATAAGACTGGACTATAAAATATTTACTCTCTCTTTATAAATCTGTTAATTGAGAATATTAATATTTCACAAGATGATCATATGCAACTCAATCTTAATCCTGAGTGAGTTATAAACTCTTACCTATGATGAGGTTGTCCTTTGATTTTCATGGGTTAGAATAGCTTATGTAGTCGATTCAATAAGCCTACCATTTTGGAGACTTGATCAAATAGGGAGCTGGGAACTTCTTCCCATATAGGAAAAGTAGATGAACAGTGTCCTTAAGTGCTGATTTTAGAACTTGAACAATAGGGCCCCACCTTCTCACTGGCCCGAGAGGGACTTAGTTTATGATTGGATCATAAACGAATTATTCTTTAGAGGATCGTGGTACTTAAAGTATAAGATATAATTATAGGGGTAAAACAGACTTTTGACCTAGCTATAATTACGAACAACTTGTGAAGGATCGACTTGCATGTAATGGTTATATCCATAGATAGAACTTGTCCTAAAGTGCATAAGAGTGCAACTCTACGTCTATAGTTGAGTGAACTAGAGTTGATGAATGTAAATTAATTTATTAAAGATGTTATTAATTAATTTTGTATCATTTGAGCTTTATAAGGTCATAAGGTCCCCTTGCTTGTTTATGGTAACATTAAAAGGATCAATTTAATTAAAAGAAAATTGTGAAATGTTCAAACCAGTATTTAATTTGAAGTGTTCAAAATAATTTTTAATATATTAGATATATTAAATATAAAAGAGGAAAATATATTTATTATATTTGATACATCAAATGTTAAAGGAAATAATCTATTAGATACATTGAATGAAAAAATATATATGAAATTTGAATGAGATTCAAATAGGTTAAATATATATTGTAGGATATTTTATGAGATTCAAACAAGTAAAATATATATATTTCAATATATAAGATATTGAAATATATAGGACCCTTGGGTTGAGCCAAAAACATGCATCTCCTCCATATAGAAAATTCAAAATTTTCTTTGAACTTTTCCTCTCTTTGTTTCAAGAGGTTCCTACAAACCTTGATCCTGTGTTCGAGTTATAGCAAGGAAGACTTTGTGGAAGTCTTGAAGATTTGACTCACTGGAACACAAGAAGTAAATACCTGCCAAAACTATTTCCATATTATTTCAAGGAATTTATTACTTAACCTTATTATTTTTTGTTTAATTCTAAATAAATTAAACCTAATCCAAAATTGATTTCAAAATTATTTACAAATCCTAGTCTTCCGCTACGGAGAGAATTGTTCGTTCCTATCAAGTAATTCTTTGTGTCTAGCGTTACCATGTGTGTTTATGAGGTATTTGTTTTTACAATAGTTGCATAAGTCATTTGTGATAGAGTTGAATGCATCATTTGGTATTAGAGCTTTCTCAATGTCTTTGATTTCACATCACCGTGGTAAAGAAATTGTAAAGAAACAAACATAATTTTTGAAAACAAAAAACTAAAAACGAAATCGTTATCTAATGGAGCCAATATTATTTGTGTTTATGTTCATTGTATATAATTAGAATTCCTTTTTACTTTTAGAACCAAATTTTTAAAAAACTTTGAATTGATTAAAAAAAATTAAATAATATGTACTTAGAACATAAATAAAAGTTTTTGTAAAATTAAAATTAAAATTTTAATAACTTGTCATCATTATCATACAATTAAACTCATTAAACTTTTTCTTATACTTAAGGGCTGAAGAAAGTGATTCTCTCCGCTTGCATAATTTTGCAAGAGAGAAATGATACATTTATAAACCAAACAATTTACATAATCAAAATAGAAAAGGCAAAGCCAAAATCATTGGTTAATACTTAATCCCAATCATTTGTGGCTGATTACAAGAAAAATCAAATCTGTATAAAAAAACTTAGCTGTAAAACATATAAAAGGATGGTAAATATGTGCAGAAGACTTTGGCATTGAGGGCTCATGTTCTGCCATGTACTAGAATATGAATTTGTTTCAAAATGTTTGACAGATTTGAGTACGAAATTGAAAATCCCAACAGGAAAAAGAAAAAAAAAAAACTGCTGTATACCAATTCATTTTTATTATAAAATAATAACATTAAGAAAGCAAAAATAATCACGAGATAGTTCTTTTAGTTTCAAGAAAAAGAAATAGAAAGTATGTCAACTTCATCACATAATAGATGCAAACAAAGAAGATGAAATACTAGGTCCTTGTTTCCTGGAATAAAATATCATTTTCAAGATAATAAAAGAACCCTTCAAAAAAAAATCTCAACTTTAGCTTAGTTGAAAAAGGTCACCCATGCAATTACATATTTCGTACAAGCAAAAAAGCAGGTTGGACAACACTAAAATGCTTACAAAAAAATTTCCCCTGCTGTCGACCTCTCATTTCTCCCCAAAGTTTTTCTAAAATCTAAGGGTTTTTTTTTCTCTCTTCTTTTTCTTTTGTTAGAAAAAAAAAACCCCAAAAAAAGGAGAAAGAAAAAAGAAAAAAATAGCTCAAGATAAAGTGAATCAGCCCTAGAGTCCCAACAAGATGTAGTACACCAGTGTAATGGGCAGAGCCACAAGCATCCCAAATATAACTCTGCACCATAGAAAAATCAAATCACACCCAATTAATAAGGTATGTTAATAACCAATGCAATTTGGACAAAATAATAAATAAGTAAAATACAAATTTGGCAGCTAAATATTGAAGGCCGTGTCTATTTGGTTGGTTATTTTCAATTATATCCATCAACTTTCAATTTTGACTATAGTAAGTGTTTATCATTAATATTGTTGCTTGAATATTTATTAAACTAGTAAATAATGATCAAGATCAATATGAAACGAGGAGTTGGTTAGCTAGGTAAAATAACCGTATGAGCAAGTAAGAAAAGATAATGGGTCAAATGGGTGGAATACAAAATATATAAACCAAATTATTTTGCCCAACATGCCATCATTTTATTTAGTTGGCCTACTCTCTTATACCGTTCTATCACTGTCACTATGTTATGTCATATCATCAATCTAAGTAACAATGTTAATAATGAAGGCTTATTTAAAATACAATTGAAATCTTCGGCATTAAAAAAACATAAGTATCAAATCTAAGGTTGAATTTCTATAACTAAATTTATAATTGAAGGAAGAAAATGGAATTAATCGAAGGACGAACCCGGTGCTAAGAATGTCAGGATGAACATTGTATTCTTTGGCAAAGACGAAGGGGACAATCCCTTGAGGGAGAGCAGCCTGATGAATAAATTAGAAATGACTTTAAAAAAATAGAACATGATAGTATTTGTTTGTAGAGAAGTTCAATGAACTAGTTGAGGATAAACCTGCACTATGGCTACACGGAGTAATACTCCTCTAAGACCAACAGCAACCGAGGCAGCAGCCATAACTGCGGGGCCTGCAAAGAAGCGGACCGCCATTGAAAATGCAGCCATGGAGTTCCCACAAGCAATCATCCTCGGCTGTAATGCCATAAACAAACCTGCAAACACCAATTTTTCTTAAATCAAACTAAAAACTCAATGCTTAAGCTGATGGGACCTCTTGCTTTGATACCATGAAAAGATGATGTTATATGAAATACCAACCGAGGCTAAACATGGCCATGCCGAGACCTGCATTGGAGAGAATTGATATGGAGCTAGCAACAATGGCAGGCATAGCAACATTCCACCTGAAGCAGCAAAGCAAGAGAAGATTAAAACAGTAGTATTGGTAGAGTGAAAATTGGAGGAGGGATATTTTAGTTAGTTTGTAATACTTGAAAGAGATAAGGGACCAAGTGAGGCCAATGAGGCTGGAGTAAGTGTTGGGATTACGGATGAGTTTTCTCCAGACCATAATGAGGATGAGTCTGGTCATGACGCTGGCTGGAGGCATTGAACTTGGTTTTGTTGATTCATGGCCTTCTTCCTCACACTTGTTCTTAGGACGCAACTCTGTAGTCATTATTGGACCTTCCTTCTCCCCACCATTATTATTCGCCATTGCCTTGTTCCCGAAGCTAAATTCTTCCCCTCCATAATCCTCATACTCTGAAACTAAACAACCACAATAATATGTTTCAAATGCTTGAAGGGACTAATACAACTCCATTCATAACATATAGTAATCTTCCTTAAATTTTGTGGGTTTCAATGTTTGTCCCCTGTTTGGATGGTAGTGTTCTAATTAGAGACCATATATATATATAAATAAAGAGGCTTCTGTTTCAAAATGGACCCAAAGAAATAGTCAATCGAATTCTCGCCACTTAGGAAGCTGAAATTATATGCAGGGAGAAGCATAAATGTCCGAAATTCAAACCAAAAACACAAAATGGACAAACCGAATAGCTTACCCACTCTGCATTAAGTTGGCAGAAAATCAAGGGCGGCATTTGGTAAAATGTAGGTTAAGTTAAACCAATTTCGATAAACCTTTAAAATTGTTTCTATATTATCTCTTTACTTTGAAAAGTTGGTATTAAAATTAGGAGATGCATTAAATAGGCACTATTACTTCAAAAAATACAGATGGAACACTATTTTTAGAAACCAACCTTATAATTTAACCTTAAAAATACAATAATTTCAGAGGGAAAAAAAATAAAGTTGTTTAAAATGAATCTGTACCTTTCCGGTGAGCCACCATCCCATTAAGCTCATTCGCATAATCTCCACCTCTGAAAACATGGAGCCCACCTTCCGACACCGGCGAAGCACTGGAGCTCCACACGAACATGTGCAAATCCTTGCCTCCGCCGCCGCCGTCACTGGGCTTCTTCTTAAGAGCCGGTCCGTTCACCGGAGAGAACAGCCCAACTCCAGCAGCACCAACGGGCAGCTGCCCAAAGCTCGCAAAATTAGAGTGCCTCGGACTGGCAGCACCGCCAAGAAAGAAATCCGAATGATTAAAACTAGAGCCTCTCGGAGTCGGATTCCTCGACGACTGCAGAGAGTAAATCTCCGCATTACTCAAATTCGAGGGGCGAGGAGTGAGAGAAACGCCGCCGTGGGACCGCCGCGAAAAAATCTCGGACCTGGAACTGGTGGACTTTCTAACCGTGACGTGAAGCTTCCCGTCGTGGCCAATCTCAGCCTGGGTCTGAAGGGGCTCTTTGCCATCCAAAGAAATCACGTCAGAATCAACCTTAAAGGAGATGATAGAAGCAGCGGTGTTGGGAAACTGTTCCCCAATAAGAATCCTGGCTCCCCTGTACTCGAAGAGGAAGAGCATGAGAGTGTACCAAATGATGCACTGAAGAACCACAATCTGGACCATGAGGGTGGCGGAGAAATCGCCGTACATGCCCTTGAGCAGAGGGATGCCCATGACGAGAGTGTTGGGGAGAGTGGAGAGGGAGAAGAAAGTGATGGACCATTCGAGGGAGCCGGAGGGGGTGAGTTTGGCCCAAAGGAAGAGGAGGGCCAAAACGATGAGTTTCTGAAGGGTGTCTGCGGCTATGAACTTGAGGTTCATTTGATAAGGGTTGTTGGTGGAGATGAAATGGAAGGAGAGCAATGGGACTGCGAAGAGAGCTACGAACCTGTTGATTCCGGAGCATTGGTCGGGAGTGAAGATTTTCCACCATTTGACGGAGGCGTAGGCTAAGATCATGGCAACGTACAGCGGAACCACGGCGGTTAGAACGTGGTAAAGGTCCAAAGCGGAGATCATTTTTTCGCCAACGGCGGTTTTTTTTGAAATGAAATGGAATTGGAGGAAAGAGACGGTTGAATGAATGAATGAATGAAGTGCAGTGGAGTGTTGTGTTTATATGAAAAAGTCGACTGGCTTTTAAGCTTTTTTTTAATTACTTTTTCGGCTTGGGTTGTCAGGAATTCAGAGAGATGCAATTCGGAGACATTAAAGCGGAGCGTAGAGAGGAAGGGCGTAGGGGACAGACCATCCAGAATAGGGGATTTACGGAAAGGGAAAAGAGAAAAATCAAGGTAGATTCGTGGGCTCCCTTCCGCCTTCGCTTTCCCACCGCTGTCCCAAGCTTGTTCCCTCCAAAATAAAGAAAATGATCGAGGTCTGTTTCGTTTTAAAGTTTTATTAGATATCCATGAGTAAGAGCGTGGGAGTAGTGACTTTAGAACGGTTAAAATCACTTTTATATGTATTTAAAATTACTCTAAAATATACGCTTGTCTTAGTATCCATAATGCAAAATTCGATCTTACAATTATGTAATTATGTTATTTAATTATCGTCTAATTTTTTTTAAATAATATTTATATTTATTTGATGAGATTAATATATAAATGTTATGTAATTGTTATACATAAAATAATGACTTAATATTGCAATAAATAAAATCAATTCAATTAATGTAGGACATTTTTTAGAATGATTTTAGAAATATTGATTTTAGCACAATTGGTTTGTTTAAAATTAATTTATTAAAAGTGATTTTCATATAATCATTTTAATGTTTGGTTCTACACTTTCAATAGTGATTTTCATACAATTAAAAGTGATTTTCAAAAGGAATGTTTGGGAGCGACTTTAAAATAAGCGTTTTAAGCTAAGTGATTTAATTACAATTAATTTTTTTAAATTATTTAGTTATAAATCATTTTAATATTTGATTCAACACTTGTAAAAGTGATTTAAATTTAATTTTTTTTTAAAGGATCAATGTTTATTTTCAAAGGTGATTTTAGAATCATCAAGTTACTAAAAAAAGGTATTGCTTTTGATATTTTAAAAAAATAGAAGGTGGTAGACAAAAGTTATACAGAGAGAACTAAAAATTAAGAGAGAAAAAATATAAAGTTAGAGAAAATTTTCAAAGAGAAAAAAAAATGTTAGAGACATAGAGGGATAAAAAATTTAGAGGGAGGGACAAAAAATTTAGAGGAGAATTTTAATAAAGAGAACGAAATTCAAAGATAGAGAACTAAAGATAGAGAGATCAACAAAAAAATTTGGGTAGAATGATAAAAAAATTTAGGATGAAAAACTTTAATAAGGAGAAAAAAAGTTAAGAATTAGAGACAAAAAAGTACTAGAACAAAAAAGTAGAGTAAAAGGTAAAAATTAGAGAGAAAAAAGTTAAAAATATGCAAAAATTATAGAGCGGAATAAAAAATTTAGAAATAAAAAAGCCAAAGAGAGTTAAAACCATTAGAGAGAGAAAAAAGTGAGAAAATGAATAAAAATTTAAAAAATAATAAAGTAAGAGATACGCATTATAAAAATTTTAGAGAGAGGAAAATTGTCATTTTGTAAACAATGACAGATGAACTCAATGGAAACGGTTTTGAGAAAACACACTTTTTGATGAAAATTTATGAATTTTTACCAAAGATGACGGTTTGTACCCGTTACCAAAAGTATACTTTGTTAAAAAAAAATCAAATCATATTCATTTTAAATTACAATCACTTGACAAAAATCACTTGGGAATCACCTCCCAAGTGATTGACCGGGAATCACTTCAAGTGATTTTGGATACTTCAAAAATCACTTACTCCACCATTGTCAAACATCACAACTTTAGAAGATAAGTGATTTTAGGCATGTCAAAAATGATTTTGGCCATTACAAAATCACTCCCAAACATGCCAGTAATAATATTATAATTTAATTAATTATAAGTAATAGATAAGTAGACAATAAACATATTGCGTCAATATTTTACAAGTTTATTTTATCAGAGGTAAGAATGTCTCAACCACAAAACGATGTTTTGTTTTATGAGATTGCGCTTATAAAATTTATATAATTGTGTCATATTATTATTAATAAAACAATCAAAATTATTTCTAAAAAAGAATATAGTTATTTAAAAAATAATCATTAAGAGTTAATTGATCTTAAATAACCTATGAATAATAAATTATAATGATTAAAAATAAATCCTTACTATAAATTAATAATATTTGTAATTAATTGATTAAATATATTATTAATTAATGAATTAATATTTTTATAAGGGATGTTTATGCTTGTTTTATGAAATTAATTCTAAAAATACTATTTTAATACACTATTTAATGAATTAATCAAAATTAATTTCAACGAATTGAAATAAATTAATTGATTATAAATCACTTTAATAAAATAATTAATTATGATTGAAAATGAATATATACACTAAATAGTATAAAGAAGAATAAGAAGAGATAGAAAAGGAGAGTGTGAGCGTAAAGAAAACCCACACATTTTGAACGGCATATCATGAGAATAAGTGATGCATGGAAATAATTTATTCTCATGTCCAAACTGATAAACCTTGTTTCAAATAAGCGGATCCATAATCCTTAATCATTCTCACCTCCATCCAAACGGCGTATGTGGGAATTCAAGTTATTTAACAATGACAGCCAGCTATCACTTTCTTCTCTTTCTTTTCTTTGGGATTTTTTTTTAAATGCTATCTTTTGTTTGTTTTTTGTTTTTTTTTTTTTTTTTTTTTTTGATAAAAAAATGCTTTATATTGTAAATATGGCACATGTAAATGTCCATTCCACATGCCCACTTAATATCCATGTCAAGTGGCATTTTCTCCATAGCCAAAGTGTCTTCTATGTGTCCAACAAAGGCCATAGATTGGTATCCAAATGTACCACATCATGCTCTCCAAATTGCCTATAAATAGTGGTTTTTGGTGGATAAATAAAGATATAGATTTTTGGAAAAGAAACCTCTCTAATTTCATTTGCTTTTAATTTGCCATAAATCCCTATTTTTGTTTATATTATATATATATATACTCCACTTGTATTATTTGTTTATATTATATATATATACTCCACTTGTATTATTATTATTATTATTATTATTATTATTATTATTATTATTATTATTATTATTATTATTATTATTGTTATTATTATATTATTTGGTAAAGTTTTGGTGCCCGGTTTCGCCTCTCAATTTTACAACACGTTATCAGCACGAGACTCTGTCATTTTTCCCGCTAAAGGTAAGTCTTATAGGTAAGCCATTTTTACGCATTTGGTTTATGTTAAATTTCTAATATGAATATATTATTATTTTTGATAGTGTTATTATGACAAACCTTACAAAGCTAGAATTTGCGGCCCTGGATATTAATGGAAATAACTACTTGTCATGGGTCCTTGACGCTGAGATCCATTTAGATTCTATGAATCTTGGAGAAACAATTAAAGAAGGAAATGATGCATCAAATCAAGAAAAAGCAAAAGCCCTAATCTTCCTTCGCCATCATCTTCACGAAGGATTGAAAATGGAGTATCTTACAATAAAAAATCCCTACGTTCTATGGCAAGGTTTGAAAGAAAGGTACGATCATCAAAAAACAGTTATTCTTCCAAAAGCTCGTTATGATTGGATGCACCTGAGGTTGCAGGACTTTAAATCAGTAAGTGAGTATAATTCCGCACTCTTCAGAATTAGTTCAAAATTAAAATTATGCGGAGAAAAGATTACTGATGTTGATATGTTAGAGAAGACATTTTCCACTTTTCATGTCTCGAATATGCTCCTGCAGCAGCAATATCGAGAGAAGGGTTTTGCAAAATATTCTGAACTTATCTCATGTCTTCTCATTGCTGAACAAAATAACGAGTTATTGATGAAAAATCACGAATCCCGACCAACTGGAGCAACACCATTCCCTGAAGTGAATGCTGTGAATTTTAATAACCGTGGTCGAGGTCGTGGTCGTGGTCGAGGTCGGGACCGCGGTAGAGGAAGAAATACCTATTTTCGTGGTGGGCATTATAATTTTAAGAAACCCACACGAAGTGATGATCATGAAGGAAAGGCTCCACAAGATAGAAGTTCGAAAGGTGATGAACATAAATGTTTCCGGTGCGGAATGACTGGGTACTGGTCACGTACCTGTCGTACGTCAAAACACTTTGTTGATCTCTATCAAGCTTCCCTGAAGGAAAAAGGAAAAGGAAAGAATGTGGAGGTAAATCTTGCCATTCAAGAAGATGATGTGTTTGACCCCTCCAATATGATGCATCTTGATGTAGCTGATTATTTTGAATCTTCTGGAGAGAGAATTGATGCAATCAAACAAGTAGAGGATGATTTGTATGAAAATATATAATTAAATACTGTTTAGTATGTTTTTGTTGTTGTTTTGTTTGTATATATATTTAAGACTCTTTGTAATCGTTTTTCTTTTCTTTTCAATGAAGAAATATGAACAATTTCAATATGTTGAGTAACTCGAAAATGAGCAATGAGGATTTATGTCTGGCAGACTGCGCAACTACGCACACGATACTCATAAATAGAAAATATTTTACTAGATTGACAATGCTAGAAGCAAAAGTCAATACTATATCAGGTTCTGCAAATCTGATTGAAGGTTTTGGAAATGCAAACTTTATTTTGCCTAGAGGAACAAGATTTACAATTAATAATGCTCTGTTCTCTAGCAAATCAAAAAGAAACTTATTAAGTTTTAAAGATATACGTGAAAATGATTATCATGTTGAAACTTATTGTAAAAATAATATAGAGTGTCTCTATATAACATCTATTGTTTCACATGAAAAACGTATATTAGAAACACTGTCTGATTTTTCTTCTGGATTATACTATACTCATATACGAGTAATCGAAAGTTATGCAATAATGAACCCAAAGTTCATGAATCCAGAAATATTCAGTGTTTGGCATGATCGATTGGGTCATCCAGGGTCGATAATGATGAGAAAAATTATTGAGAATTCACATGGACATCCTTTAAAAAGCCAGAAGATTCTTCAATCCAATGAGTTGTCATGTGATGCTTGTTCTCAAGGGAAATTAATTATTAGACCATCACCAGCTAAAGTGGGGATTGAATCACCTGCATTTTTAGAGCAAATTCAAGGTGATATTTGTGGACCTATTAACCCACCAAGTGGTCCATTTAGATATTTTATGGTATTAATTGACGCATCCAGCAGATGGTCACATGTATGCTTATTATCAAGTCGAAATCTTGCATTTGCAAGATTACTTGCTCAAATAATTAAGTTAAAAGCACAATTTCCTGATAATACAATTAAAACCATTCGACTTGATAATGCTGGTGAATTTACATCCCAAACTTTTAAAAATTATTGTATGTCAATTGGGATAAGTGTTGAACATCCTGTAGCTCACGTTCATACACAAAATGGTCTAGCATAATCATTTATAAAACGTCTGCAACTAATTGCAAGACCATTGCTTATGAGAGCTAAACTTCCTACATCGGTATGGGGTCATGCTATTTTGCATGTTGCATCACTGGCACGTATTAGGCCAGTAGCTTATAATAAATACTCCCCAATGCAATTAGCTTATGGCCAGCAGCCAAATATTTCCCATCTAAGAATTTTTGGATGTGCAGTATATGTACCGATTGCTCCACCACAACGTACTAAGATGGGTCCTCAAAGGAGGTTAGGAATATATGTTGGTTTTGATTCCCCATCAATTATTAAATATCTTGAACCCCTGACGGGTGATGTATTTACTGCATGATTTGCTGATTGTCATTTTAATATGAGACAAATTTTCCAACATTAGGGGGGGGGGGGGGGGGAATTAAGAAGTTGGAAAAAGAAATTACATGGAATGCATCGTTATTATCTCATTTAGATTCTCGTAGAGATCAATGTGAACTTGAAGTTCAAAAGATAATTCATTTGCAAAATATAGCAAATCAACTACCAGATGCATTCACAGATACTAAAAGTGTGACTAAATCATATATACCAGCTGCAAATGCTCCATCAAAAATTGATATCCTAAAGGAACAAGTTGTCAATAATGAGTCTGGAGCACGCCAAAAGCGTGGTAGACCAATAGGTTCTAAAGATAAAAATCCTCGAAAAAGAAAAGTAGTTGAGAATCAAAATGATTCAATAAAAGGTATGGATGTTCCAGAAGAAATCCAGAATACAACTACTCAAAAGAGTATTGGTGAAAATCAAACGCTTGAGGATAATAATGAAATTTCTATAAACTATGTTACAACAGGAAAGAGATGGAACCGAAATGATATCATTATTGACAACATTTTTTCTTATAATGTTGCTCACGATATTATTCATGAAAGTGACGATTTTGACCCAAAATTTATCAAAGAATGTCAACGTAGAAAGGATTGGCCGAAGTGGAAAGAAGCAATCCAAGCAGAGTTGAACTCACTTTCAAAACGTGAGGTTTTTGGACCAGTAGTCCCAACACCGGAAAACGTCAAACCTGTGGGATATAAATGGGTATTTGTAAGGAAAAGAAATGAAAAGAATGAAGTCACAAGATATAAAGTGAGACTTGTTGCACAAGGATTCTCGCAAAGGCCTGGTATTGATTATGAGGAGACATATTCTCCTGTGGTGGATGCAATAACGCTAAGATATTTGATTGGTCTGACTGTATATGAAAAGCTTGATATGCATCTAATGGATGTAGTCACGGCGTATTTTTATGGATCTCTCGATAATGACATTTATATGAAAATCCCGGAAGGATTTAAAATACCAGAAACATATGAATCAAGTTCTCGGGAATTGTATTCAATAAAGTTACAGAGATCATTATATGGATTAAAACAATCAGGACGAATGTGGTATAATCACCTGAGTGAATATCTGTTGAAAGAAGGATACCAAAATAATCCAATATGTCCGTGCGTTTTTATAAAGAAATCTCAGTCAAGATTTGCTATTATAACTGTATATGTTGATGACTTAAATATAATTGGAACTCCTGAAGAGTTATCCAAGGCAATAGAATATCTTAAGAAAGAATTCGAGATGAAAGATCTTGGAAAAACAAAATTTTGCCTTGGTTTGCAAATTGAACATTTAGCAGATGAGATATTTGTTCATCAATCAACTTATACAGAGAAAATCTTAAAAAGATTCTATATGGATAAAGCACATCCATTGAACATTCCAATGGAAGTTCGTTCACTGGATATAAAGAAAGATATATTTCGACCTCGAGATGACAATGAAGAACTACTTGGTCCTGAAGTACCATATCTTAGTGCAATTGGTGCACTTATGTATTTGGCTAATAACACAAGACCAGATATTGCATTTTCAGTAAATTTATTAGCTAGATATAGTTCATGTCCTACAAAAAGACATTGGAACGGAGTTAAGCATGTACTCCGATATCTTCGAGGGACAATTGATATGGGTTTATTTTATTCTAACAAATCAAAGTATGATCTAGTTGGTTATGCAGATTCTGGTTATCTATCTGATCCACACAAAGCTAGATCTCAGACAGGTTATCTATTCACATGTGGAGGAACTGCTATATCGTGGCGATCAGTGAAACAGACTATAACGGCCACTTCTTCAAATCATGCTGAAATCCTCGCTATTCATGAAGCAAGTCGAGAATGTGTATGGCTAAGATCGATGACACAACACATTCATGAGACATGTGGCTTGTCTTCAAGTAAACATCTTCCAACGATGTTATACGAAGACAACACAGCATGTATAGCTCAAATCAAGGGAGGATATATCAAAGGAGATAGAACAAAGCATATCTCACCAAAGCTCTTCTATACTCATGATCTTGAAGAAAATGGCGATATCACTGTACAACAAATTTGTTCAAAAGATAACCTGGCTGACTTATTTACAAAGGCATTACCAACTGCAACCTTCGATAAATTAGTATATAGCATTGGAATGCGGCGACTCAAAGACTTTAAGTGATGTCTCCATGAGGGGGAGTGAATATATTATAGTAAACTATATAAAATATGTACTCTCCCATTGGATTTTTCCCTAGTAAGGTTTTAACGAGGCATATTTTATATAAATGGGCATTTAAGGGGGAGTATTGTAAATATGGCACATGTAAATGCCCATTCCACATGCCCACTTAATATCCATGCCAAGTGGCATTTTCTCCATAGCCAACGTGTCTTCTATGTGTCCAACAAAGGCCATAGATTGGTATCCAAATGTACCACATCATGCTCTCCAAATTGCCTATAAATAGTGGTTTTTGGTGGATAAATAAAGATATAGATTTTTAGAAAAAAAACCTCTCTAATTTCATTTGCTTTTAATTTGCCATAAATCCCTATTTTTGTTTATATTATATATATATACTCCACTTGTATTATTTGTTTATATTATATATATATACTCCACTTGTATTATTATTATTATTATTATTATTATTATTATTATATTATTATTTGGTAAAGTTTTGGTGCCCGGTTTCGCCTCTCAATTTTACAACACTTTATGCTTTCTAGGATTAGTTTCAAATTTTATTTCATTTTGTTAAAGTTGAACCGAAACCGACCACCTCTTCCAGACAATTGATAGATCCCGTCAACTTTTGTGATTAATTGCCTTTATTATTTTTTTGGTCAATGAATACTTTTATTGTGTTTGTTCGTAATGCTTTGTTTTTATGGAGCATAAGGGAGTTGAATTAGGATTAGATTCTAAGCTTTAAGAAAGAAGAATTTAGGTAAGAACATACAAGGATCAAAATATCGATCTTGATGTCGATATCAATATCGGTAACTCAGATATAGATATCAACGGATATTTGAATATCGACAAATAATATTTCGAGAAGAATCACGAATATCACAAACACTTATAAAAATATTGTGATTTTTTTTTTTTTGTAAAATTTTAAAACTAGCCTATTTAAGTTATAAAACACATTATCAAGCATATAAATCAATAATTAAAAGGCAAATATATGCATTAATACAATAGCTGGTAATATTGAAGGCTGAAAAATAAATATGAATTTGAATAATTTATTGATAAAAAAATTTGGTCAACAAGTACATTAATGATAATTCAATAATAAGATGATATTTTTGGATATTACATCGAGATTAATATAATTATTTTGGTAATGACAGTATTGCTCCCAATTTATTCTCTCTTCAAAAATTAATTAAAAGTCACAATACTAAAAAAATATGCATTTTAAATATAGTATAAAAATAAAATCAAACTTTACAAGAAAAGGAAAATTAAATTTTTATAAGGACATAAAAAGAAAAAGAATCAAAGATATGTTGCTAATTTGTCTAAAAATGAAGATAGTTTATTATACAATATTTAATAAATTCAAAATTAGTATAATATTTAAAAAGTGTGCCTTTTATATGTTAAACATGTCATACAAAATTTAAAAAAATATATATATCTATGTTTTAAATGTTATATATGTAATACGAAATATAGTAAAAACAATTCTACACAAAATAAGAACCAAATATAAATTAAAAAGTAGAAAAAAAATATATACTTTTGGTTAGGCTTGAGTTTGGTTGCATTTAGATCCTAAGTTCTCAAATTTAAGAATTTTACTGAGGTTTGCATTTAGTAGTATTTTAGTCTTTCCATCAATTTTTTTGTTAATTACTAACAAAAAGCTGACGTGACATTCATTTTTTTGTTAAAATAATATTTTTAAGTAATTTTTTCTTTTTCTTTTTCTCTCTTCTTTCTCCATCTTCCCTCTTCTTTCTCCCTCCTCTTTCCATCCTTCTCCCTCCTCCCATTCATGATTGTCGTTGCTCGCTTCTTCTTCTTTTTCTCTCTCTCTTTTCCTCTTCTTCTTTCGTCTCCTGCCCTTTTTCTTCTTCTCTTTCCCTTTCCTCCTCCTTTCTCCCATTCTTCCCCACTTTTTTAAAAAAAAGCTTAAAATGTAGGAGATTTTCCTTCGTTTCAAATCTGGAACGAACCATAATCTAGGTTAATCCAGATCTGCATCTTTCACTTTTTTAAAAAAATATATATAGGGAAGAGGGAGAGAAAGGAGGAAGAAAAAAGAGAAGAATATGAATGGAAGGAAAAGAAATGAGAGGAAAGGAAAAAGAAGGCGACAGACTACGACAACAACGACCATGGATGGGAGGAGGAGGGAGAAACAAGAGAGTGAAAAATAAGAATTAAAAATATTTTTTTATAATTTTAATAAATTAAAAAAAAGGGGGAATTTTTAATATATTTTTAATAAAAAACAAATGTCACTTCAACTATCCATTAGTAATTAATAAAAAAACTGAAGGAGGGATTAAGGGTGTAAATCAACAATATACACTTAACCACCTGAGCCAAAGGCGTTCTTTTACTTATACTTGCGATAGTAATATACAAATACAATAATATCTAACTATATATATATAGTTTTATATATATATATATATATATATTTTGTTGATATATCATCGATATCGACAATATCAACGATATGAGGATAAAAACTTTACCCCCTTATATATATGTCGGTATCTTCGAATATCTGATATATCAGTGAAATATCAGCTGATATCGCCGGTATTTTCATCATTGGAAGGAGCCAAAAAAAATTCTTGGGGAGGGAGAGGGAACCCACATGCACAAAAAATAGAAAAAGAAAAGAAGGAAAGAAAAATATTTGTATTATCTATTATTTATGTAAGAATCATTCCAAACGCGTTTCTAGGTACTAGACACACTCATTTATAAAACTAATATCAAACTTAATTTGTACAATTTTTTATATAAAACTTCAAAATGAGATTTCACTTATGTTTTGAAGGTAATGTATGATCTAATCAGTCTCAAATATTGTTAGCCATGTTTCTATCAAAAAATGTGATCAAGCTAATTCATTGATCTCACATCCGATTATGCAATTAATTCTTCACTATTTTCATAGCTGAAAATGCATGCTCTCTCCACAAAGAAGTGGCAACTGAAAAAGTTAAAGACAAAGTTATAAGCTTGTAAACTTGTAAACTAAATGATACAAAATATTCTTTAGTAGTTTCAACGTGGTCATTTTTACTTAAATTTGGAGTCTACTTTAACCTTACAAACTTGTCATCAAACTAACATCATGAATATACATCTCAAGTTGATCTTCAAGTGCCAAATTTGCTTTAAAAACTCAAGAGAATTCAATTGTGCTAGACGAATAAATTCGTTGTAGTCAAAAAATGAAAATGAACCACCTGGATTCAAGCATGCCTTACAATAGAAGCAAGAATATCTTAGTATTAGCTTCATTAAAAAACCACCATTATGAGTTCTTGAAGTTACATATTCAAAACACTATAAAACATTTCAATACAATGAAGATATGTAATACTCGTCTCTCAAAAATTGAACTTTACAGCTTCTTCATTTCTTCAAATTCAAAATCTTTCACAGACACGGAGAGAGTTCTACCTTCTCATAGATCTCTCTTCCTATCTCTGTTCTAGGGTTCTTCTCTAATCGATCTCTTTATCTTTGTTCACTTTGAATTAGTCTTTTTTTTTTTTACATTTTGTCAAGAGCGACCTCGAATATTATCCATTTGAGAGATATCAACATTGTGATCTTCACAAAATGAGGAAATTCCAACCAAATAAAGAGTTTCATCATGTATCTTTCATCAATTTAATCCTTCTTTAGATATTTTAACCAACTTCATAATTCATGACATTTATGATATCTCAATCTTTTTCTTTCAATGTTTGAGACAACTCATATATAATGCTAAGAATATTTCTCATTCAAATGGAGAGAGAAAGCAAAGTCAACTGGCTGAAGTCAGTCTGATAATGTATATGCTTCAACTTTCTGATTTGATTTTGAAGTATCTAGCTTGTATAATAAGGTCAAGAACCTCAATGATAGAGCCAAATAGAGCAATCAAGCTAATTAATGAAAAAGAATATATAATGTGAACCAATGTGATTCTCCTACATGTTTAAGAGAGTAGTTTCTTTGACTAAAACATTGTTCACTTAAAAACTCACCATTGTCAAGTGCTTTCACAATTTTATTTGCTTGATATTTGTTGAATATTATGATGCGCATGATGCTCCAACAAAGGTTTACGATACTTGAAAGTAGGTTAAAAAGCATAAGCAACATGCACATCATTTCTTCTTGTAATAGAAATAAGAGCTAATTGAAGTTGATGCACAAGTATTGTACACAATAAATATTAGGGTGAAAAAAAACCGATAATCCAAAATCGAACTAGTTCAAAACGTTCGATTAAATGAGTAATTTTTTACTCCTTCTTGGATATGTTTTTTTTAGATTGAAAAATCTCAATTTGATTCGATTTATTAATTAAAAATCTGGTTTTAAAAATCTGAAAAAACCAAATTGAATTGAGGTCATATATATGAAGAGACAAAACCCTCACCCCTCCCTCTGTCGTGCAATTCAGTTTCTTCAATCCTTTTCATTGTCGCTCTTCATCCATCATGTATTTTTCTTGATTGCATTTGAAAAAGTTAACCATAAAATAACAGTAGGTACTAATGTTAATATTCTTTTAATATTTATTGAAAGTACAAAGACTAAATTTAGACATTTAAAAGTAAAATGACTAAAATAAAACAAATCCCAAAATATAATAACAAAAATGGTATTTTAACCACATAAAATTAAATATAAAAGTTGGGTTAAATATCAGTAGATTTGGATATTTGGATCATTTCATAAAGAACCAGTAAATATTATTTCAAACTCGTACCTATATTCATTTACATCTAAAATCTTTATACCAAATAGTCTCAAATAAGGTCGATTTAAACATAACTCAATTGCTTCAATGTATTCGTATCTATTCCAAAAAATTAACGAAGTCCAATGGTATGGTAGAATCTAGGAAAATCTGAGTGAAGTAAACTCCATGCCCTGCATTTTTTTGACCCATATCATCGGCCGTCGTACAAATCAATGGCTCTTATGTCTCCTTTTCCTGGGACTTGACCTATCAAAAATGATGGATTTTGTGTCATAGCTGTCTCATTGTCAATTCGATCTACCACACAACTCAATCTCCCTTTCCCTACCTACAACTATAACCTACCTTTTTCTATTTCTCTTTTATCGTATCTTCCAATTTTTCACTAATTAAAAATTATTTCTAGATAAGTTTCGATGCTGCTTTTTTTTTTTTTTTTTTAAATAATTATTCTAAGGTTAAAATATTATTTTATTTCTATACTTTTGAACTTGTTCTATTTTAATCATTGTATTTTTAAATGTTTAATTTTAATTTATGTACTTTCAATAATATTTTTAAATTAGTCTTTATTGTTAGTTTATGATCAACTTTTGCTAAAAAAAACTTAGTCCCTATAAGCCTTTTTTTAAAACTTGGTAAGTATGTGTTATATTGTGTCTTTTTTGAATGAAAATGATTATTATTGTTTTGTCTACTTAAATGGAAGTAAACTTCAACCTAACTAATGGACTAGTTTTAAGGTATGTCGTTAAATCTAAACCCCTTTTCCTTCTTTTGTTTTTCTTGCGAAGTCAATGATGTTGTTAAACCATGTTTGTCTTTTAGTTGTTTTGTTTACTAGATTTGTGTTCCTAATCATATGTGTACGAGTAATAGCCCGATGAAGGAACAACCAAGGTATTCTGAGCCAACCATCTTCTAAAATCTGCATTCATTTTTTTTTCATTTATCCATGTGATGTGTGTTGAATGAGAAATTTTGGCTAATTTCCAATTGACACATCATTATTCTAATGACGAAACTACAAATAATTAAATTTGGGATCAATTATAAATCGACGTGTGTCCCAAATTTAATTTGAAGACAAAAATTAGCAAATCCTAAATTAAAATGTCACATATCTTCATTTGATACAATAATTAAAGTTAATTTGGTCAAATTGAGTCATATGAAATTTGAGTCAAGGTAAACATAACCCAAAATTCAAATTGTTAGGCCCAAAATCAACAAAATCCAAGTCCAATGGTTAGGCCCAAAAAGCCTTTATGGCCCAAGCCTACATGTCCATGGAAAGCTCTATAAATAGATAAGTTAACCTTCATTTGAAGAGTTCAGAAATTCTATTCTCAAAAGAACTCAGAGAGAATTGAGAGCAAAGAATGCCAAAGTCCTTAGGTGCTGAATGCTTTATGAAGTCCTTAGGTACCGAACACTTCAAGATAAGTTCTTAAGTGCTGAACCGTCTTTGAAGGCCAGTCTTTAGGTGCTGAACAGTCCTTGAAGTGCTAAACACTCTTTGAAAACCAAAAACCCTCCAAGACAAGTCTCTATTGAAGGGAATAATCAAATTAAACCCACAGCGAAAGTGTTGGAATTGACTTTGATTTTATTTAAAATTAAACAATAAAAACTAAGGTTAAACAAAACATACCTTGAAAATAATATGGAGATATTTTCTGGCAGTTCTTTACTTCTCATGTTTCAAGACTTCCACAAAAGTCTTCCTTGCTATGACTCAACACAGGACCAACGCTTGTAGGAGCCTCTTGAAAGAAAATTCATAAGGGATTGGAAAGGAAGATGTCTAGAGAAAATTCTTTAATTCTCTATTGAGGAGATGTGTTGTGTCTAATAGCTCAACCTAATAGTCCTATTTATAGAGACCAAGGACAAATGTTTGCCATAATTAAAATATTATATTTTAATATCTAATATATTAAAATATATCTTATACTTATTTGAATCTCATTCAAATCTCCTACGATATTTATTTATTTGAATATTATTCAAATTTTATAAATATATTTTTTTTAATGTATATAATTAATATACATTAATTATTTTAATATTTAATGTATCAAATACAAAAAATATATTTTCTTTTTTTATATTTAATATATCTAATATATTAAATATTAATTTGAACATTTCAAATTTTTCTTTCAACTAAATTGATCTTTTAGTATTACTATGAGCTAGCAAGAGGACTGATAGCACAGTAATAGTGCTCTTTTATCAGCTTATGTCATGCTAGTTTAGTTGCCCTCACGTGCTTATTTGCCTATTTTGCAGGGAATTGAGAAATTCAGAGCCAATCGGAAGACTTTGGATGAATCGGGGTTAAAAGGAAGCCATTCGAACCTATTTTGAGCATTTGAATGGAGAAGAGAGACCATACAAGCCAAGAGAGCCGGGTGCAGAGCGTCTAGACGCTGTTTTGGGCGTCGAGAAGCTGCTGCACAATCATGTCAAGCTTGGAGAACCGCAGGAATAGCGTCTAGACGCTATTTCTAGCGTCTAGACGCCCAGAACTTGAAGAGGCAAGGCTCGCTCAACGCTGCGGAGAGGCTGCTCAAAACGCTATCAAGCGTCGAGACGCTACTATCAAGCGTCGAGACGCTACCCTGATTCCGCCAAATTTTTTCCTTATTCGCTGGTGTAGCTTCTAGACGCTTCTCTTCCATATTTAACCAACTTTTCTCTTTAGGGTTAGACACTTTTTGCCTCCTTGCACACACGATTTTTAGAGAGTTTTTTGAGAGACATCCCCTTTACTTTTAGAGAGTTGATGGTGCCTAATCGAGCTTGTTGGAACTCGAGGTTTTCTATGGAGATGCTCGGCTAGATATTGCAATTCTGGTTCAGAGGTCGGTTGTAAACAGTTGCGACATTGTGAGGCTTGTACTTAAACTTAGTTTTATTTTAATTGCAAGTGTTCTTTAATTCCCGTGTTGATTTTATAAGTATGTATTTTGATTAAATTGATGCCTTAATCCCATTACATGCTTTATTGCTAATCACGATCATGATCCGTAATTGTCATGTTGAATGAACCGGTAGCATTAGAATTATCACATGTGTATGTTTGTGGGTTTCCATGATACATGGCTTGCATGTTTAATTCTAGGAATTAAAGAAGCATGTTAATTAGGTGAAAGTTGTTTTACCTGATCAATGGTCTTGGTCGTTCCAAAGTTCGTAATGCCTTTACCTAAATAAATTGAAGCGGTTCCGTAAAGACTTGTTTAGGTAATTAGCGTTAACTTGGCGTTCGTTAAAGTTAATGATTTTAGGGAACATGCACTTTTTGGGGTTTCCTAATAAGTTGACCGAGTACTTGCATGGTTAAGATTAAATATTTTGAATGCCTATGATCAATGTTTGCAATTGAATATAACCACACCTCTGAACTGGAACTTGGTAAGAGTTGATTTTTATCCTTTTTAGCAATTGTTCAATTTTTGTTAATTTTTTTTATTTCCATTAAGTAAGAAAATATTTTCCAAAACCCCCCGTTTCATTTTGTTACTGGAACTTAATACTGAGAATATAAAATTTCTGGCTCCTTTGGGAAATCGACCTGGCCCACTATTTCTCAAGCTAGAGTAGGAAACCAGTTTAATTTTGGTAGGCTTCGACAAACCCACCAAGGACTTTATGGACCTACAGATTATAAGCTCCAATGATACAAAATTAATTAATTCAACTTTTTAATCAATTAATTTTCATTCATGAACTCTAGGTCACTCCACTATAGACCTAGACTTGCACTCTTATGCACTGTAGGACAAGTTATGTTCATAGATATAATCACTACATGCAAGTTGATCATTCACGAGTTGTTCGTAATTACAGTTGGGTCAAAAGTCTGTTTTACCTCTATAATTACATATTGCACCTTAAGTACCCTTGATCCTCTAATGAATAATATGTTTATGGTCCAACCATAAACTAAGTCTCTCTCAGGCTAATGAGAGGGTGGAGCCCCATTGTTCAAGTCCCGAAATTAGCACTTAAGAGAACTACTCATCTACTTACTCTATATGGGAAGAGTGGATTTCATCTTGTGAGATTATGTTCCTAGTTCTCCTATTTGGTCAAGTCCCCAAAATGGTAGGCATATTGAATCGACTACAAAAGCCACTCTCACCCATGTAAATCAAAGGACAAGCCCTCACGAGCAGGAGTTCATAACTTACTCAGAATTAAGATCGAGTCGCATATGATCATCCTGGTGAAATATTAATCTTCTCAATTAACAGATTTATAAATAGAGATTAAATATTTCGTGGTCCAATCTTATACAAACTAATTGTATAAGATACCCCTACTCACATGTCTCCACATGAACGATTTGAATCAAATCATTTGTAACTATTACAAAATAGGCCGTATCAATAGTGTTACCGGGATAAGACACTCAACCTTACCCATATACTATGACCCTTTAGGTTATTTCTTAAACACGATCCTCCCGTATGTCAACTACATACTGCTCAAGATTACACTAATAACCTTAGATTTTTCATATAATGGATAATATTATATTGTAAATAAAATAATCAAAATTATTATTAATTATTAAATAAATCATTAATTACGAGGCTTGAGGGCATAAATCCTAACACCTATGTGTTGAACACTCTTGGAAGACCAAAGACCCTCAAAGACAAGTCCTTAGGGTGCTAAACGTTCCTTGAAGACTAAAGATTCTTCGAAGACCAAAGCCGCTTGGAAGACCAGAAGACTTGAAGACTTTAAAGACCAAAATATCTTTAAAGACAAGTCAAAAGCATTTGAAGCGTACAAGACTCCAAAACCTCGATCATATCTTCAAGAGGATCAACAAGCCAAGGGTCGATCGAACGATCAACAAGCTAAGGGCTAATCCAACGATCAACAATCCAAAGGCCAATCCAAAGGTCAACAAACCAAAGACCGATCCAAAGATGAACAAGCCAAAGGCCAATCCAACAAAGTCAACAAGTCAAAGGCCGATCAAAAAAGATCAACAAGCCAAAGGCCGATAAAAAAAGATCAACAAGCGCACTCGAGAACAAGCTTTCAACCCTCAAGACATTTGTATATGAGAGAGAAAGAATCCGATGAACAAATTAGAGATTGTACCACACCCATAAAATTAATACAAATATAAATTTATTTACATATATCTCATTTTTTTCTATTTTAAAATTACGTGTGAACAATGTGTCTTGAAATAGTTAGATTCAGTCATAGTAAGACCAACACTATTGACAATAGTGTTAACCATTTTTTTTTAATTATTCATGAACATTCGAGTTAGCTTCTTGCATCGTAGATGATTTTGCAAAACAAACTTAGAGGACCTTAATATCTTGGATAACTAGCCATCATGTGTTTGAACTCATTTATCTAAGATTCTTTCCTTACTGCTTCCCCTTGTCTCAAAAATCACTTGACCAATCTATGATGATTTTCGTAGCAATACCTAATAATTAAACTAGAAATACATGTGGAGATGTTAGTAGTAAATAATTTAAATATTGTCTTCAGATTGTTAGACTAAACACAATGTATGTAAAATTGTAAACATCAACAAAATGATTATAATGTTACCAACTATGAGCATGTATATTTTTTTGAAATACTATGAGCATGTATATAAGAAAATTCACATAGTAAACACAAAAATACTCTCTTCATAAATATCAATAGTCGTACAACACCATGATAGAATCATAGTTGAGTAATATAGCAGTACTATCAAACAAAGCATATCAACTCCAGCAATAGTTGAGTTGCTAGTAGCTTGATGAACACCCACAAATTATATATAGAGGAGAAAAATTATTAAACTTAATTACATTAAGTGGTTACTTTGTAATTTTTTAGTTTGTTAATTACACTGTTATAATTACATTATTTCTAGACACGTGTATACTCTATTACTTGGAGAATATCAATAAGACGAGTGTTTATTTCTTCTCCACGTGCATTTTTTCATATGGTATCATAGCAAAAAATTCTCCTGCACAATAATTTATCCTCTTCTTCAACGCCATAGAGACTTAGGTTCCAGCAATTGCGACTGCATTTGAATCTTCTGCAGCTTTTGAAGGGAGATCATTGACTGAAGGATCGCAAAATCCTTACTATCTTCATCTTAGTGATACGTCAAACCTCGTTCTTGTTTCTAAACTTCTTACGCACTGACGAGAATTATGTCACTTGGAGTAGATCTATGATCCTAGCTCTTTCAATCAAGAATAAGTTAGCTAGGTTTTATCGATGGTAGTATTCCAAAATCAACTGGAGATTTGTTGCCCTACTTGGACGAGGAATAATCATATTGTCATTGCATGGATTTTAAATTCCATTTCCAAAGAAATTTCTTTAAGTATCATCTTTTTCTGAATCTACACATGCAATCTGGATTGATTTTAAAGATCGTTTTTAGAAGAGAAACAAACCACAAATTTCTTTAAGTATCATCTTTCTCGCTACTGGCACAAGAAGAAGAACAACGATCCGTTCCTAATTTTCAAACTCCTGCTGTAGGACTTGAAAAAGAAGTTAAGAGACATGCGAAAAACATTGACTTGAAGACAAATTTGCTCTACATAAATTGTTAGTAGATTAGAACCATTGTTTAATAAGATATAATGACCAACTTTGATAGAGTAACAACGACAAACTAAATCTCACAGAATTTATCGATAGTTGATAACTTTCAAAAGAAAATCAAACAACGATATAGGAAGAATAGAAAAAGTTATTGAGAGGAGTAGATATCACAATTTTAGATGCTTGGAAATAAAAGAAAATGATAATTTTCTACTCATAATATGAAACAACCTTGAAATCGGAAAAACAAATGATGAAAACAATAATTCAATTACTTTGATAATATAACTATTCAAAGAAACAAAATCAATAATTAAAGCTCCGTTTGATAACCATTTAGTTTTTGATTTTTAGTTTTTAAAAATTAAGTCTATAAATATTACTTCTACCTATAGGTTTCCATTTTTTTTATCTACTTTTTATAGGACTTTTTTTTTATTATTATTAATATTGTAGCTTTTCAAACTTATTATAAAAATATGGTATTTCTCAAGCTATTTATAAGAATATTGTAGTTTTTATTAGGTGGATGAAGATCGTCTCTTAAAGAGATGACTTACAACACCCGACTGTAGGTCTTCTCTCTGCATTTTTTTTTAAAAAAAAAACACGTGTATAAGTCGAATCTTGAAGAGCAACCTATATCTAAAAAACAACACGTGTATTTTAGATATAGGTTGAAGAGTAACCTACACCTATACTTGATTTTTTTTTATTAAAAAAAACACGTGTACAGGTCATCACGACCTTTTGTAGATTTTTAAAAAAATCCATATGGAGGTCATAGAGACCTTCACATAAACACATACAAAGCTCCTTGTTGGTATGTTGGCCACTAAACATTACTAGTATGTAGGCAAGCGTGGGTTCCCTACTTAGAGTAGCGCAAATTTGAAGTTTTTTCTTTTCTTTTTTCTTCCATTTTTTTTCCTGTTTTTTCTTTTTCTTTTTTTTTTTTTATATAACAATTGTAGTTTTTTTTTTCAATGTTTTAAGCGCATATTATTGTAATTTATTCCCTTTTTCTTTAAAAAAAATTGAAATTTAATTAAGTATTAATTATTTAAAAACTTTTTTCTTTCATTTTTCCCTCTCTCTTTTTGACTTTTGAGGTCGCTCTTCTTCTATACGTTTTTTTTTAATAAAAAAAATGCAGTATAAGAGACAACTTTCAACCACGTGTTGTCTGCATCCACCTAATAAAAACTACAATATACTTATAAATAGTTTGAAAAACATCATATTTTTATAATAAGTTTGGGAAACTACAATATTAATAAATAAATAAATCCACTTTTTACATATGTTTTAAAAAACTAGAAACAATAGTTTTCAAAAAGTTATTTTTGTTTTTGAAATTTGGCTACAAACTTAAATGTTCTTAAATGTTTCTTTAAGAAAGATAGAAATCATTGTTGAGAAAATAAAAATTATTATAGAGAAATTGTGAGAAAACAAACACAATTTTCAAAAATAAAAAACTAAATGGTTATCAAATAGAGCCTAAATTATCAAAACGAAATTAACTTAAAAAATTTATAAATAATGAAGTTAAAATTAAATAAAATTCAAATCTTAAACCACTCTCATGTTCTTCCACACAAAATACCTAAAAATTAATATTATGAATTTCCATTCCATGACAATATTTACAGCCTTACCTTACATACAGGAGGTCGTATTTTTTTCCTTTAAAAAAAGAAAAAGAAGATAATAAATATATGTACGTGGGACGTCATTGTAAGTTATAACGTAGGATCTCCTAGTCTGATTCACTCGATACGTTAGAGTGTAGCTCGCTAGCTTCCTTTGTCCTTTTTATTTTTTAATAATTTTAATTCTTAAAATGCTTGGTATCATTGTCATAAAAAAAATGTTTGGTATCATCGACATGTAAAAAGTTTGGTTTTTTATGTTAAAAAACAAATAATCATTTTATTTTTTTAAAAGATTTTTAATCACAGCCAAGGTTTATAATGTCGATGTCGATGAAAATGTCGAAGTCTCAATTTTTATGGAAATGTCGATGGAAATATCGATAAAATGTCGATGTCGATGAATATTTCTAGAAAAAAATTTTAAAAAAATTCAAAAAAAATATTTAAATTAATAAATGAATATTTTAGATTTTTTAAATGAGTTAAAATACTTGTTACATTATTATATTCACGTTAAGTTACATTTTCTTGCTATTTTTTTTTATATTTCATCAATTTTATACAGTGAAAATGTCGATTCCCACCTTATGTCGATGTCGAATCCATGGACATGTAGAAATATCGATGAAAATGTCAACATATCGACGGAAATTTAATACCATTATCACAGCTAAGTTTGTTGACAGCTAGGGCCAAGTGCCCAGGGCCCAGGGGAGTCCCTCCCCCCTGCCCTCATCTTTTTGTTTTTTTAAATTAATTAATAAGTTATTTGCTTATATTATTATTATTATTTCTCTAAATTTATTTTATCAAATATCATTTGTCGATTTTTTCATGTTCTAAATTTATATTTGTATAAAATCTGTTTAACGTAAATAATTTAAACTTTCTATTTCTTATGAATTTCATTTGTTAACATGTTTTCTTTTAAAAATTTGAATTTATTCAGATATTAATAAATAAATAGTTTTTAATTTTTTAACTAGTGGATAATATTTATTAATTTTATAAATATTTTTTATATATATTAAATACAAATGGAAATGGAAATTGATTTTTTGTTTAAATTTCATAAATATTTTTTCTATATGTAAAATATAAATGGAAATGGATTTTTTAAAAATATCTCAGAAACTATTTTAATTATTTTGTAATTGGAAATAAATCAATTGAATTAAATTTAAATCCCCTTAACTTAAATTCGTGGTTGCCTCTAGTAATTGATGAGTTAAGCTCCCATTAAAAAAAAAAAAGGCAAAAATCAATTTATACACCAAAATTTTGAGTTTGTATCAATTAAAACCTTAAACTAATTATTGTATCAATTTAAACCATGAACTTTCATGAATGTATCAATTTACACTGATATGAACCAGAATGCTCTTGCTTTACCTCCAAGACCAATCACACACTTAAGAGCCAAACAACTGCAATTGGCTTTCGATTTCCACATACAAACAGTGGTAAATTCATTTAATGAAGGTCAAGGTAGGAAAAATGAACAAAAGCTCTATACACTCTGCCAGATGATACTATAGGAAGAAAATAAAGTTTTATGTTAGGAAATTTACTATTGTAATTTTGGTAGAAAGATTTGTTTTTATTATTTTTTAGGTGTTTATGTTTGGCTTAAGTTATGGCTTTAATTAGGGTTTATTTTATTATTTATTTTAGTTGGTTGGTAAATTGTGTTGAGGCGTAGTTTGGTCTTTTAGCCAATTAGCTAAAAGGTCTTGGTGTTTTGGGAATGAAGTTTTCTATGTTTGATATCTGAGCGACATCATCATCTCTTTGCAATTCTTGAATCCATAATTGCAGGTCAGGAACATTCAGGTAAGTCTGATCAGCTTGCTTATGGAGTGTTCAAATCTTGAGTGAGGAACTAGTTTTCTTATCTCTTGGTCTTAGATCAAAAGGTAATCTACATCTAGTCCTTTTCCTTAAAGATTAAAATCAAATTAATTTTCAGGGTTTTAGAATTTTATAATTAGGGGTTCACATAACCAAAGGTGTAACGCCCCCAAAATTTAGCCTAAATCTAGGGAACGTTACTATCCAACAACCAATATGCTCCAAAAATTTGGGCAGCATAACAACGTAGCTACAAGTTACCTAAATTTTTTTCTAGCACCTGTTAGACAAAAATAGCACTTCTATATCTAGAATAACTCGGTGACCACTCCAAACTCAAACCCAAGAACCATTAGGAATCATAACCACCAACATTTTAAACATACAAAAAGCACAACATGTTTTTAAATTCAAAGTCAAGCTTAAGATAAAACTCAAACTAAGGTTAACAACTCAAAGTCCACTATAAACGTCCAACCCAAGGAACAAACAACTATTAAACCTAACCAAAACTTCATTTATAATTAAATACCAGAGTCACAAGCCAAATGAACCAAAATTTAACTCTATGGACAACAAAAAGAGAATACAATATCTTGAACAACTAGGTCCAACTACTAACAAGATAAAACTAAACTAAGTCCAACATATGCAACACTAAATAAGTAACAAATGGTTAGGGTCTTTCTCTTCTCAACTCTCCTCCTCAACACCACCAGGCTCGTCATAATCATCATCACTTACAAAATCTGTGGGTGGGTCAGTACATAACACTTACTGGTAAGTAGCTCACACCTGAGTAGCCATCAACTAACATACAAGGCAAACATCATGTTATACATAACAATTACGAAATTAGACATGTTCATCATACATGGGAAGTAAATAACGATCACAACATGCTAGACCCATGAATCAAAATCTCATGTAAAGGCAACTCACCTTATCTCAAACCTTGAGCTCACTCAATGCTCATACTATTGTGAGAGTGGCCTTTTGATTAAAGTTTCTGCCACGAGTGTGAGCAATATTTTCGCCGATTGTTTATTAAAATCACAGTGGGTGATTTCTAGTGATGTGGTAGTGAGCTTTTGTGAGAGAAAAATAGTGTTTTTTCTCTTGTGGGTTTGAGGGTTTATTCTTCGTTGTTTATCCCAAGCTATCAGATTGTGATACTTGGAAGTCAATAGCCATTGTTGAGCTATTGAAGGTTGGTTTGTAGCGCGATTTTGAGGGCTTGTTGTAATCTCCCATTTAGTAGAACCTACAGTTGCAGAAACTATACGTAGTCTCGAGTTTGGGACGAACCAGTATAAACTTCGGTCTCGTTCTCTTTTCCCTATCTCTCTATAAATTATTATTTGTGACTTTTATTTGGTTGACTTATCCTGTGGAATGGGAGAATTAATATTGTAGTAATTTTGTTATTATTATATTATTTTTTTCTCCTAACACTAAGCTATGCTTGGATTTGAAATTTGTAAACATTTTATTATTTATGAATAGAAATAATATTTCATTCTTAATTTGGTTATTTATGTGCTCAATAATTATTATTGATTTTATGAAAATTCCAAGTTATCAATTTAATCTTGAACAACATGTCAAAGAATCATATTCAAGAACTGACATAAAGAGTCTATAGTATATGGATATGGTTGTATGCCTAATCCTAATAACATTATTGAAGGGTTCCACTAAGGATGTTCATTTTCATGTCCCCACGGGGACCTGCCTCAAATGAGTCAAGTAGAGAATTTTTGATTAAGCATTGAACAAGAAAGGAAGAAGGGGAAAAAATTCCTCATTACCTAAATGGGGATGGAGAATATATTTTCCATCCCTGTCCTCTCTTCATTTGCTTATATATATATATATGAAACATTTATGATTATGAATGGTAATATTTAAATTTTTTTGGAGGGGCATATTTAAACTTAAGGTTTGATTGTCTAATGACTTATGAGATAGTGTATGGATAATTTGATATATTTGAACTATTTTGAACTCTTATGTTAGATAATTAAATATGAAATATTATTTTGTTTTATTAAGTGTTTTAAGAATTTTCTATTAAAATGGAGATCTTTCTTTGACTCCTTGCAACATTATGAGATGGAACTTATCTGTATCACTTGTTGGGCATTGTGGTCAGATCGAAACCAATTTTGCACAAAAAACATGTTTCGAAAGTTGAATAAAAGGTTGGTGGATCTTGAGCTATCATTGTGAAGTCAAGCTTAAATCTACGGCTTTAACTTGTTGTGTGGAAACGATAGGCCTAGATATTGATCTCCCATGAGGGACACATCCAGTGAATGATGAATACAAGTTAAATGTTGATGCTTTTTGCCACCAAACAGTGATTGTACATTCTTGGGGCAGTGATTAGGGGCTTTGAAGGAAGGCTCATTGCGACACTTTTGAAACCTCTTCAATGTCGTCTTGATGCATTCTCAACAGAAGCTATGGCTCTCCTCTCTAGTTTGAAGCTATCGACAAGCCTTGGTATTCATAATCTATGGATTGAGTCTGATGCTCAGCTTTTAGCAAAAGCTATCCACGCCCACAATTTGATTTCTTCACCTTTGGGCCCTTTGTTGGAGGAAATTCGCTCTTGGATGATTAAGTTGTGGATTAGCAACTTCAAATTCATTCCCAGTTCAATCAACAAAGTAGCCCACAAGCTAGCGGGCCACACTGTGTCTTCTAAGACTTCTGAGGCTATTTAGGGCTCATGTTTGAAATCAGAACCTTGGGAATCAGAATCCTAGGGGGTTTGTTCTGGTGGGTTTTGAAGTCTGGAAATCAGAAAGTTGTGTTTGAGGTGTAGTGTTCTGGAGCTTGGGAATCAAAAAGCTGTATTTGGGGTGCAGTGTTCTGAATCTTGGGTTTGCATAGGTTTTTTTTTTCTTTTCTCATTTTTTCCTTAAGTTGTTTTGTTCTCTTATTTTCCTCTTATTTTTTAGTGGATGTTTTGTGAATTGTAGAAGCCATTGTATAACATAAATGGGATACACAATTGGAACTCTATTTTAGAAATTAAAAAATTGGAAGTCTATTTAAGAAATTAGGGAATTTAAAACTCTATTTCACAAAGTATTTAGAAAACTAGTTTTAGAACTCTATTTTAGAAATTAAAAAATTAGATGCTTATTTAATAAATTAAGGAATCTAAAACTCTATTTCACGAAGTATTCAGAAACCTATTTTTAAAACTCTATTTTAGAAATTAAAAAATTGGAAGTTTATCTAAGAAATTAGGGAATTTAAATTCCTATTTTACAAAGTATTCAGAAACTTATTTTTGGAACTCTATTTTAGAAATTAAAATATTGGAGGTCTATTTAAGAAATTAGAAAATTTAAACAAAATTTCGCATCGTATTTTGAAACCTATTTCAATGATATATGAGTTATAAAATTCGAATTATATTTTAGAAATTAATATATTTGAAACCTTATTTTGCACAGTATTTTGAAACATATTTCAAACATAATGGGTTAAAAAAATTGTTTAGTAGTCATTCTTAGTTTTATTTTAACCTTTTAAAAAATTGACTAGGTGGTCGGGTCGCTGAGGTGATCGTTGGAGTGGTTGTTGAGGCGGTCGGGTTGATGGGGTGGTTGGGTCGCTGACGATGGTTGCAAAGTGGTTGGGTCTTTGGAGTGGTCGTTGGGTAGTTGTTGGGTGGTCGGGTCGCTGGAGTGGTCACGAGAGTGGTCATTAGGTGGTCGAGTTGCTGGTAGGAGTGAACAAACAAAGTCGATAAACCGAGCCGACAGACCGAACTGACGTTGATCAGTCTTTTTTATGCTATTATCAGTCGAAAGTCGATTTTGCACCTAGCAAAATCGACCGTCGGTCAGTCGGTGAGCCTAAAAAAGGTTGGTCAGTGAGCCTAAAAAAGGCTCAAACTGACCGACCACCTATCTTTATATTAAAAAGAATTAAAAATGTGGCGTTAGATGTGTGCTGCTGCATTTAATACAGCAGTTGACAAAGTGACAACTCCTTGGGAAGACCAATGGTCTTTCCGAGGGGTTTTAATACTTTTTTTATTAAAAAAAATTATTTTTTTCTTTTTCATTGTACCTTTTTTTTCATCTTCTCTCTTATTCTTTCTTCATTCTTCTCTTTTTTTTCTTCTTCTTCTTTTCTCCGTTTCTTGCTTTCTTTTCTTCTTCTTGAAGAGAATGAATACTTCATCCTGTAGCGGAAGCATTGAATCGTCTTTGATTTTATTTAAAATTAAACTAAAAAAAATAAGATTAAGCAAACTAACTTAGAGTAAATATGGAGATATTTCTGGAAGGTCTTTTCTCCTTGTGCTCTAACTCCAATGAGATTGAATTCCAAGACTTCCACAAAGTTTTCCTTGCTATGACTCGAACAAAAGACCAAAGAAGTTTATGGAAACCTTTTAAAAAATAGAATGAGAGAATGAATGGAGAATTCTTTAGAATTTCTTTCTCTTATTTGGAATGCACACCAAATGGCTCATCCCTAGGGCCCTATTTATAGTGGCCTAGGAAAAATAATTAAATAACATATTTTAATATCTAATATATTAAAATATATTTATCTAACCAATTTGAATCATATTCAAACCTTTCCAAATTCTCCTACGACATTTATTTTCTTATTTGAATCTAATTCAAATTTAATAAATATCTTTTCTTCAATGTATCCTAATACATTAATAATTTATTTAATATTGAATGCATCATATACAATAAATATGTTTTTCTCCATTAAATATATCAAATATATTAAATTTTAATTCGAACATTTCAAAATTTCTCTCAACGAAATTGATCCCTATTTGTTTATATGAGCTAGCGAGGGGACCTTATAGACCGGGGACCTTATAGACCTATAGATTATAAGTTCAAATGATACAAAATCAATTAATTAAATTCTTTAATCAATTAATTCTCATTCATCAACTATAGGTCACTCTACTATAGACCTAGAGTTGCACTCTTATGCACTGTAGGACAAGTTGTGTCCAGGATATAATCATTACATGCAAGTCAATCCTTCACGAGTTGTTCATAATTACAGTTGGGTCAAAAGTCCATTTTGATAGAAATGAACTCTTCATCTCGTAGCGGAAGAATTGGATTGTCTTTAATTTTATTTAAAATTAAACTAAAAATAATATTAATTAAGAAAACTTACTTTTGAGATAAATATGGAGAATATTCTGGCAGGTTTTTATCTTTTCCACAAAGTCTTCCTAGCTATGACTCTAACACAAGATCAAGGTTTGTAGGAACCTTTTGAAAGAAAATCCTCAAGGGATTGGAGAGGAAAAAGTCTAGAGAGAATTATCTAATTCTTTATTGAGGAGATGTGTGTTCTATTAAGAATGCCCAATAGCTCACCCCTAGGGTCCTATATATAGTGGTCTAGAGAAGATAATTAAATAATATATTTCAATATCCAATGTATTAAAATATATTTATCTAACAAATTTGAATCTTATTCAAACCTTTTAAAATTCTCTTACGATATCTATTTCCTAATTTGAATCAAATTCAAATTTAATAAATATATTTTCTTGAATGTATCTAATATTAATTAATTATTTTAATATTTAATGTATCAAATACAATAAATATATTTTCTTCTTTTATATTTAATATATCTAATATATTAAATATTAATTTGAACATTTTAAATTTTTCTTTCAACTAAATTGATCTTTTAGTGTTACTATGAGCTAGAAATGAGACTTATGGACCTACAAATTATAAGCTCCAATGAAACAAAATTAATTAATTAATCAATTTTCATTCATTAACTCTAGGGTCACTCCATTATAGACCTAAAGTTGCACTCTTTTGCACTGATAACTCGCACAAGGCTTTCTAAGACCGACTCATTCGAGACACGTTAATCCTCATTGATTTTATTTAGGGCCACCGACATTCTCTGTTGACCCCAACTATTTGCATCCAGGGCCATCGACATTCTCTGTCGGCCCCAACTAATGGTATTCAGAGCCACCGACGCTCTCCGTCGGCCCCAACTGATTTTTCATCAAAGGTCATCAACGTTCTCAGGAATCTCGAATACTTGCCCTTCTATACTCAATGCACCGACCCTAACTATCTTAAGACAAGGCCATCGATGCTACTTTTAAATCCACTGGTGGCATACCACCCCTCGATCACTTGACCGAGGCACTTGATATTCACTCAACTATTCTTTCTACACACGGTCCTCATACCTCTTTCTCACTAGAATGCATGAGTCCTAAACAAGTTTCTAACTCATGCTCTATGTTGAACCCACATAAAAACACATTATGCTAAAACTCATAAACGTGCTCAACATACAACCAACATGCTTATTAGACAATCTCAACACTACAATATGCTCAATATCACAAGATCATAGCACAAAACTACACCATGCTCATTAAACACGAAACCACAACCACCATACAATTTGCTCAACAACACATATTTACAAAAGTATGCTCAACAAGTCCAAAATATATCAAAGAGCAATACAACTCATTCATGTATTTATAATAAAGCAATTAAAGCATACAACATGCTCACAATTAAGCAAACATACCCCACATGTAGAATTCTACTTACCCAGAGCGCTCCTAAAAATATTCCAAGAGTTCCTAAACCAAGAGAATAATCTTTAGAGGCTATACTTAGTTCGAAAACCTTTAAGCAAACTGGAACATGCTCAAATAGGGGTATACTTACTTAGAAACAGTTTTAAATGCTAAAGCAAACACTTCAGGATTAACCCAAACTACAACAAGAATTATCCAAGGATTAGAATGTAACTTCTAGCACCTTAAACTCAATTCAAAATGGTCTAGATAAGGCTTACTACTTAATCCTTACCGAGAATGGCGTGGGTAATTGCTTGGAGTGTTCGAAAGGATTCCGTATGGCTTGAAACTTCAAGTAAAAGAGTACAAAGCATTAGAAATTGATTTAAGGTACTTAACAAGTCCAAAAAGATAAAAGGGACTCTAAGACTTACTAAAAAGAACCCTTAACCTTGCTAGTTCAAGTTCGAGAGTGTTCAAACTGATTTGAAACTACAAGAACGAGGGTTTCAATGGTTAGAAACCAACCTACAACATCAAAACATAGATCGCATTTAATAAAAAAAGCTTTACCAAGGAAACTTATCCAAAACAAATCAAGTTAACTGCTAAAAAGTGTTCGATAGCACTCCAAATTGGTTCAAACTACAAATAAGACACTTCCAAGGGTTAGAAATCAAATCACAACGCTTTAAGTTGATTTGCGAAAAAGATGAAACGTGTTGAAACTTACCGAAAGAGCTCTTACGCTTGTGTTTGTTGTTCGAATGTATTCAAATTGATCCTAAACTACAAACTGAAGGTTCCTACATGTTAGAACCAAAGCTACGACACTTAAATTGATTTGCGAAAGGTCCAAAACGTGGCGAAAATTACCAATCAGCACTAAAAGGACTGAAATACTCGCTGGTTGGTGTTCAAACGAGTTCGACTTCACCAAAATAAGCCCCACATACTGTGGGTACTCCAAATTAAGGCTGATCAGAGTGTGGGTCTTCATTCCAACGTGATTTAAGGTTCAAAATTGAGTAAGCAATGTTGGAAATCACGTTTTTGGCAGCAAACGACTTCAATTGCGGGATGGTCTGCATCCAAACAAGCTTTGTCAAAATTGAGGAAAACAATGTGGGTTTGAACCAAAAATGCCGAAGACAATGTCGTTATTTGGGCCTTCGCAAACTGATTGACGTGGGTCTGAATTCATTAGAACAGGGAGCACTTGCACCGCCACAGAGGAGGAAACATGTTGCACCATCAATGAGGGAGGTCTGTTGATTCATGGGTCGCATATCTGCAGGAAGACATGCCATTAGTCGTCGGCTCGTGGAGGAAGATGCTACAATCTGCGACGTCGTAGCCTTGTGCGTTCGTGGATGGTCTCCCAGCCAGAGTTGCCATCGTCGGAGAAGAATATAGAATTGGAAAGGGGGGAAGGGCTTGCAGTTGTGCTTCACGAAAAAAGGGGAAAGAAGAAGATGATGAATAGATCTAGGGCGCTTTTTGATGGAGTGAATATTAAGAATGCAGAAACAATTTTGGATCTTAAGCACTCTAATTTGATCAATTTTATCAAACAAAAAAAAAAACATGCTCAAAACTGGAAAAACAGAGAATAAGAACACAAACCTTTGTAGCTCAATATTCTCTTAATCCGTGGGCTTTCTTTGAACACAAACGAGTTGTGGACCTCCTCTAGAGTATTCCCTACTATCCTCAGGCCTTGGAACAGATTGTGGGATCTTTGATTGAGAGAATTTGGGAGAAGAATGAGTAAAGGTCTTAAACAAATAACTAGAGAATTTTCTTCAAAAATCTCTTTTTTACTAATACTTTTTTTTTCATTGTGTTTCTTCTCTATTTATAGAAAACCACAAGCTTAGTGAAGAAGCCAATTGAAAGAAGATAAGCTTCAAACAAGAAGCTTAGTCATGAAGTTATGAATTTGGTCCATATTTCATTTCCAAATGAATTTGAATTATCTTTTAATTTTAATTCAAAATTAATATAAAATTAATTTTAAATTAAAATCAATTTATAATTAATTAAACAATTTAATTAATTTTAAATACATATTTAATTTAATATCAAATATCAAATTAAATAATTGGACCAATCCCAATTTCTCAAAACGAACGTTCGAACATGAATCCCTATTCATGCTTTAAACCGAACCAATATTTAAATCATATTTAAATATTTCCAACTCTTCTTTATCATAGTTTAATTCATAATTAAGCTATGAAACGTTAAGTATATCGCATATAATTAACTTTTTCTCCCAAATTCGAATTTGAACAATTCAAATTCTTTTCTCTTAAATTGTTACAAGGCATAGTCCGAGCTAGTAAGGAGAATCTAATGGACCTACAGATCATGAGCTCCAACGATACGAGATTAACCGGCCAAACTCTTTAGCCTAGCTAATCAACATTCGTTAACCACCAGGACACTCCACTAAAGCCCAGTGGCTGCACTCTCCTCACTGTAGATATATTTCTGTCCACTCGATATAACCATGATTAGTAAGTCGATCCTTCACAGGTCGTTCGTAATTACAGCTGGGTCAAATAAACCGTTTTACCCCTGTAATTACTTCTTGTTCCTTAAGTCCCACTGATCCTCTAATGAACAATTTGGTTTGTGGTCCAACCAACAAACCGTATCCCTCTCGACCCAACGAGAGGTGGGCCCATTGTTCAAGACCCGGAGTCAATACTTAAGGGAACAACCTCTCTACTAAACCCTAAAGCAGGTAGGAGTGAATTCCATCTCGCATGACTATGTTCCCAACTATCTACCTGGTCTTATCCCTAAAATGGGAGGCTTATTGAGTCGGCGATCTCGGGTCACTCTCACCCATGCAAATCTAAGGATAATCCCGAATAAACAGGAGTTCATAGCACGCTCAGGATTAAGATCGAGTTACCTAGGTCATCGTATGAATATAGTCAGTTAAGACAGTAAACGGAGTTATAAAGTCTAAGTGACTATTTCGCGGTCCAGTCTTATACAAACTCATTGCATAGGACGCCCCCACTTTCATGTCTCCACATGAACGATTCAGGATCACATCGTTAGTACTATACAAAGTGGGTCGCGTCCATAGTGTCTCCAGGATAAGGTACCCAACCCTATCCCTATACTATAGACCGTTCTGGCTATAACTCGAACTTGATCCACTTTGATGTCATACATAAAGTTCAAGTATACATACTATAGCCAAGGGTTCTTAGTTCATTGGATTTGGGTTATAGAATACACAATTCACTTATTTCAATAACACATTTACTGAATAAACCTCAATAACATCTTTATAGTAAAATAGAATATACATTCAGTTTACAAAACCGCGAGTTTTAGGACATAAAACCCAACACTTTTCCTCTATTCTTTTTAATTCTCCAATTAGAAAAGATAACCAAAGAAATAAAGGGGAAAAGAAAATCTTGGAATCTTCTTTGTTTTCCTAATTTTCTTTCTCTTTTTTTTTTTTAAGATTTAAACTTCAAATAAGGATATAAAAGATTTGGGATAAAATCTACTTAAAAGGGATTTGGGTTTCTTTTCAACTTGAAGAGTAAGGATTAAATTAAATTCCCAAACTCTATAACTAAAGATTTAATTAAAAGTCTCTTTCCACAAAGTTAAAGAAACTTAATTTATCGAATTTAAGGGCTAAACTTAAAGTTCTAATTTTCAAATTAGAACTGTAACAAATAACTGAGTCTAAATATTCTAAAATAGCCTGATTTTATAACGTGGGGCGTTACAAAAGGGTTCCTAATTTTCAAAATTCTAGGGTTTTCGCATCATACACCCTTTGTTAGATTTCGTTTGAAGAAAGTTAATTCACACGTATGCAAACTTATAATTGTATCAATTAAACTCTTGAACTTTCGTAAGTGAATTATTTTAGACCCTCAATTTCAAATGTATGGATGATTTTCAAATGGAGGGTCTAAGTTTTTTAAGAAGTCGTGTGAGAATTGATACATGGACGATTTTCAAATTGAGGGTGTAAATTGATTCATTTATAAAAGTCGTTCAAGAGTTTAATTGATACACAATTATCAGTTTGTATACATCTAAACTAATATTTTTCAAACAAAATCTAACAAATGGTGTAAATTAATATACTTACGAAACTTTAGAGTTTAAATTGATATAATTATTAGTTTAGGGTTTTCATTGATACAATCCTAAAGTTTAGGGGTATAAATTGATTTTTTTTTTTTTTAAAAAGGTCAATTTTTGCCCCTAAACTTGATAAGGTACACCAATTTTTACTCTAAACTGTCATTTTCATTAAATTGTACCTTAAACTTTGATAAATGTTGCAATTTTTAACTTCAAATTTTACCTCCAAATAAACTTCATTTGAACATTAAAAACATATTTTTATGTGCAAATAATGAAGTATAAGACATATATCAAGTTCAAAATTGATGGAACTAAAAAAATAATAATATGAAAGCTATATTTTTTTGAAATTTATATGTTTTGAGAGATTATTTGTTTCGTCGATCTTGTGCATTAATCGAATATAGTTTAATACAATTTTTTTATTTTTTTCTTGATAATCTTGAATTGTGAAAGTTTTTTACTTGCTTTTAATTAAAATTAGTAGCAGAATTTAATGAAAATTGAAAAAAAAAAAAAAAAAAAACAGTAAAAACTGAAACTCTTGAAGTTTAGGGTTCAAATTAATGAAATTGAAATTTTAGAGTCTAATTGATACATCATGTCAAATTGAGAGTATACATTGATTTTTCTCCTTTTATTAGGTAAATTAGATGAATATTTTTTGTTTCAAAAAATTTTGAGAGAAACGGGCAGATTTGAAACCATTTAGGAAAAAATGAATTATTTTTTTGTCCTTATTGGAGTGCATCTCTTTGAGAGGTACATTTAGCCCAAAATTGATCTCGCCTATATATTTCAATTTTGACAGTGAAGTTGAGCGGAGTAAATGGCATCATGCAAGGGACGTATCTTGCCACCTCGTTTAATAGAATGCATCTCTTGAAGATATACATTCTATAGGATGAAATCTTTTCTTTAAGCTAGTAATAGTATTTTAAAAAAAAAAATTAAGCCATTGAATGTTTTTTTTAAAAAGATTTGATAGGGATTTGAATTTTTAAGCTATTAAACATTTTTTAAAGATTTGATTTTTAAAAATATATATAAATGAAGAGACGCATAAGCAAATCATTAACTTTTTTTTTTTAGATTGATTTAAGAAATGCTATAATTTCTTATATTTGTGATGAATAGAATCATATTTTGATGTAATATCATCAAATAATTTTGTTATAACTAAAAGCATTTTTGAAAAAATTTAAGAACTGAAAACATTTCTATTAAAAGTATTTTTTTGAAAAAGTGTTTAAGGGGCCGTTTGTTTTGTGGGAATTTAGATAACCGGAATCTTCAGATGCCTGGAATTATAGATAATCGGAATCATAGATGTCCGACATCTTTAGATAGCCATGTTTGTTTTGTATGGAAGTTTTTAAGGATGTCTGGGAATATTTGGATAACTGTGTTTGTTTCGTAGGATTTGTACTTGGGAATCTCTTAAATTTACAAAATGTTCCAAGAATGCCCTCACGAAAATTCATGTAATTTATACATTAATTTAATACAATTGGAATTTATATAAAATAATTTTTTTTATTAAATTTAAATTTTATTTTTAAATCAATTTAGTTTCTATTATTTTTCCATGTTATTTTGCTCAACAAATTAATTTATATTAATTTAATATTTTTTATAAAATAATTATAAATTTCAATTTAAATTGGAATATCTTTCCAAGAAGAAGATAATTCATGCATATCAATTTCAATTGCATACATTCAATGAAAACAACTACAATATAATTCAAATAAAAAAAATCATTTACAAAAAAATTAAAATGCAGAAAGTCCCAAAAAATTAATTTGCATAAAATATTGAGAGCATAGAAAATTAATTTGCAGAAAATGAAAGATCAGAAAATGAAAAAAAAAAATCTAGAATATTTCAGAATATTATTTTGCAGAAATAAAAGAGCAGAAAATGTATAAAATTAGTTTATAGACAAAATGAAGAATATAAAATAGCAGAAAATAAAAATGCTAAAAATGCTGAAAATAAAAATGCAAAAGTTTATTTTTCAGAAAAATACAGAAAATAGAATTCCAAAAAATGTTGAGAATTCATATTTTTAAAAAAAAAAAAAACAGAACTAATTTGTTGAAAATGAAAATGTTGAGAATTCAAAAATCTAATTAATAGAAAATGCAAAAAACTAATTTAGTTTGAAGAAAATACAAAAAACTCATTTACAGAAAATTATAATACATAAAACTAATTTGCAAAAAATAAAAAAATGTAAAAATGCAGAAAATGAAGAAAATGAATATGCAGAAAATGCAGAAAATGAATATGCAGAAAATGAATGTGCAGAAAATGGAAATGTAGAAGATATTGAAATTGAAGAAAATAAAAAAGAATAAATTTTGAAATGTAAAAAATGTAGAAAATAAAAATGGAAAAAAAAACAATGGTCAGATGATCTGTAAAATGAAGAGACATTACGACCTCCAATTTTAAGGTCAATGTCTCGACATACATCTCATATGAAAAAAAAAGGTGATCAAAATTGAATAGACAACATAATGAAAAAAAAAATGTGAAAGGTAGTGAAAGGAAAAAAAAATGAGGAAGAAAGTAAGAAAGGAACATGAAAAATACCTGGAAGAGGAGTAGAGCAGAGCAGGTGTTTTTGAAAAGAAAAAAACTCTAATAAAAAGTGACGATCGATGAGACAACTTGAAGAGAAAGAAAGCGATTTGTGGCAAATAATTAGGGTAAAGGGTAAATAATGTAATTTGATAGATGCCTGAAAGAAGGGAATCTTAAAAACCCATCTTTTCAACGGTATTCAAGATAGCTTAAAATGAGGGATTTTAAAATACCCGGTATCTTTGGATGCCTGGCTATTTTAAGATTACCACAATCCAAACACGATAATCTAGATGGCCATAAGGTGGGAATCTTAGATTACCACCAAACAAACGACCCCTAAGTGTATGCCAAATTCACCCTGAATGCAATATAAAATATTCAATCATAATGTTCTATACAAATTTAGGAACACATACAAAAATATATTTTTTTATAGTATAAGATTACGAATGTGTAGTAAAGATTTGAGTCTTCAATTCATAAAAAGAAATACTAATGTCATAGCCAGAAATCTTATGCAGTTATGTTTAGATTGATACTAGTACAAAATATGAGAGAGAGAGAGATTATTAACTAATTGAGCTTTTTGTCGCAGACTGAAGTAAATTTTGACATGTTTAAAAATATATATTTGTAAATTGCATTATTAAGGCCCCGTTTGATAACCATTTGATTTTTGGTTTTTAGTTTTTGAAATTTAAGCTTATAAACATTACTTCCACCTATGAGTTTCTTTGCTTTGTTATCTACATCTTACAAATGTTTTCAAAAATCCAAGTCAGTTTTTGTTTTTGAAATTTGGCTAAAAATTCAAATATTTCCTTAAGAAAAATGAAAACCATTGTAAAGAAATTATGAGAAAACAAGCATAATTTTCAAAAATAAAAAGTAAAATGGTTATAAAATGTGGCCTAATATATTAAAATCATATGAATATACTAATGAAATAATAAAAACAATAAATTTGCATATATGAACGCTTTTATAATTTTAAATTTGTAGCCATATATTTTCTAATAAATTTAAATTAAGTCTCAAAAGTACATGATTCAAAAATAAATGAAAAATATAGTCTACAACTTGTAAAATTATAGCATTTTTTAAATCAAATTGTTAAAAAACATTTAATAACTTAAAAAAATGATTTGCATATGTTTCTCTTCCTTTATGTATTTTTTAAATCAAATTTTAAAAAAATATTTAATGGCTAAAACAAATCTTTAAAATACTATTAATAGCTTAAAAAAAGGATTCCATCTCATATGGAATGTGTATCTTGACGCATTCCATCGAACGAGGTACCAAGATGACGCAACATCAACTTGTAAAATCATAGCATTTTTTAAATCAAATTTTTAAAAACATTTAATAACTTAAAAAAATTATTTGCATATGTTTCTCTTCCTTTATGTATTTTTTAAATCAAATCTTTAAAAAATATTTAATGGCTAAAACAAATCTTTAAAATACTATTAATAGCTTAAAAAAAAAGATTTCATCTCATATGGAATGTGTATCTTCAAGAGACGCATTCCATCGAATGAGGTGGCAAGATGACACAACATGATGACCATTTTATTTTCCAATGAACGGTCAAATTTATGGATGAATGTGTCTCTAGAGAGATGCATTCAAACACTCCAATAATGAAAAAAACGATTCATTTTTTCTAAATAGTTTCAAATTTGCTTGTTTCTTTGAGATTGTCTTTAAACAAGAATAATCCTCTAATTTTGGCCCTTTTATTACTAGTGGAGCAAATTGAAATAATAAATGTAAATATGAATCTTTCCATTACTCCTTATATAGCTTATCACCATACTTTTTTTTCCTAAAGTTGAACAGTTTAATTCAACTAATTCTTTCTAATGAATTAAATTAATTATTTTAAAGCAAATATAACTAACATATAAAGTAATAAATATAACATTACAAATTATGATCTTATAGTTATGACACGTCTCAAAATTTAAAACACAAGAAGGAATGAAATTGCGTGATGATTATGTTATTTGATTAGACCAAATCATTTTAATTTTCAAGGCCATGTTCCTTTAATTTCTCATATTTTAATTGATTTAGTGCAATATCAATAGCTACTTTTGTGTAGGAAAATGATTAAATGACAATGCATGGCAAGCAGTTTTTATTACCATGTTTTTTTTTTTTTTTGAATTGCATTCTCCAGCTGGCCTATTTGGTTGGTTTTTCTCTTCAACTCTGATGGCGTTCAATTTTATTACACTTTACTTTCTTCTCTTATTTTCAATCTAATAATTACAAAACCCACTCTCTAATCATAACGTCTCCATTAAAAAAAAAAACTTAAGATACTTTTCTAAATAGTCATTGCTCTTGGCCCATATTGTGAAAATTTATTGAAGAGTTCAACACTGGCCAACATAGGGTTAGACAATAAACGGTTTTCATAAAAGTGATATACGAGAAGAGCCTAGACATGAAACTTTATTGTTGACCTTAGACATTAGGCCTGCCTATAGGATCAAAAGGATTGTATCGCATGTATTTAATTAACTAAGATAAATTACCCATAGACATATAGGAGTAATTACTTAAACTCTTACTCCTCCTTGAGATGACTGAGTAACCAAGGGCATTCATGAAACCCATGTTTTTCATTGCATGAAAAGTTAGCTTAGAGAAGTAAGTATTGTGTGCAAACAAGTCCTAGTGAGTGACTCCTACTCGTAGTTAGACGAAGAAAGTCTAAGGTTATATTACAACTCAATTCGTCCAAAAACTCTACGCTCGTTTCAGCATCCATCAACCAACAACTCTCAAGCCTATATAAAGGAGCTTCAACCCATCAATTAGGGAAGATCGCCTTGAGGAAGAGAAAACTCTATAAACTCCAAGAGCGAAAGCTCCTTTATTGTCCGCCATTTTCAGATTTCTTCAGCCGGTAGTTGAAAGTCTAGGGGTTATATTACAACTCAATTCGTCCTTGACAAAGGACAAATTGAGTTCATCAAGTGGAAACTCTTGTGTTTTCCTCTTTCTTATCGAGATCACAACGAGTTTAAATTCTATTTTTTTATTTCATTCATTTATGTAATTATGACTTTTATTTCAATGAAGTATTGTTCCGTTTCTAATTTCATTTTGAGCTAAGATCCTTTTGGGATTCAATGGTAGTGATGCCCTTAAAAGATGAATTAGCTTAACAGTAGCATTTGCTAGTTTGCCCATTTACCTTGTGTAGTTTCATTTTACTAAATTTAAAGTTTAATTGTTGATTTAAATTGATCAATTAGCTTAGCAAAAAATGTTGAGCTTAATACTTAAAAGGTTGAGCAATAAATATTTTTCGTAAAAGGGATATAAGAGAAGAGCCTAGACATAGGACTTCATTGTTTGACCCTAGACATAGGGCAATGCCTATAGGATCAAGAGGATTGCATGGTTAATTATCTAAGATAAATTTACCATAGAAATATATGAGCAATTACTTAGACTCCCATGGGTACTTTGATACAGACGATGAATATGGGAGATAAATCCAATTCACTAGACAAGGCAAATTGCAGTAGGCATGCAGGCGCAAACTGACAGCTTCTCTAATTTATGGAAGAAACTCAATTGAATTCTTTTATTTTCATTACTAGTGACAACAACCATCTCCCAACTATTTTATTGGTTACCTTTGGTTGCATTTGATAAAGCTTTTCACTTAGAATCTGAATTTCATAAATAGTGTCTAGGGATTCGATACTTGGAATACTTTCCATTACTACTTGTTGAGAGTGTGCACTTGCACTTAGCTGAACTCTCTTTCCAAATGTTTTTTCAAACAGCTCACACATATTTCAGTCACCGAGGATGGTAAATCCCTAACATGAGCATTAGGATCCTCATCAAATTGGGATTGGTGAGGAATAAGGTTCACAATAAGCAGTGTTGGAGCTTTCCTCAGCAAAAGAGATTCATCTCTTTAAGGAGAAGTCCTATAAACATTATAACTTTCGTCACTAGACATGAAGGGAGAAGAAAGAAGAAAGAAAAAATAACAAAGTTTACCTTGAGAGAAAGTTAAGAATAGGGAAGATGTGAGAAAACCAAAACCCGAGTTCCCAATTTATAAAGAGGAGAAAGGAGCCAAAATTTGAATTCAATTTTTTTTAAAAAAAAAAAAGATGGCAAGTCGAGCTGATATGTGTCTACATAGTGCAGGTGCCCCAAGCCTACATGATACAAGGCCTAGCACGTGCAGTGGAGGCGTGCCTGAAGCCTCTGCTACATGCAACCAAGGCCGCCCCCAGTTGGCTCTGCGTGGTAAGCTAGCATGTGCCAAGGCCTAATTGGGCCTAGAAGAAATAAAAAAATGTGCAAAAATTAGTCATAGAAAACCAAGCACATATAATAATTCTCACCTTGGAAGATTACTTAAATAAGTCTTGGAAACCCAATAAGTTTGGTAGGTCATTCTAGATAAAAGCCCATAAATATGAGGCTAACCTCTTGAGGGGCTAAGATTCATACATTAAAAACGAATTTGACACAAGGATTATACTCGTAAATTGGGCTCCTGATAGTGGACTTGTTGAAGGTCCTATCAAGATTAAATTTATAAAAATCGAACCTCTAAGTATTTTGCAATAATAGTAGCCAGGGTCATCCACAAGGATTGGAGTTCTTAGATTTAATTAAGTACCACAGTTAATTATGCCTAATTTTATTTAGAGAAAACTAACTTTGATTTGATTCTTTTGACAAAAACATAAAACTTAAACTATTATGTACAAAGTTGGAGTCCAATTTTAGAGGGACATTGTTAATTGCAAGTAATGAAGCACAACTATGAAATTGACTAAAGAATTATGAAACATGCAACAATCCTAAGCCAAGAATTACTAAAATATCCAATTGACTATCTCGAGCCCAATTGAACTCATGCAAGAAGTAAGTCAACCTCTCGGTCTATTTCTACAACTATACATGGCATTATGAAATTCTCTTAATAACTTATAGTATTAACCTATTCATTCTCATGCAATAGATTAATCCTAGTTATGCATCTAAGTTCTTAGTTAAATTTACTTTCTCAAGCTAAATTTAACTTAACATACAAAGAAATGGCCGAGAGCTTAGAAGATTAATTCAAGATGCATAAAAGACTTTACAAACACACTCAATAAGTCAAACATAGTTTTATAACAATAATGCAATCAACTAAGAGTCTATAATACTCAAATACATTCAAATACATTCCACTAAATCCTAAAATTAAAGACACAAAGTAAAGAGAATAGAGAAAAACTGGACGACGCGTGCCAACACCAGTTCCCGACATGTGTCCCACGATCCCGAGTCTTGAGTCTCCTCTTTAGCTCTCCAATATGCTCTCTAGACCTCCAAATAGTGCTTCTATCAAAATTAGGTTTTAGGTCTCTCCAAAACGAATCTCTTTGCATGAATGAATAAGTTCCTTTTAAAGACATCGAGACAACGTTGCAGTGTTGTCCCTTAGAATTTTATAAAGAAGGAAAATATTTGTTTGAGTAGCATTGCAACGCTATGCCTGCAGATTTTTAAGGTTGAAAAGCTTCTCAAATGGCGTTGCAACGCTATAAGGAGCGTTGCAACGCTATGCCCTCGGGTCCAAATGTCTTATTCTTCTTCTTCAACACTCGAATCCTTAAATATAGCCTTAAGTCGCTTAAATTTGTCCAATTATCTCATAATTCTCCAGTTTTGCTCGAATGCTCGGTTTCTAAGAAATAAACATAAAAATACATGAAGGCACACAAAATCATAGCGAAACTAGCATAAAAATAAGCCTAGAAATAGCACATTTATGCATGTTATCAGCTCCAAACGTCCAGCCTATAAAAAGCTAAACCAAAATCCCAACTTAGGAGTGGGGAGCTATTGTTATGGGTAAATTTTAACCATAGAACAAGCCTAAAGGGATAGAGGAAACTTGGGGACAAACCCAAGGTTGAACATAGCCCAAGGCCTAATTGGGCCTAGAAGACATGACATTTGGGCTAAAATGCCCAAATGCTCACCTCGGCCTAGGTCAAGGTGGTCAAGGCCGAGGTGACATTCTCCTTCATGGGTGCAAAGCCAAATAAGGCCTAGGAGAGGCCCGGTTCAACCTTTTTCTCAGTCTAATCTGAAGAACAAAGGAAAAATCCTAGGTCAATTCTCATATAAATTGTCCACTATAACTCCATTAGAGATACCTTATTCCTCATTCTCTAAACCCTTGCTTGCTACATTTTGATCCCTCTCTGACTGAAGCATCAGAGTGTGTGTGGCAAGCACCACACTGGTGTACATTTCTTTCTTTTAAAGGTCATTGTTGAATGAAAAATTTACACATGTCCTCAAATTAAATTAAAAGACATGAAAAATTGGCGAATCAAATAATGTCACATGTCTAGTATTGATCTCTTTGACGAATTAAGTCAGTCTAATCAAATTATGACACATTCCAGTTGGACCCGACGGTAGTTTAGTCCGAGACCATTAAAAGGAATTGGGCCAAATTTAAATAATTCAAGTTTATTGAAAATGATTGAATTAAACTCAAATAAGCCCAAGTCAAAGTTGGGCCTAAAGTCAACCAAGCCCAAGCTCATACAAGGTCCACCAAACTCTATAAATAGAGGAGATCACCCTTCATTTGGAGGCATTCAGAGGAGTCAGAATCTAGAGCATTCAGCCAGAGAGTTCAGAGTCTCCAAGAGTCAGAATTCAAAAGCTTCAAGTTCAGTCAGAGAATCCAGAGAATTCAGAAGACCCAAGATTCAGAATTCAAAAAATTCAACGACTGAAAGACTTCAAGAATCCAAAATCAACAAACAGACATGCCGATCCAAGATCAACAAGCCAACAAGTCGATCCAAGATCATCAAACGGACAGGCCGATCTAAGATCAACAAAACAACAATCCAATCCAAGATCAACAAGCCAACAAGTCAATCCAAGAGGATCAATAAGCCCACAGGCTGATCCAAGAAAATCAACAAGTCAAAGCTCAAAGCTTACATATTCGAGAGAAAGAATCAGAGAATAAATATTAGAGATTGTAACAGTTCACAAAAATCAATAAAATCAAGTTCATTCCACGAATCAAATTTCTCCGAAAATCTCGTGCGAACAGTCACCTTTTTCCCTACTAAACAAATTTTATCATTGAAGCATGTGCAAGTCCGGTGCGTACTCTTTGCCCAAATTTGTATATCAATGGCTGGCAACTTTTCGTTTAGAAAAATCAACTGTGGCATGAAGTAAAATTAAAATTTTAATTTTAAACTTGAAAAAGCAATTTATAGTGTTCAATTGATAAGGACAACGACCCTCGACAAATCTCCACACTGATATGAAATAGTCCACTTTGGGCTTTAGCCCTCATAGCTTTGCTTTTGGTTTCACCCAAAAGGCCTCATGCCAATGGAGATAATTGTCCTCACTTATATACCATAGATCTCTTTCTTCCCTAGCCAATGTGGGACTTTGTTAGCACTCCTAACAATCTTCCCCTAGAACAAAGTACCACACTTGAGCCTCCCCTCGAAAAAATCCGTTAACTCCCAACTGTGAGAGCTTGCTCTTCATTTCGATGCACAACCGATTCATCTCGAGGCAACATCCACATAGAGCACATAAACACGAATCACACTTGCTCTTATCAAGGTGAGAAAGAGACCACCCTGATAGAGCAAGACACTTGCTCTTACCCAGATGAGTGATATAACACCCAAATAGAGCACAACTGAGGCTTACTAATATTTGTCCCACTTTGAGGATTTATCTGACACACAACTAGGTCTTTACCATGGCTCTGATACCAATTGATGAGGACAATAACCCTCGACAGATCTCCACACTAGTATGATATTGTCCACTTTGTGTTGTAGCCCTCATGGCTTTGCTTTTGGTTTCACCCAAAAGGCCTCATACCAATGGAGATAATTGTCCTCACTTATATACCATGGATCTCTTTATTCCCTTGCCAATGTAGGACTTTGTTAGCACTCTTAACATTCAATAAAATAATACAAAATTGTTGTGATTTAGCTATAATGACCAAATTAAAAGTTGACATATTATTTCTATTATTTTTATATTAATATTTAACATCTATTTTATTACAAGTTAATTGTTTAAAAAAATTATATGAATTAAATTGCAAGTTATTTTGTTTAGGGTAAGTTATTTGATAAAAGTTTAGGAAAAACAATTGTTATAAAAATATGTTGATTCAATTAAAGTTTTATTAATATAGGATGAAATAGATGTGAAAGAAGAAAGAAATATATAAAAGGTTAGGATTGAAATTTTAAAAACTTAGTTAGAGAACATGGAAAATTTTTAGGAAAGTTATTTTTAAAGTTGCTAGGTAGGTGATTTTGCATGAAATTTTAAGAATTTAGTTAGAGAATATGGCAAATTTTAGGAAAGTTACTTTTAAAAGTTGCTAGGTAGGTGATTTTGCATGTGAGAGGAAATTGAAAAGTGATTTTAGATAAATTAATTAACAATAAGTTTTATCAAACAAGTGAAACAGTTAAATCCCAAATGTACTTAGTTTGCATGGATTTGGAGTGTAGATTTAGAAATCTTAAATTTATGAAATATTTAATTATATTAAAGCAATTGTTAAATTTTATATTAGTCTAAATTTGTTTTCATCATTTACTTCTGTTATTTTAATATGGTTAAGTTAAAAATAAAATATTCTTCTTATTATTCAAATATAACTAAATTCAAAATTAAATTTTTTTTCTTGTACTTTGTTATTTTAAATTAACTAACTTAATTATGTAAAAAAAAATATTAACTTAAAAACAAAATAGGTTGGGTAGGTTTTTTAAAATAACTATGTTAAAAATAAAATATGTTATTTTAATATGATTAATTTTAAATTGAATATCATACATATAATATGTTATTTTAATATGATAAATTCTAAATTGAATATCATACATATATTTTTTTTACGTTGAATATGACTAACTTGTAAATTAAATTATTTTTTTAATATAGCTAATTTGAGATTAAATATTATTTATTTTATTAAGTTCGTAATATAATACCATATACTTTTGTTACTTCAAATATCATCAATTTGAAAATTATGTTCTTTTTACTCTAATATGCTAATGTAAAATGAAATACTATATTTTGTTTTAATATTAATAAGTCCAGATAAACTAATCATTTTATCTTAAAATCAGGTATGGAATTTTATTTTTTTTTGTCAAATTATATTTTTCATCCCCCAAAGTTGAGTATAATTTTTATTTGGTCATTGAGCTTTTGAAAATAACTTTTTAGTCTCTAAAGTTAAAAAGATATATATTCTAAAGTCTCCAAGTTAAATTGACTAATGAAAAAATTATGACATTATTTAAATGACAAATTTTAAATATATATATATATATAAAATTAAATATTCTTTTTTTTTTCCTATTCTTCTCTCTTTGGCCGAACTCGATGGCTCTCTCAACATCCTCAAATAAGATAAAATAATATATATATATATATATATATATATATATATATATATATATATATATATATATATATATATATATAGTTAACTTACAAGTTGAGTCCTAAACATTCAAGTTTATGTCTATTTGGTCTTCGAACTTTAAAAAATATCTAATAAGTCTCCAAACTTTAAATTTTGAGTCTAATAGATCTCTGGACTTTCAATTTTGTCCAATAGGTCACTGGCACATTCAAAAATTTTAAAAATTAATGAGTTATTAGATATAAAATTTAATTTTATGTTTAATAGGACTCTAAACTTCAATTTGTATCTAGTAGGTTGATGAATTTTAAAAAATGTTGAATTGGTCAAAAATCTATTAGACACAAAATTTAAAATTCATGGACCTATTAGACATAAAATTGAAAGTATAAAAACATATTAGACACATTTTAAAGTTCATAAACATATTGGATAAAAAATTGAAAGTTCAGAAATCTATTATAACTTTTTAAAGTTCAGGATCAAATAGACACAAACCTGAAAGTTCAAGAACCTATTAGATACTTTTTAAAGTCCAATGACCAAATAGACACTGTTCACACATGATTTCAACAAGAAATAGAAATGAGCCAAGTGTAATGAACTTGAATTTGTATTAATTTTGTGCGTGTGATACAATCTCTAATTTGTTCCTCTAATTCTTTCTCTTCCTCTAATTCTTTCTCTCTCATGTACAAATGTCTCGAGGGTTGATAGCTTGTTCTCAAGCACGCTTGGTTGTCTTTTCTAATCTGCCTTTGACTTGTTGACTTTGTTGGATCGGTCTTTAGCTTGTTGGTCTTTGAATCGGCCTTTGGCTTGTTGATCGTTTGATTGGCCCTTGGCTTGTTGATCGTTTGATCGGCTCTTGACTTGTTGATCCTCTTAAAGATACAATCGAAGTCTTTGAGGGTCTTGGATCTTCCAAGAGTGTTCAACACCTAGGGACTTGCTTGGAGGGTCTTTGGTCTTCCAAGAGTGTTTAGCATTTCAAGGAATGTTAAGCACCTAAGGACTAGTCTTGAAGAGTCTTTGTTCTTCAAAGAGGGTTCAGCACCTAAGGACTTGTCTTGAAGCGTTCAGTACCTAAAGACTTCAGGGAGCATTTAGCACCTAAGGACTTTAGTCTTCTTTGCTCTCAATTCTCTCTGAGTTCTCTAGAGAATAAAATTTCTGACCCCCTAAATGAAGGAGAGCTCATCTATTTACAGAGTTTTCCATGGCATGTGGGCTTGGGCTTTAATAGCCTCTAGGCCCAACTAGTGAACTTTGACTTTGCTGGCTATGGGCCTTGCCATTTGGATTTGGATTTTGTCTAAATTTGACCCAAATTCCATATAACCCAATTTGACCAAATTAAGTTTAATTATTTGGTCAAATGAAGACATGTGGCATTTTAATTTAGGATTTGCTAATTTTTGTCTTCAAATTAAATTTGGGAAACATGTCAATTTATAATTGGTCTTAAATTTAATTATTTATAATTTTGTCATTAATTTGGTATAATGATGTGATAATTAGAGATTGACCAGAATTTATCATTCAACAAACACAAACTTGAAAGTTCGATGACTCATGAAGTGTTCAACTCCATGGAGTTAGATTTAGGAAATCCATGCTTCCTAAATCCATACCCCAAATAAGGAGTGAGCTTAGGAACCCCACCCCTTACCCCAAACAAGCCCAAAGAAGTAAAAGATAAAAGATTGGGATAACAGCATGGATGGCAAAAATAAAATAGGTGTTTTGATAAAAGGCCAAAGATCTTTTTTATTGTATAAATGACCAAAAGCTAAATTTAGGATGTTACAACAAAAAAAAAAGGACTAAATTACCCATATTCAAATCCTAAAAAACAACTCCTACAACCAAGGAGAAAATGGTTAGTTAAGTGAATCAAAATTTATAAAGATATGCTAAGGTATATTTAAATCAAGAAACATTTTAAATCAGGATAACATCAATTACTTAAGATCTGATTTAGGAATCTCCACCATAATCATGTAAACAAGCTTCTCTTGCAAACTTCTCGTTGTATTCACTAGGGCAGCATCGAAAATCAAGAAACACACCCACTCACCACTTCTTTGTTGATGAACAAACCCTCTGCTTCATTAAATCGTCTCTTTTACATAGTTACAACGGTGTAAAGGGGGTGTTTGTGTTCTAGTCTCTCTTCTTCAAGTGTTCCATATTCCCAATTCTTTTACTTCATCGTCATAGCACCCCTTTGTTGGAAATCACCTAACATTCAAACACAATGGAGTAAAATATCTTATAGTAAAACTAACTAAAATCTTCATCAAACTAAGCCCCACAAATGCCTTCTACTTAAAAATAGCTGAAATTTTCATCAGATTTTGCCACACAAAAATCTTGTACTAAAACCATCTAAAATCTTTGGTAGAATTAGCAAGGCCAAATACCTTATACTAGAAAACAATCTAAATCATTGTTAGACTAAGCCACACAAATACCTTGTAACAGCTAAAATCTTCGTCAGACTGAGTCATGCAAATATCTTGTACTAAAAAATAACTAAAGTCCTTGTCAGAGTGAGCCACCTAAATATATACCTTAGACTAAAAATCTAAACCCTTGGTTAAACTGAGACATGCAAATACTTTGTACTAAAAATAGTTAAAATCTTCATCAAACTGAGCTGCACAAATATAATGTACTTGAAAACAACAAAACATTGTCATAATAAGGTTCAAAGTTGCATTTTAGGAGGAATGTGCAAGGGAAGATTTTGGAAGATGTTTCACATGGAACCCAGCCGCTTGCTTGCAAAGATGTAACTGGCAAGCTGTAGCTATGATCGATATCAAATTCTAATTTTCAAGTCTTCAAAACAGATTTTGTCCACGGCCCTTCCTACGGCCTCAACCCCAACTTCTTAGAAGATTTAGAGTTTTCTTTAGAATTGCAATCAACAATGGATACCGGAAATGATGGATCATCTTCATCCAAAATGCTATCAAAATCTTCAAGTCTTCAAAACATATTTCATCAAGCGTTTGAGCATTAACCTTGGGAGAAGGTTGGAAAACATGGATATTGGAATTGATTTGAGAAAGGGAAACACAATAACTGATATGAAAATAAGAATATAGTATGAATGTGGGTCAACATGTGACATACCTAAATTTGAAAATAGATTGGAGCTTCCATTATGGAAGCCCTAGAATATCTAATCGCAACTTAAATCTTCGACGGATTGAGTATTCGATGATGATGGTAAACCTCAATTAATGGAGGTAAAGTAGATCAATAGAAAATGTTCCTGAGTTGTGATCAATGAACAACAACAAAAATCTTAATGAGTTGCCTAATGAATAGTATAAAAACATATATATGTGTGTGTGTGTGTTTAAAACTTTGAAATATACCATCTAAAAATTTAAATACATAAAAAGAAGTTAAAATCTAAAAAAAAAAAAAAAAAAAATTAAATAGATTGAAAAACCGAGATTTCAAATTTAAAATTAACACAAGATAATAAACTCTAGAATTTAGATTTAAATTTGAAATGGGGAGAGATTTAGAGAGATGGGTGTTTAGATACACCATCCATATAACCAAAAAGGGGGCTTAAATCACATGTCTAGGGACAAAATGGAAAACCGATGAAAAGTTATGACATGCTCAAATCACATGTGGACATCTTCCAGCAGTTTTTCTTCTTTTCTTTTACTATTTTTCAAATCCCTGCTCTTTTTTTTTTTTTTTTTTTTAGGGCTATCCGGTCCAATTTCCCTAAAAACTTCAGAAAAATCAAAAGAAGAATTAAAAATGTATTCTGACGAAATTTATTTTGTATAATCCTTAATCACTACGGCAATCAGTGTGCAAACAGTTTCAAACCAAAGGGAAATCCAATGAAAATTACAAGTTATTTTCTTCTATTTGCTAGTCATCTATCTAAACTTCATTTTTTTTTATCGGTTAGTATATAGTAAACATTCTATGGGGCATACCACAACTTATCAAACAGACTTCTACCATGGAAAAATTTATACAAAGTTACCTCTTTAATATACTATTTGCCTAAGAGTTCAAAATGGCTCACTAATCTAGAGCATTCAATCAGTTACTTAATGTTACTTGATTAGAAAGAATGGAGGTCATCTGATTCAAGCTCTTTATCCTATTTACCCACAAATGAGGCTGCAAAGTTTTTGAAACGTCTCCCATGTTGATGCTATGAACTCCCATGTTGATGCTATGAAACTTGGTCGACATCCATAGTCTCTTCATCTTTATTATCGACGGACCAAAGCTTTATGGTCCGATCATGTGAGACAGTTGCAATACACTGTCCATCTGTTATTGAACAAAAACAATATTTGATTATCAGCAACAGATGATAATCATTCAAACCCAAGAGAATGTCTACAGAATCAATTTCCAAAAAGTATTTTGAGTATACACAAAGGCCATACACATGTACAAACTTACTCAGAGCTTAGTGTCAATGATGCTTTGGTATTCACATTAAAACCAAAGAAAAATGGCTAAACTCTGCTATGGTTGATGTCATAAAGACAAGCGAATTCCATTCAAACACCTTCTAACATTTTACTTGTCACAAAAAAAGTTTGTCCTTAATAATTTCCTAAACCCTGATTTTTCTTTATTCGTTCTTATAGGTGGCATATTCTTTAAGCAATTGAAGTTGGTTTAAATTCAAAAATCACATAACATTGATGTGATGAAATATTACAGAAAAGGTGGAAAAAAACCAACACCGTTTTTTATGGTGATTACTGAAATGCTTTCTAATTGCCCAAAAGATCATTTAACTGCACTCCTTAGATCAAGCCAAACAAACATTCATCGTATGAAAAAAATTGTTCCAAACCTAACAAGCGACCAACAACAAAGAAGATGATCTAGACCCTCAATCGCCCCTGAGAAGGATACAAGATACAACATTGCAGCCCTATTAGAGAGGACGACTCCCTCATGATATAGTCCTATTGTTAAGAACTTGCCACACAAAAAAATTGACCTTTTTGGAAATTTTAACCTTCCAAACCGAGGAAAACACTGAACTAGTAGACAAAGAAGGGACCACCAGATAACGAAAGAAAGGGCTAGAAGAAAACCCCTCAGAAGGGTTGGGACCCCAAATACGAGAGTCCCTTCTCCCTAGACGAACCAAAAAATCTCCTAGCAATGACAAAAGAGATGTAATAGATGTTGCCTCCCTATTGGACAAAGGATGACAAATCCCAAGAGAAAGAGAATTAAGTTCCTTGAGAAGGAAAAACAGAAGTCACTAAATGATACCTCATAGAAGAAAGACAGTACATACAAGGCAACGCATAGCAGAAGGGTCTATCCCCAACCACTTATCCTTCCAAAAGTAGGTATCAGACCCCTCACCCACAATATACTGAACCAATTGAGAGAAAAAGGAGATCCATCAAAGATAGCTTTCCAAGGGTTTCTAGAAGTGCCTTTCGAACCTTAACCCAAGGACCATGTAAAGGGGCTCCAACAAAACTACTTGTTACAAATAACATCTTCTTGTTGCATCAAAACATAAAAATGTTGACTAATCTGACTAACATTGAACTTGGTAAAATGAAATGGTTGAATAATTGAAATGAGATTATTTAGGAATACACATTGAATGCTAAGATTACGCATTGAATTTCTGGTAGTAGATCCATTATCAAAAAAGTGTTTGTGATTGTTCTAGAAGAAATGAAACAAAATTGACTATACTAGCTCACAACAATATTCTCAAGTATCAGTTTCCTAAGAAAAATGTCACAACCACTTAGGCAAAAGGGCCTTATTTTATTTTATTTTTTAGTAAGAAACCGCGCTTTCATTGAGAAATATGAAAGAATACACAAGTGCATACAAAAAACAGGCCCCATCCAAAAAAGAGTCTGAACCCTAACTACAGAAAAGAACCCCCATCCAAAGAGCAAGACCAAGCTCATAATGACCCTACAAGAAGGCATTAAACCTGACCACCTCCCCCACCTCCTCACACAATGCCCCACAAAATGGCAAAGAAACCCGCATGCCACACATATTGCACTTCTCCTAAAAATGAGGATTCAAAAGCACCTCCATCATAGATCTACCATCTCTATTTTGCATCCCACATCACCAAAAAATCTCATCCACCAACTCCAAAGCGATGGAGCAAACTAGCAATCCACAACAAATGATCAAGATCCTCCTCGTGCTCCCTACAAAGAATACACTATTGCGGATACAATATGTAGGAAGAATGGCTTTGAATACGATCCACGGTATTAACTCTTCCATGTAAAACCCACCAAGCAAAAAACTTAACCTTCTTTGGAATTTTAATCTTCTAGAGAGAAGAGAAAGCAAAGGCACCTTGAGAATGAGAAGGGCTAAACAAAATATGAAAAAAAGAATGGCAAGAAGAACCATTAGAAGGATCGAAGAACCAAATCCTAACATCCCTTCTCCCTGGAAGCACATGATAGTCTCAAAGAAGAGAGAGAATACTTGCCACTTCAGTCCCCTCTCTATTAGACAAGAACAACAAAAGCCTAAGTAGATCGAAGAAGGATTGGAGGAAAGTAAAATCGAGCCTATTGAATGCAACCTCTTGTCCAAGAAATGATTTAATCATGGAAACAAAGCACATAGGCGTTTATCACCCACCCAACAATCCTCCCAAAAATAAACCTTCAAGCCTTCCCCAACAAAGCATTTAACGAACTAAGAGAAAAAAGGAAATCCGAAGGACATAGCTTTTCTAATAATGTTCTTTTCCTTGCTATATCTGGGTGTAAAACTGATTCTCTTCTTTCCTCCTATAGTTTTTTTCCTCTTTCGTCCACTTGGAGATGTTTATTGTAACTCCTTTGGATCGAAGCTCTTCTCCCCTTTTTTTTGGTAAATTTCATATATCAATGAAATTGTTTCATATAAAAAAAAAAAAAGAAAAAAAGACAGCTTTTCGGAGATGTTTATTGTAACTCCTTTGAATCGGGGCTCTTCTCCCTTTTTTTTTGTAAATTCCATATATCAATGAAATTGTTTCTTATCAAAAAAAAAAAAAAAAAAAGACAGCTTTTCTGAGGTTTTTGCTCAGGCCCTAGAACCACCACTTGCAATCCACTCAAAAGGACGAGGGTCATACTTACTCACAACAACCATATACCACAAAGCATCGGGCTCCATGAAGAATTGTCACAATCATTTGGCTAGAAAAGCCTCGTTGCATAATCTCAAGCTCCGAATACTTAACCATCCTAGTTCCACTGGCTTCAACACCACCTCCCACTTGACCAGGTGGGATCCTCCACCCTCATCGACCCATTCCCGAAAGAAATTCCTCATCACTCTCTTATGTTCTTACTCATAAAGACTGAAATTCTAAAAAGAGATCGGAAGTAACTGGGGATCCCACCCAACATCGACGTAGTAGGAATAAGCTTCCCCTTTTGGAGAAGAAAGGGCCAAAAGGGCCTCATTACATGCTCTCAACTTCAAGGCCTAAACCCCTAAGATCCAACAGCTTGGTCACCACTGCCCACTTAACTACATGGAATCCTTTCCCTCATCAACCATTTCCCAAAATAAATACCCCATACCTTTTCTATCCTCTTACTAATTGAAACAGGTATTCTAACAATGAGAGAACGTAAGTCGCGATTTTTCTCAAAACCCATTGAATGAGTTAATCTACCACCCTTAGAGAAAAAGTTCCTCTTCCAAGAGGTCGAGCATGTCTAAATCTTTTCCATAACTAGGTCCCAAAAGACAAGCTTTTGGGGTTGTCATCAAGGGAAAGACCCAAATACAAAGAGGAAACAGAACGTTCCTCACACCCCACCAGAGAGACCCACCTAACCAAGGATCACAATTTGTACCTAACACTTGACACTTCTATTAATCTTCAAACCAGATATAGACACAAAAAGGGACAGGATATAGTTTTGATTAACAAATGACCCTTCCTTGCCTAAATAAAAGAAGACCGTGCCATCGGCTGTAAAACCTGGTCCCTCCCCACCTAAAACCCCTCAAGAATGTTCCCCTCTACCCCTCTAGACTATTCTACTCAGGATATCCACAACCACATCCAGCAAGAACAGGAAGGGACAACTTCAAAGGCAAATTAAAACTAATGACTATAGTTTTTTGGGGTTTTTGGAACTCAGTTCAGGTTCTCTCAGATTCTGCTCGGAAAATTTCTGGCCAGGATTTTTTCGATTGAGGGGTCCTTTCTCATAGGGGACAAAAGGAGGAGGTTAGGGAAGATTTCAGTGATAGGAAATGCCATCCAAGAGCAAAGGGTTGGGGTTTTGCAATCTGGAAATCCCAGCCACGCCCTATCTTGTAGATTGCAGACAAGGCATACGTCATCAAACCCAACAGATTATCATCCTGAATACTCAGAAGTGCTCTCAAGCACATTAGTTTATTTTACCAAGAAAAACATTGACATTGAATTTTAAAAAAAAAAATACATAAAAGAACATGTGGTGGCATGTAGCTAGTGTTTATGCCATCCAGTCTTTACAACAGAGCTACAGGAACCAGCTCCACGATAGCAAAATTGAGATTGTTCAAGAAGTTTTCCCATAAAAAATAATCTATCAGGACTTCTAGCAAGAATTTTATTACCAAGCAAAGATGAGTAATGCATAAGCCACAGTTTGTTGCATGATTGTACCTTTCACTCCCCCCACCCGTGAGACATTAGTGATATCTATCAACCCAAGTTCATGCTAAATACATGAAATGTGTGGAAAAAACCTTAAAAGGATGTAAAAATGGTGTACAATAATGACCTAGGTGGTAATGTGTAAATAATAATAATAATGACCTAGGAGTCAATAAATAACTAACCTGAAATTATATCCAAAGATGTAACTTTTGCTTCGTGACCAGAGAGTGTCTTCACAGGCTTAAAATCTCGAGCAGACCAAATCTGCATAAAAATTAAGCATATGATAGAAAATGAAACCTTAGACTAAAAGTGAAATGAACCAACAATCAAATGAAAATATCAAGACTTGAACAATATTATATCATCCCAAGTCCTGACAGTGGTGTTCAAGAGATTACCTTTGCTGTCATATCAAATGATGCAGTTACCAAGAAGTATCCCTCTTGAGGCTCATATTTCACCTGTGAAACAAGGTTCGAGTGTGCAGGTATTATGTATAGAGATTTTTTCTTCCTTAAATCCCATATCCGACAAGTGTTATCTTCGCCACCAGTAGCTACATGATAACCATTGGGTGAAAAACTAACACCAAGGACCTGGTTATAACATCATAGACATATGAAATCCATTGAAAAGCAAGGTATCAGTAAGGAGCAAACAAGTCAAATTCATTAAAAATAATGTTCTACCATCCCAATGCAAGAAAGGAAAGAGATTTACAGGTTTGACGTGGCCTTCTAAGGCAAGAACACTTCTACCAGTTCGAAGATCCCAAACACGAGCAAGCGCATCAAGTCCACAAGATGATACTAAGGATCCATCATGGTGGAAGGCTATCCCATAGACACTTCTACTATGACCTTCTTGAAGAAGCAACTCTACACCAGTTTCAATGTCCCATAATCTCCAAGTCTTGTCAAAGCTAGTTGTACCCAAGTACTTACCTGATGGGTGGAAGGCAATTCGTGCAAGGCGATCCAGATGGCCCTCGAATGTTTTCAGGAGAGATCCTTTGGCAGACCACAACCTTGCAGTTCGATCAGCAGAGGCAGTTGCTAAACACTCATTCACTGGAGAAAATATTACATCAGTAACACGCTCTGTGTGTCCCTTAAAGTTGGAAACCTTCCTTACTTGAGGCATGCTCCACAATTTTGCAACTCCGCTTAATGAACTAAAGAAATTAAACAAGAAGAAAAATACAAAAACCATCACATACAAAGACAGTAGAAGTATGCAGAAAAGTAAAATGAAAGCTAAATACAAAGCCTATCAAGTATTGGAATGGAAAATGGAAAAACCTTCATTTATACGTTATCTTTAGCCTCTTGTTCCTCCAACTAAGGAATTAGAGTTAAGTAGGAAAAAGATGGCTAATCCACAGCCACAATCTTCTTCTTCTTCTTTCTTTTTTCTTTTTTCTTTTTTTTTAACAGGAGGTGAAATACGGGTGATATTGAAAAGCAGAAATTGGTACTAGTTAAGTAACAAAAAATGTTTAACTGCAAAGTTGAGAAGGGTACCTAGTGGCAAGGAATTTTCCATCAGACGAGAAAGAACAACCAGAAAGTGGTCGATCATCTCCTATCTCACTGCAGTCCAGGACCAAACTTCCAGCCTGTCTCAGAGCCCAATCCATTTCTGCTTCCACATCTTCATCTGGATCATCCTTTTTCCTCTTTGCACGCTCAAGACGTGAAGCTGCTCTTACGATAGAATACTTTGCAATATCAATTCTGGCATCCAAGAGAGCTTTGGACCCTTCAGTATAAAAGGGATACTGAAGCACTTCCTCCTCAGCCTCCTCGGTGCCACCAGTAGCTGCAGCCTCCTCTTCCTCATGAACTTTCATCAGCTTCTCTAATTGCCCTTCAGCATCCAACCGTGCCATTATTGATCGTAACCTGTCCCGTCTTTCCATTTCTCTTTCTCCAAAAAGAGTTATGGGTTCACCAAGACGACGAAGACGAGCTCGAACAGCCATGTCATTAGTAGGCACTGCTAGAGCAGAAGCACGACGCTTCATCAGAAATTCCTGCATGGCTTTTTCCTGACGCTCCCTCACCTGTCTGCTCTCTTCTGATACTTCATATTCTGCAGTTGAACCTGGAGCTGTTCGGGAAGGGGCCAAATCATCATGTTCTGAGTCTGAGTCACTCGTTCTTAACTCACCATTTTGAGTTGCAGGGGGCCTAAAGAGAGGAGGTCGACTCGGAAGAGGTGCCAATGGACGGATAACTGGAGGAGGGGGGATAGGAGCAATGGCAGGCACAATTGGAGGTGGAATAACTGATGTAGCTGCAGGTTGAATTGGTTCTGCTGGGTTATCAAGATCCTCATTTTCACCATCAGGAAGGGTTTCAGGAGATTCCGCAGCAGTTGATGCAGGGTTTTGATCATCAACTTCCATGATAGATCACAAATGAAACTTCTAAACAAAATAAGCTTATCCCAGATATTGAGCTCCTTTTACCATTCCTACAGTCAAGTTCGTAAAAATTAGTTAATATAACACAAGTGAAAAACAAAGCCAAGCATATATAGTAAAATATGAAATTCATTCTTAACTGGAAACCTCCCAAAGTACGGAAAAAATAAAACCAATCATGAAGAAAACAGAAAGTAAGAATCAGAGTCTGCACCGTCCTCATAAACAGATTATCCAACAGCCATTTGAAGATAGATACGATTCATGAAAATAGAAACACGACACTGAAATACACACTTTCTCTCATCATGTTCGCAGTAAAAACACGAATCGGAAAAAATATACAAATATAAATAAGGTTGAAGTTGTTCGGTCAATCAACCAAGCTAGGAATTAAAAGAAGAATTGGATGACTGATTCATATCCGAATCAGAACAGCTAAACACAAACCACGTCCCAATTTGCCGCGGGTGTTTTTTTCGCAATTCCACTATTGTTATTAGAAAGAAAAAAAAATCAAACAAATCCTCCCTTATTTCATTAGACGAGTTCTAAGTTGTGTTTTTCAAGTGATTCTAAGTTTGTTTTTCAAGTGAGAAGAAAGACATAGATGGAGATTGGGAGAATACCAATAACAACAAGGGAATAGAAAATCAGTGCAAAACCACTAGAAGCGAGGCTGCGGCGGCACGAACGGAAGAAAGAGACGGTGGAGGCGGCACGAGCGGAAGAAAGATGACGCCGGCGGCGACACTGAGCTGCTGAAACGGAGGAAGAGACGACGTGAAGAAGAAGTGGCGTGGAGCACTGAAGAAAGAGCTAGGGCTTTCCTCTTTGTTTTATTCATTTTTATTTTATTTTACAAAAGTGGGATAAGTTTTCTTTCAACTTTTATCCTAAACTTCTCATTTCATCAAATTACACTTCAAATTTGTATAATTTTTTTTCTTTTTTTAGTTCAACAACAACAATCACATGTGGTCGAACCTTAAACTTGTACGAACCTTAAACTTGTACATATCTATTACCGTTGAGCTATGCTCATTTTGGCAACTTAGATAATTCCTGCAATCTTAATTCTAAACTTTAAAATGTATTAAAATTTCAATTCTATGATAAGTTTTCATTCAAATTATCATTAAAAAATGTATTCTCATATGTGTTTAATGAATTATAAAACAGTAGAAGATTGATAAGATTTAAGATAAAAACAACATTTGAGCTAAATTTTTGTTAAATTTTGTGAATTTTGACAAGATTATTCAATGATTAATTTATGCAGTGGTCAAATTTAATTTTGTGAAAATTTTATTTTATTGAAATTAGTGTAAATATCAAAGTTTAATATAAATTTTATATTTTCTATTTGTTAGCTCAATATACCAAATGACCACTAAAGTATTAGGTTAAATTTGGTTTTTAATCTTTTAAATTTTAATAATTTATCCTTCATCGTACTTATATATTTGTACTCTAACATATAACATATTATATTGTTTTAGTTTGTTTTCCCTTAAAAAACCACAACCTTTTTTTTATTAAACAAAAAAAAATGAGAAACTTTTTGGGCCAAGTTTACTCATTCAATGTAAATTGTGTACCATTTTGTATTAATTCCTGAAATTACATTAAGTTGAATTTTACATTACTTAAGAAAATAATCTACATTCATAAAACACAGTGATTGGTTTTGTCTTAAATTGGTAATCATTTTTCTATTCAAATTCTAAATCTAATGAACTAATTTTGAAGGAATGAACATTTCACTTCGCAGCAGAAACATTGGATCGTCTTTGATTTTATTTAAAATTAAACTAAAAATTAAGGTTAAGTAAACTTACTTGGAGTAAATATGGAGATTTCTAGCAGATCTTTATCTCCTCCATAAAATCTTCCTGGCTATGACTCAAACACGGGACCAAGGCTTGTGGGAGCCTCTTGAAAGAAAATCCACCAGGGATTGGAGAGGAATAGGTCTAGAGAGCATTCTCTAATTCTCTATTGAAGATATATGTATTGCGTCTATGGCTCAATCCAAGGGTCCTATTTATAGAGACCAATGTTAAATATTTGTCAGAATTAAAATATTATATTTTAATATCTAATATAATAAAATATATCTTATATTTATTTGAATCTCATTCAAATCTTCTACGATATTTATTTATTTGAATCTTATTCAAATTTTATAAATATCTTTTATTTAATGTATCAAATATACATTAATTATTTTAATATTTAATGTATCAAATACAATAAATATATTTTTCTCTTTTATATTTTATATATCTAATATATTAAATGTTAATTTGAACACTTCAAATTAAATATTAAATTTGAACATTTCAAATTTTAATATTTAATATATCAAATAAAATAAATATATTTTCTTCTTTTATATTTAATATATATAATATATTAAATATTAATTTGAACACTTCAAATTAATATTAATTTGAACACTTCAAATTAATATTAATTTGAACATTTCAAAATTTTCTTTCAACTAAATTGATCTTTTAGTGTTACTATGAGCTAGCAAGGGGACCTTATGGACTTACAGATTATAAGTTCCAATGATACAAAATTAATTAATTAATTAATTTTCATTAATTAACTATAGGTCACTCCACTATAGATCTAGAGTTGCACTCTTATACACTGTAGGACAAGTTGTGCCCATAAATATAATCATTATATGCAAGTCGATCTTTCATGAGTTGTTCATAATTACAGCTAGGTCAAAAGTCCATTTTACCCCTATAATTACATCTTGCACCTTAAGTACCACTGATCCTCTAATGAACAATCTGTTTATAATCTAATTATAAACTAAGTCCTTCTCGGGCCAATGAGAGGGTGGGGCCTCATTGTTCAAGTCCCGAAATCAGCACTTAAGGGAACTACTCATCTACTTATCCTATATGGGAAGGAGTGAATTCCATCTTGTGAGATTATGTTCCTAGCTCCCTATTTGGTCAAGTCCCCAAAATGGTAGGCATATTGAATCAGCTACAAAAGCCACTCTCACCCATGCAAATCAAAGGACAAGCCCTCAATGGCAGGAGTTCATAACTCACTCAAGATTAAGATCGAGTCGCATATGATCATCCTGATGAAATATTAATCCTCTTAATTAACAGATTTATAAAGAGAGATTAAATATTTCGTGGTCCAGTCTTATACAAACTCATTGTATAAGATACCCCCACTCACATGTCTCCACATGAATGATTTGGATCAAATCATTTGAAACTATTACAAAATGGGTTGTATCAATAGTGTTACCAGGATAAGGCACCCAACCTTATCCATATACTATGACTCTTTAGGTTATTTCTTGAACATGATCCTCTCGTATGTCAACCACATACTGTTCAAGATTACACTAATAACCTTGAATTTTTCATATAATGGATAACATTATATTGCAAATAAAATAATCAAAATTATTATTTATTATTAAATAAATTATTAATTACGAGACTTTAGGGCATAAATCTCAACATGAATATGGATGTGTAGCCTATGGGGCTTATGGGCATCTAATTAGAATATTCTTAGCTAATTAGAATATTCATAGCGCTCATATTTTAGATGCCCATTGTATATAGAACATATGCCTCATTAAAACCTTACTAAGAAAACTCAAAGGAAAAAAATCTTAGTGAAGGAATACCTTAAGAACTACCTCATTAAAAACTTTGCTAAGAAAATCCAGTGAAATAAAACCTTAATTAAGGGAGAAAATACAATATATTTACTCTTCCTCATATAAACATCATTTGAGTTCTCTGGATCATCGTATTTCAATGTTGTGGTAGGTAATGCCTTTGTAAATATGTCTATCAAATTATATTTGAAAGAAGTTTATTGAACTGTGCATCGTCATTTTCTTCAAGATCATGGATATCTAGAAGACTTTTGGTGAGACTAGTATTTTAACACATGTCTTGCACGTGGTGTTTCATTTTATTTTATTATTTATCACATTAATGATACTTTCATTTTATTTTAAGTTTAGTATGTATCAAATTCTCCAATGGTTTATATTTAAAATCAAATATTCCAATAGTTTATATTTGCAATAAAATAAATTATTTATTAAGTAATATGTAATTTTTTCAAACAATACTATTTTACACTTTATATATAATATTTTTTAAAAAAGAAACATAGTGTGCTACACTATTATATGCTCCAAGGAGAAGGGAATTGAGGAAAGAAGAAAATCAAACTAAGAGGTTCGACTTTTGTGTAAGAATAAAATAGAAAAGAAAACTCTTGTAGAAGGTAAAGGAGTTTACAAAATAATAATTATTATTATTATTAATTTTCTTAGCATCAAAATGACAATCCATATGTGTCATAATATTATCTCTTTGAGGTTATTAAAAGTGAAGTTTTGTTTGGCTTAGTTATATGATGAAAATAAAAGTGAACATCATGAGTAACTAGGAATGTCATGAAATATCTATAGAGAAATCTATTATGTGGAATTCTAAAGGTCTTGTAATTGCTTGTATAATATAACAAGTTATTTAAAGCAGACCACTTCATAAAATTCTATCTTTTTATTCCTCACATAAGTGATTGAATATATTTCATTCAGTTAAATCAATATTTCATCTGCATTGAATTGTCTAACTCTCAAATTAGAGGGTGTTTTCATTATACTTCTCATGTGATATGAGAAATATCATGTTCATGAAAATTATATTTTGAGTTTAGAATAATTGATGAAGCATTCCAAATTCCACAAATCCAAAAAATGCAAATGCACAAAGAAAGGGCAAGAAAATGGGATATCCCTCTCTATCAAACAAAAAACAAGCAAAATGGAGTATGCCTCCCTATTAAACAAAAAAGCAAAAGACAAAAAAAAAAAAAGAAAAGAAAATGGGGGCTCGCTAAATCCACAAGGCCGAGGGCGAACCAAGTGCTAAAGCAACCAAAAATCTCCTACTTCAACCAAGAAGATGATTAAAACATGAAACTTGGGGGCTGGCTAAGGCCACCATCGTTGAGTCGAGCCTAAGGTTATTCACACCCTCTATTTCAACCCGAAAGACAAGTTCAGTAAGTCAAAGCAATGAATTGGGGGTTGGCCGAGGCCATCTTGGAGCCAAGCTGAGCTTGAGCTTACGCACTATCCTTAGTTTCAATCAAGAAAATGGTTCAATCAAGTCAAAGCTACAACGACCTAGGGCAAGGTGAATAGAAGCCCTTGGTAAAGCCACAAAAATCAACAAAGAATGAAAAATCCAAGCAAAGTTCAACAAAAATTTAGATTGTAGATCAAGATTAAAACAAAAAATTTGGATTCCACTCTAAATATGGTAAATCAGAGCTAAAATCTAGAGCCCACTCTAGATACGGCCGATTAAGTCGTGCAAACAAAGCACAAAACACGCAAAACTCTAAAGCACGTAGGTGTAGAGGAAACAACCCAAAAGGTTAATTGAACCCCAAAAACGTTTGGTTGACTGATCTTTGCAACCTAAAAATTTGAAGAAAACCTCACGATGGCCCCTATTGAGCACAACAAAGCAAGCTTCATAAAGCTTAGCAAAGTGTGATGAATGCAAAACTTTGCTTAAGTGTGGAGGACGCAAGCCCAGAATATTGATTGGATCCCTAAAATGGGTTTGGTTAGTTGATCCTAACGACCTAGAAATCCAAGATGGATCTCGTGATGGTTTCTTAAAAATATTAAATGTGAAGAATTTGGTTACGTAAAACCAAACACGGACAATAAGTTTTGAAGACTAAGAGTTTTGAAAGGAAAATGAAGATACAGAGCAAACCTTGTGATAGATAAAATTACATAATCAAAAGACAAATTCAACGCAAAGTCTATACTCTCAAATTGGGTTTCGAACGTCCAGCCCAAGAAAAGATAAACCATGAATCCCAACTTGTAAGTGAGGACTAATGTTATGGGTGAAATTTGAACTTAATCAAATATTCCAAAACAAGATAAAAGTCATGATGATAAGAGCCTAGAAGAGAAACAGGCTCAAGGGAATCTTGTAGACCCACAGATCAATCTTTTCAAATCGAGTTCCTAAATAGAAGAAGAAACCTCTTTGAATCCTTATCTAAAAAAGAATATGGATAACCTAGGTCAAAAATCCTATAAATATGTGATTATGACTCAAAGAAATGGAGTTCAACTTAACCCTCATTCTCTAAACTATAGCTTGCTACACTTTTCTCCCTCTCTAACTTAAGCATCGGGGCTAGTGTGGCAAGCACCGCACTAGTATTTAGTTTTTTCTCTTTTGCATGTCACTTCTTTCTCCTAAATTACAAATTTACCTTTGAAGCACGTGAATGTCAGGTGAGATTTTCCTTGGCCAGATTTTGGCAACAAAAGTTTATTTTAAAGAAAAGTTTTAAAAACAATTGAATATTTTTATTTAATATTTAAATTATATTATTTTAGAAAAATAATAATAATTTAAAAAACTATTTAATGGCATTAGCGCTCATTAAAATTGTAAATCCTAAATGTTTGAGAGAATGAGAATACTCTATTCTATTCACTAAAGAGACATATATACAAGTGTACAAGGTTAACTTAAGTAGGAGAAAGTAAAAAGACAATAAAAGACAAGACAACTAATATAATTACAGAAAACATAACTATACTAATATAACTATAACAAAAAGCATTAGTGCTCATTACTCAAACAAATTAACAACGTTAACTTAAAAAAAAAAAAAAACCAAGGTTTATGCGTGGGGTGTGTGGTTTGGTAATAAGGACTATTTGGGTATTGTATAAAAACTCAAGGTCGATATTGTCCAAAAAAAAGTTTCTTCCACATTCGTACTTTTATATATAGTAGATAAATTATATTATTTAAAAAAAATAATAATAATTTAAAACGCTATTTAATGGCATTAGCACTCATTAAAATTGTAAATGCTAAAGGTTTGAGAGAATGAGAATACTCTATTCCATTTACTAAAGAGACTTATATACAAGTGTACAAGGTTAACTTAACTAGGAAAAAGTAAAAAGACAATAAAGGACAAGACAACTAATATATTTACAAAAAACATAACTATACTAATATTACAACTATAACAAAAAGCATTAGTGCTCATTACTCAAACAAATAACAACATTAACTTTAAAAAAAAACAAAAAAAAAAAAACCAAGGTTTACGCATAGGGTGTGTGGTTTGGTAATAAAGACTATTTGGTATTGTATAAAAACTTAAGGTCGATGTTGTTCAAAAAAAAGTTTCTTCCATATTCGTACTTTTATATATAGTAGATAGATAGATTTTCCACGCGTGCGTTGCACGTAGTTTTTCTTTTTTAAAATTTAATTTCATTATATAAAATGCATGAATAATAATTATATTATTATATAATTTAACTTAACAATCTAAATATGAATTACAATTTTGTAATTGTTTTTAAAAAATCACAATTTTGTCATTAAATATTTATAAAAATATAGTCTAACTATTTCAGTTATGTTCAAATGGTCAGAATAGTTATTAGTTATAAATTAGAATGGTTAGTGGTTATTTGTAAGACACTCCAGAACAAGTGAGAATAACCAACTCACGGGCCGCACAGAGAGCGAAGGACAAATCCTTGAACAGGAAAAGATTGCCATGATTAATTTAATCAACTAAATACCAAGAGAAGATGGTAAGGTGCTTAGGGCAGCAATGGCAGGAGGCCGAAGTAAGTCCCGGGATCGCACCCTCAGTGGTTTAACGCCAAATTCTCGAGATATTTAGAAGAGAAAATACTAATCATAAAGCAATCAGTCCAGGCCATTCAGGAGAAACACTGGGTGACATCATCACCTCGACAAAAGAAGATAAAGATGGACGGCGATGAAGTGCAGACATATGTTATCAGCTTTTTGCTTTTAACTTTTGTAAAGTTTTTTGTTTTATTGAGAATTTTGGGTTTCCAAAGAGATAAGGTCAAGCAGGGGTCTGTCCTGTCGGCCACCTTTGGATATTCCTGTAATTGTTGTGCGAATTGGGATTTCTATATAAGGAGCCCATCCACAACTCTCAAATGGTATCAGAGCCATGAGCTCAAACATTCTCTCTCATTTCTCTCTTCTCTCTATGGAGTAAACTCTTCAAGGGCTTAAGATAAGTAATAACTTCTTTCTATAATTCTTTCTTTGGTTCTTATCAATGTTCTTAATTACTTCCTTTAATTTATTAGTCAGTTGTCTCTCTAATTTAGAAGTTTTAAAGAAAGAAATCATACTTTTCAAGATAACTTGATAAAGGCGTGGTTAACCTTCAAGTTTGAACAAGAATGATTTTAATCTTGTAAACTCTCTAACTTAGATCGATTGATATAAACTAATAAATACTGTGACTAATTAAGCCAAAGTTAAGAATCAATTAAAGTTTATAGATTATTGTTATTATGCATCTTAATTTCGTTTTCTCCATCTCTTTTCTCCATGCTTTCAAAATTAAAGAAAAAACTTTTCTACACTCCCGTCGTGGTAGACACTACTACGTCTTCAAATGATCCTGCAAAGGATATTGAGAAAGCTCTGGCGAAAATAACGCATACAGAGAATCAAATAGGCCAAATTGAAGAAAAACTTCATAATTGGTCCGTACCAAAGCTCGAAGTTGGAACTATATACAGAGTTCCAATATTCAGATACAAAGAACGAGATGTTATTCACATTTCGGAATCAAATATTTCAATAGAGAACGATTTTACCGAATTTCGTCTCTTTGAAAACGAAGCACTCGACACATACCGACAGTATTTTAAATACTTGCATATCGGCTGTGTTCAAGTTGCAATCAAACCTCTCTATAGGACAGGCTTAGATTCTCCAATCTATGTCGCCTTAAGAGACAAACGTTTTTTGAACTTCACAGATTCTATTCTGGGAATAGTTCAATCAAATCTTGAGAACGGTCCAGTTTACTTTTCTTGTAAACCAGGATTCACCGTCTCTCTTCAAGATCGTAACATTCTAGATGTACTCAGTCTGGATGTTAGAGGTCAAGGATTACGCATGAAAGATGGTTGTTATCCCTATGCAATCATCTACAGACTGTATTATAAGGTGATGGAAACCAATCTATCACCAATGGCTTTGGCAGTTTCTCCCATAAACTACACCATGCTTATGGAAGTCAATCTAGAGAAAACCTCTATGACTGTTCCTAAGCGTCTCAATTGGCAAGAACTAACGTCTAATCCAATTTGGAGAATAGAGAATGCTACTATTCCCCAAGATAGACAAAGTTCTGATGCTCAAATATCTGAATTTGCTGATGGTCATGTGGAAGTCCAATTCGGTTCTCTGGACAACCCCAAACCACCACTAATTCAAGAATATTTAAGTAGTCGGCCTAGTACCAGTTCATCTGGACGTCCCACTACTAATCAAAGGTCTGTTGGAAGATCTAAATCCCTTAGAGTGGATTATGACTATCCAATCCCAGACATTCAACAAGAAAGGTCTGAAGGATCTCTGTCTCCTACTCAGACTGAAATGGAAAGAAAATCTGGACATATCTATGACCAGATCAATACTCTCACAACTGAGAAGTCAATTGACGAAAGGTATGATGATTATCTCACCATGGCTTTCGAAGATCACAAAAGGGGTAAGAGGACAAGTTTTAAAGGTCTTCTTACTAAACCAGATTTCATTAGCTTGATAAATCGTCAGGTTAATGTTATCAAAAGGCCAACCATCTGGCTAACAACTACTGGAAAAGAAATAACTTCTGACTATCCTCCGGAAGAAGAAGCTAATTTCTCTCATCCTTTAGTTCCCTCTTCAAAAATAATCTCTTCTCCTTATAAATCGATCGATGAAGAGAAAACAAAAGCTGTTGGTGTTAGAGAAATCAAAAACATCCAACAACAACTCAACTACTCTAATAAAGTCCTTACGACTCTATCAAAGTCAGTTGAAGAAATAAAAACCTCTGACCAAACGGTTAAGATGGTTTCAAAGGAGCATGTCGGTTTCCCAAAAATCGACCCTCTCCGACCAACGGTTCAACCAAACCCAAGGCAGCCTGCCTTAAAGTTTGGCGAAACCGGTATTGAAGAACTTCTTGGAAAGATCAATGAGAAGTTATCAAATGAAGAACCTACTGCTAGCAACAAGGCAGAAAGTTCTAAAAGAACAATCCAGGCTTTCGGACTTTCTAAAAAGGACGAAAACTTGAATATGATCAAAAGGGTTGATCCCTCCAAATCAACTACAAAGGTTCTTCCTATCAGTAACGTTACTGAATTGAAGAATCATTACAAAAGACCATCACCACCCGATCTCGGATGGGATGATTTCAAACCGGACTCTCGTACTTATGACGGGACTTCTTTAATCACTTGGAACATTGACGGTTGCTCTGAAGGGCAAATGGTCACTATATTCCAAGAAATGTTCGTGGCAAGTACTGCTTACTCCGCCAAGAAGCTTACTCAGCCCGAAATTTTAGTCTGCCTACTTTCCGGATTAACAGGTAATCTAAGAAGTTGGTGGTACAATCAATTAACTGAAGATAACAGGAAGTCAATAAGTGAATCAGTCTTAGACACCACTAAGACCCGAATCAATGCCGACGGTCTAGAAGAAAGGTATGTAGACACGTCACCCAATTGTGTAGACACTTTTGTTTACACTTGTATGAAACACTTTATAGGTCAAACAGACTTATACAGTGATCAATCAATGGAAGCTCTCTTGGGGATGAAATGCCACAAGATGAGTGATTTCAAATGGTATAAAGACACCTATATGGCACGTCTTTATAATCTTACTACATGTGGGGATAATGTTTGGAAACGAAAGTTTGTTTTCGGATTACCCAAATATGTAAGTCAAAAATTCTATTCTACCATGACAACAAAACATGGAGGAGTAGAAATCAATTGGGCATCCCTAACCTATGGGGATATCCATAGCGCTATCCAGGCAGTTTGCTTAGAACTCTGCCAGGAGCAGCAGCATAACAAAAGAGTTGCAACAGACGCAGATTACCGAAAGGAACTGGGGTCTTTTTGCAAGCAATATGGGGTAGAAAATAAACCTCCTTCAAAGAAAAGATCGAACAAAAAGCTTTTTTCCAAAAGCAAACGATCCTCAAATGAGTATGTTCCTCGAAAAAGGAAATACTACAACAAACGGAAGGCTAAGAAAAGACAAGCCGCCGCTGACAGAAGCACTGTTAAGTGCTATAACTGTCAAAAGACTGGACATTATGCTAGTAGATGTCCAGACCTCAAGAAAAAGATAAATAAGTTAGAGATCGATGACGATGTCAAACAATCTCTACTTATTATCTTTGAAGATCTATCTATCAAAGGAAATTCTTCCTCAGAATCCTCTGATAATGATATGATCAATCAAATAGAAGAAGGTACCGATTACTTTGACCCTTCTTCTTCAAATGAATCAGACGATGATGTCATTCCTTGTGGAGGATGCATCAACGTTCTTACAAAAATTCAGGAAACACTCTTCGAATCTATTGAAGCAATTCCTGATCCTCTTATTCAAAAACAGATGCTCATTAAGCTCAAAGAAGAACTTAAAGGGACATCTGATGAAGAAGAAAGAAAACCTATCTACTTCAACTTTCAGGAAGTAATCGATAGGCTCAAAAGAGAAGAAAATCCAATGCCAGTCAGAATTCAAGACTTGCAAATGGAAATCAAAACCCTCAAAAGGGAAGTTGCTGACACCAAGCAACGACTCACTTCTCTTGAAAACAAAATGCTTGTTATTCAAGAAAGATCAAATCAGATGATACCTACTGTAATAGGATCATCTTCTCAAATACTTGTTAATGATAATATCAATTACATTAACAAAGTTTTCAATCAAAAGTGGTATTCAAAAATCACTTTAAAAATCCGTGATTATAAGATCACGGTAATAGCCCTCATAGATTCGGGAGCTGATCAAAATGTCCTAAATGAAGGAATTATTCCTTCCAGGTATTTTGAGGTATCTTACCAGACTCTAAGAGGAGCCGGCAATCAGGAGCTGATAGTTAACTACAAACTATCAGGTGTCCACATATGCAACAAAGATGTGTGTTTTTTAAACACATTTCTTTGCATGAAAGATTGTTAAGTTTAAATATTTTGAATGCCTATGATCAATTTTTGCAATTGAGTAGAACCGTACTTTTGGATTGAATTTTGGTAAGATTTGATCTATCTCTATCTTTATTGTTTATGTTTTATTTTATTTATAAAAATACAAAACCCCCCTTTTTAATTGCTTTCTCCTTTGCAAATTTAACTTGAGAAATTAATATTCGATTCCCTGAGATCGACCCGGTCCACTCAATGCTACAAGTAGCTTAGGATCGGTTTATAAATTGTAATTTGACGAGCCCTCGACAAGCTCGCTTCAAATTTGGCGCCGTTGCCGGGGAACCACTATTAGTTTCTCTTTGTTAAATTTGCTCTAAAAAAAAACCAAAAAAAAAAAAAATCTTTTGTATTTTTGTATTTTTTTTTTATCTGTTTTTTAAATGGCAGATTATTCTCAGCACTACTGGACAAATGGTGGAGCTGCCTCGTATGTTGATGAGGTTAGTGAGCTCAAAAATCAAATTTCTGAATTAACCTCTGTTATTCTTCAAGTGGCTGTAGGGAGGCTTCAAGCAGTGGAGACATGTAGATTATGCTCGTTGCAAGGACACCCCACCGAAGCATGCCCTCAGCTGCAATGGAACTTTGTGCCAAATGCTTACACTTTGGAAGAGTTTCCTGGTCATCAAATGAACTTTGAGCCTTACAGTCCCTATCTTGAATGGGATCAATCTAGCTTTAGCTATGGATACCAAGAGGAGCAGCCGAGTCAATACTTTCAAACTTTAGACTCAGGTACGTCTTTAGAGGCCATAGTTTACCAAATTGCTAATAATACTCTTCAGTTTCAACAGGAAAATCTCCAATTTCAAAAGGAAAATCTCCAATTTCAAGAGGAGACTCGCGCTGGAATGCAAAGTCTGGGTGACCAAATTACCCAGTTGGCTGATTCCGTGAGAAGACTGGAGAGTCTACAAGAGCAATACTCTTTTGACATCACTGAGGAAACATTTTTTGAGGAAATCGACACCGACAGTGACGAGGAAGTTTTGAATTTTGGGCCATGCCAAGAACAGGTAATTTGTGAGGTTAAGGAGGAGTCCGAGCTTACACGCAAAGAGGAGATTCAGGTGATAGAGTTGGAGGCTAAAAAGCCTTCGCCTGTTCTATTCCCTAGCTCTCCTCTTAATTTTGAATTTCCTTTGCTTTATTCTCATGAGTCCTTAACGTCTTTTGTTTCTTTTGAGTCAGTTAAGTTAGTTGAGTCTTACTTTTTTCCTTTTATTCCTTATATAAAATATAACAAAAATAATGATCTGTCTGGTACCCTAGAGAAACAGGAAAGCCTTCTAAACTTGGAAGGTTACATTGATTCAAGCAAGAAGGGACCGAAGAAAGTAGAAGAATTTTACGTGCCCTGACACTTACGAACCCTATCGAGCATAACGACATTAAAAATTTGCGCTTCTTGGGAGGCAACCCATGTGCTTTAATTGTTTTATTTGTTTTCCTTTCAATGATTTATTTCCTTTTCGTAGTTTGTTTTATTTTTCTTTTGTAGGTGTTGCACTTGAGAGGAGAAATTGAGGATAAAGATGCACCACCACCTACAAGCCATCCAAAAACTAGGGGAGTTTTTCTGTTCCTCTTGCTTTTTGTTTGTGTAACTCTGTTTAGCGATACATTGGGGACAATGTATCAATTAAGGTTGGGGGTGGAGAACGTTAGATTTGCATGTTTAGGGTTATTCATCAGCATGTTGAGCAGTGAGCGTTAATTTAAAAAAAAAAAATTTGAGCTTAAATTGCATGATGAGTTAGTTGCATATTAGGTGGTTATGACAATCTAGGATGTGCTTTAGGTAATTTCATTTGAAATGGTTGAAACTTGAAAATGCTTGCTTGATTTAAGCCTATTTTAAAATTTTCCTTTTGATTCCCTTATACTTTTTGAGCACTTAGCCCTCTTGTCTATGGTTTTGAAGGCTTAAGATTGGGTTATTTGGTTTGGATTCTTGTTGTCACCTCGAAAGATTTTAGGAACTAGTTTAAGAGTCTACTTGCATGATGTTGAATAACGTGAAACTTAAGAGTAATTGCATGTTTTATTTGCCTTTATTACTATGATAAAATGAAAACTCGAGTAAAAAAAAAATGAAATGATTGCATGTATTTAAAAGTCTAAGGGCAAAAAGAGCTACCTCTACTGTGATCAGTCAGGCCATCCATTGAGCAAGTGCTCTGGATAAGGGTCCCTACAGTGGATGTGTGAAAGCTAGCGCTCAACAAAATAAGCAAAAATCTAAGTTTGGTGGTAGGCCTACCCCAAGGCACCTTAGTTTCGTGTTATCCTTTTGAGTGTAGGGAAGCTTGAGAATTGGTCTTAAAGTCAGAAGTAGGGGGAAAACGAGTTGAGGATCAAATAAAACCTTCTCGGGCTTATAAAAACTTAGATAAGGGAGAGCTATACACACACACACACATAAGGGATGAAGGGATTAGTTTTAAAATTCTCATTGATTGAATGTGTTTGATTGTTTTCTTCCATTGCAAATGTTTTGTTGCCTAAAGCATTGAGATTAGAGTCATTGATAAACAACTGATTAGTCATAGGATTGTTTAGTTCTACCTTGCTCGAGGACTAGCAAGATTTAGATTGGGGGTTGTGATAGGACCTATAAAGTCCTATTTAATTACACTTATTTCTTGTTAATTAGAATGATTTTATGTGTTTTATTATTATTTTTTAGGGATTCGAACAATTCACGTGTTTTGAAGAGTTTGCACCATTTAAGAATTAATTCGGACCAAATTGGAGGTGATTCGAGCAACTGAATTTCTATACCAAATTTGACCGGTCATATCATGATATTTCGAGATGAAAATATATTCAAATTTGGTATAAAATCGAAGCTTATTGAATTATCTTTCTAACGGTATAAGACTCATTGCATTCCAATAAGTATTATGAAAGTTATGGAATTTTGAGTGATTACTGCTCATGCTGGAAAACTGTTGTACCCGAGAATATTTTGTGCCAACTTCCGTTCCCATTATCTTGCTGCTCACGTTTTGGAATATATTCAAATTAGATATCATTTTAAAGATCTCGGAATGATCTTTCCAATCATATAAATATCACGTTGATCCAAGCTTTGGAGAAGAAGTTATGGGCAAAATAATGAAGACTGCGCAATCCAGAAACTTTCCTTATTTGCAACATTCTATGTTTGTTTTAAGAATTTAGGGAAGGATTTTCGAGTTTTAGATGTATTTTCTAGCATTTTACAAGAGAGAACATTATTTAATTTAATTTATTTTATTTTAAATATTATTCCCTAATTGTTTTGGGAAAACATCTTTCTAGAATTTAGGGTTTCTTACTTGTGTAAGTTGTCTACTTGAAGGCTATTTAAGCCTTCTTATGGACAGCAAGGGGGATTTTTTTTTTTGGCCCTTTGGCCTAGACGTTTTTAGAGAGTTTTTAGACTCCGTTTCTCTTTTCTCCTTAGACAATAATGGTATCAAATTTTATCACGATGCTCGGCTAAACTTCGCGTTCCCAATTCAGAGGTCGGTTGTAATCAATTGCAATATTGTGAGGTTTGAACCTTAACGTAGTTTTCTTTCAATTGCAAGTGTTCTTTAATTCCCGCGTTAATTTTATAAGTATGTATTTTGATTAAATTGACACCTTAATCTCTTTACATGCTTTATTGCTAATCACGATCATGATCCGTAATTGTCATGTTGAATGAATCGGTAGCATTAGAATTATCACATGTGTATGTTTGTGGGTTTCCATATTACATGGCTTGCATGTTTAATTCTAGGAATTAAAGGAGCATCTTAATTAGATTAAAGTTATTTCACCTAATTTGTTGTCTTGGTCCTTCCAAAGCACTTAATGCCTTTATCTAAATAATTTGGAGCGGTTTCGTCAAAATTGTTTAGGTAATTAGCATTAACTTGACGTTTGTTAGAGTTAATGACCTTAGGGAATTTGCTACTTTTTGGGGTTTCCTAATAAGTTGACCAAGTGCTTGCATTGTTAAGTTTAAATATTTTGAATGCCTATGATCAATTTTTGCAATTGAGTAGAACCGTACTTTTGGATTGAATTTTGGTAAGATTTGATCTATCTCTATCTTTATTGTTTATGTTTTATTTTATTTATAAAAATACAAAACCCCCCTTTTTAATTGCTTTCTCCTTTGCAAATTTAACTTGAGAAATTAATATTCGGTTCCCTGAGATCGACCCAGTCCACTCAATGCTACAAGTAGCTTAGGATCGGTTTATAAATTGTAATTTGACGAGCCCTCGACAAGCTCGCTTCAACTACAAGAACTCTATGCTAGGGCTCATTGAAGCAAACGTAGCAAGAGGACCAGTCTATTTCAACGTTTATCCAAACTTTCTGATTTCTTTAATTGATCCAATAATACTAAACACTTTAGTATTGGATATCAAGTTTAAGAATCGAAACGTTGAAAAGATGACGGAAGGATTCGTAGTAATATGGCGAATCAATTATAAAATCATGAAGACAACACTAGAGCCAAGGTGTATCGTCGAGGCGCCACCAGAAGGACAGACGATTCTGTTTGAAGCAAACATCGATGACTCCTTGATAGAGATCCCCAAGATGTTAACTTGGGAAGATATAACCAGGAAGTCCGAGTGGGACTTGGAGAAAGCTTTTACTTCGCCAAAGCCCAAGCCACGGACATTAACCCTCATAGAAGAAAGACCAGATGGCAGTGTCCATATTGAATTCGAAGATGAAGGTCCTTCACAGCCAAGGATAACACACTTCGCCCCCTTCAGACATAGCGCCTCAACAAGTAGAGCAGCGCCATCCTCGTCTGCAGGGATACAAAGGTCAGCCTCTCTTAAAATAGAAAAGGTAAACTTAAACCTGGAGATTCCAGTGATGCTTTATCAAAGGAATACTTCTCCAACTCAAACAGACATGGAAGCAAATCAGCTCAACATGATTCAGAGCGATTTCCAGATAGACTTGGAAGCACTGAGAAAAGACTTCCTAGACCCCATATGGGCAGAACTCAGAAGGGCATTCTTCGAGCGCTATGATGCAGAAGAAAGGGAGCAATTCAAAGCAGAATGGAAAAAGGTTATGAGAACCTTAGAAGAAAATATTCTGTTCTTTGAATGGTATAAAGGCAGAGAAGAATGGCAATCAAAGTCGACCAACGTTTTGAAAGAAGTATCATGGAAAACCTCGAGAGGAGTAGTCGTAACTTCTACACACCCTCCACTAGAGGCTATTCAGTTTGAAAGCTGTAATCAAAATGTTTCAGCAGTACCCTTCAAACTAATCGACCAGAAGATTGAAGACCAAAATCCCTCAAAGGGAATAAGAGGTATTCAACTTCAAAATAATTATGCCAACAAGATTCTTTCTACTATGTATGAACAGTTAAACAGAGTAGAAGAAAAGATCTTTGAAGAAGCTCCAACTCCAAGAAGTAAAATTCCAAAAGGAGAATTTGGGAGCACTGAATTTTCAGCTCCATACTTCAGAACTAATGTAGGAGGTTCGATACCCCGAATGAAGTCAAGCCTAGACAAAAGCCTAGACAAATTCATTCAGGAAGTAGACAGCCATTTAGAAAAACTTACGGCAAAAGAACCACGTCACGGATCAATGTTCTGAACGAATCAGAGATTGACCAAATGATAGATCATATGAGTCATCTGGCCCTAGAAGCTGAAAATAAAAATGAAGGAGCAAGAGACATGCTAAAAATACAAAATCAGAGAAGTTATTCTCGAATTTATTCTCAAAAAGCTCCATAAGGTGATCAAAGGAACTGGTATCCGAGACCTTCTAAGTCGAATTTATAGTTCGAAGAAAGAAGCTACATGACGTACAGAGCATACGATGGGGATTCAATCTATGAATGGAACATAGACGGCCTATCGAAATACTTGGTCATGAGTGTAATCCAAGAGATGTTAATGGCAAATATAGCATACATCACAAAAGGTCACACAGACCATGAATCAGCCAAATTTCTCTCAGCTGGATTCTCTGGCATCCTAAAAGGATGGTGGGATCACAAATACTCTGAGAAAGAAAGAAAACAGATCCTTAGACATACGTCAAGAAGGCCAACAGGCACAGTAGGAGTACATGAAGGCCCTACTACAACAGGGGAAGCATCATCTTCCCCGACGACGACGGCCACTACGACTATCATTGAAGAAGACGTAGAAGATGCCGTTATTACTCTAACTCATGCTATAGCTGAGGTGTTCATGGGGAAAACGAACAACTACAAATATATGTCAGGTATATCTTTGAACAATCTCAGGTGCCCAAAGCTTCAAGATTTTAGATGGTACAAAGATACCTTCCTGGCAGAAGTCTAAAAACGCAACGACTTTGAAAGCGAAATATGAAAGCAAAGATTTATCACTGGACTTCCACCGCTATTCCAGTCTCAATTAATCCTACATATGCAATCGCTATGTGGAGGAACCATCAAATGGCACAAAGCCTCATATGGAGAATTAATCCAAAATGTCATCAATTTTGGAACCAAGCTATGCCTCGAACAGAAAGCACAAGAGAATGCTATTACACTAGCAAACCGAAAAAGGGAGCTAGGACAATTCTGTGACATGTACAATATCATTCCACAGAAAGAAGCCACTTCTCAAATCCAGAAGAGAAAAATAAGGCATATCAAGAAAATCTCTAAGTCTAGAGGAGGATATACGAATCCAAACGCATATCGAGAATCTAGAGGTTACAAGCGGAAGGTAATCCGGCAAGACCACGGAAAGGCTTCTCATCAAATTGAAAGAAGGCATAAGAAATTTGGAAGACAAATTCAGTGCTACAAGTGCAAGAAGTATGGACACTATTCAAATAGATGTCCCTTGAAAGGAAAAATCAATGAGCTCCAAATAGATGAGGATCTCAAAAAGGAGTTATTGATGGCCTTCGGCTCAGACTCCAGTGATTTTTCAGAAGAAGATGATGGGATTCTAGAGATAAGAGAATCGACAGACTCTTACTCATCAGAAGAAGGAGAATTCAACTTCATCCATAAAAAAGATTGTAAAGGAGGAAGAGCATGTACCTGTTATAACTGTATAAACGTTATAACAAGTGATCAAGAATTTCTCCTAGATCTTGTGGAGAAGATTCCTGAAGAGTCCATGAAGGTTGCAATTCTCAAGCTAAAGGATTCTTTAAAAGAGAAACCTTCCAAGAAGGATAATGAAAAGAAAGACGTCGACCTAAACACAAGGACCATCACCATAGATGATGTCTGGGGACGATTTGAAGAAGTGAAAGCAGTCACTATTCAAGATCTACAATTTGAAATCAACACTTTCAAAAAGGAAATTCAACTTTGAAGCAGAATTGTAAGGATGACTACATTAAGCTCTCCTCAGAAATTGCTTCCTTGAAAAAGGGAAAGCAGAAGATTGAAGAGATTCCTGCAGAATTGAAGATAAATGAAGAAGTGTTTGTCAACAAAATAACCAGAGTACCATACCAAAAATGGTATACTGAGGTAACCTTAAAAGTTAAAGATTTTAAAATAACCCTCATTACTTTGGTAGATTCAGGAGCAGATTAGAACTGCATCCGTGAAGGACTCATTCCCTCGAAATACTTCGAGAAAACAAAAGAAGTCCTATGATCGTGATATCATTCTCTCTCTATAATCGGAAAAAATTTTGTTAATTCTTTTTACCATACTTTTTCTTCCAATCCCTTGTATTGTCAGTTTGGTCTCACGGTTATTAGGTGTTTGGCAAGGGCAGAAGGTGTTCCCGGCAGAGTGAGTAAGACCGTTGGTAAGCCGCCCATTCCCCCTAATAGTGAGAAGACGGATTCCAGGTGAGGAAGCAAGAAGAAGTTAGTAAAGAGAATTCACTCTATTCTCTCAGATTTTAGAAAAGAAAATATCATAATCGGATGACCGATCGAGTGAAGATATTTTTCAACAAATGGAAAACAAATGCTGAAGCAAGAAGGCGACAAGCCGAAGAGATGCAGAAGAAGGCAATAGCCACCAGAGTAGAAAAAGCTGAGAAGCAAATGGTGCTAGAAGCAAATAAGCACCGATTCAGAGAAGGAGATAGTGCAGATCTTAACATTAAGAATACGCTATCATCCATCCAATCCATCGAAAGATCGATTCTTCAATGGAATGTTCCAAAGGTGAAACCATCGTTAATATACGACACCGGAATATTCAATCAAATGAAGGGAATCAAGGTTGTTGAAAGAACAATCCCGATCGTCAACAATCCAGAAATGATAAGGCTATTCTCTGCAGAAATGTTATGGGAACATAAGCAGAAAGAATACCAATTCCTTCATATAGGCCTCGTCCAAGTAGGTATAAGACCTTTATACCGTCCAGGCCTAGATATTCCAATCCTTGTCGCGCTCAGAGACAAGAGACACCGAGACTACAAGAACTCCATGCTAGGACTCATTGAAGCAAACCTAGGGAGAGGACCAGTCTACTTCAATGTCTACCCCAACTTTCCAATTTCTTTAACTGATCCAAATATACTAAACACTTTAGTATTGGATATCAAGTTCAAGAATTTGAATGTTGAGAAGATGACAGAATCATTCGCAATAATATGGCGAATAAGTTACAAAATTATGAAGACAACGCTGGACCCAAGATGTATTGTAGAAGCACCGCCAGAAGGACAAACGATCCTATTCGAAGCGGACTTCGAAAATAATCTGATAGAGATTCCCAGGATGTTATCATGGGAAGACATAACAAGAAGATCCGAATGGGATTTGGAGAAAGCTTTCACTCCACCAAAACCCAAGCCAAGGACTTTAACCCTCATAGAGGAAAAACCAGACGGAAGTTTTCATATCGAGTTCGAAGATGAGGATCCTCCACAGTCGAAGGTAACTCACTTCGCTCCTTCCAGACATAGCGCCTCTACAAGCAGAGCAGCATCATCTTCATCTGCAGGGTTGCCTAGATCAACCTCTCTCAAGATAGAGAAGGTCAATCTAGACCCAAATATTCCCGAGGTACACTACCAAAGGAATACTTCGCCAACTCAGACAGATATGGAAGCAAACCAGCTTAATGTACTTCAGAGCGAATTCCAGATAGACAAGGACGCCCTGAACAAAGACTTCCTAGATCCCGTATGGGCAGAACCCAGAAGGATACTCTTCGAACGATTTGACGCAGAAGAAAGGGAGAAACTCAAAGCTGAATGGAAAGAGGTTATGATAACCTTAGAAGAAAATATACCTTTCTTTGAATGGTATATGAACAAAGAAGATTGGCTGGCAAAGTCAATCAATGTATTAAAGGAGGTATCATGGAGAACCGCAAGAGGAGAAGTGGTAAGCTCTACGCATCCTCCCTTAGAAGCTATACAGTTTGAAAGCTCCAATCAAGCCGTGATGGCTGTACCTTTCAAACTGATAGACCAGAATGTTGAAGAGCAGAATCCTTCAAAGGGGATTCGGGGACTTCAACTCCAAGGAAATTATACCAACAGAATTCTCTCTACTATGTCTGAACAATTAAACATGGTAAAAGAGAAAATTACAGAAGAGGCAACGACCACAAAAAAGAAGATTCCCAAAGGAGAATTTGGGAGCACTGAACCAACAACTCCATACTTCAGAACAGATGTAGGGAGTTCAATACCAAGGATGAAGTCCAACCTAGACAGAAGTCTAGACAAGTTCATCCTAGAAGTGGATAACCGTCTGAAGAAACTAACAATGAAAGATTCCACAGACGAGGTCAATGTCTTAAACGAATCAGAAGTTGAAGACGTGTTAGAAGATCTTAGCCAAATGGCCCTTGAAGATCAAAACCCAAAAAACGTACTGAAAATCCAACATCAAAGAAGCTATACTCGGAACTATTACAAAGAATCTCGATAAAGTGAGCAGAGAAATTGGTATCCGAGACCTTCTAAGCCGGATTTAATGTACGAAGAAAGAAGTTACGTGACGTACAGGTCATACGATGGAGATTCGATCTATGAGTGGAATCTCGACGGCCTTTCTGAGTACCTGATCATGGGAGTTATCCAAGAGATGTTAATGGCAAACACTGCCTACATCACCAAGGGACACTCTGACCATGCATCAGCCAAATTCCTTTCGGCAGGATTCTCTGGTATCCTAAAAGGATGGTGGGATCATAGATTTACCGATGCGAAACGAAAACAAATACTCAGACACAAGGCGAGAAGACCGACGGGAACAACAGGAAGTTCCACGGGATCCAATGAAGCTTCACCTTCGATAGTCCCTAGGGATGCGATAATCGAAGAAGAAGTAGAAGATGCGGTAATTACCCTGACCCATGGGATTGCAGAAGCATTCATGGGCACAACTACCAATTACCGATATATGGCTGGTATATCACTGAACAATCTTAGGTGCCCGAAGCTCCAAGATTTCAGATGGTATAAAGATACCTTTTTGTCAGAAGTTTACAAAAGGGATGATTGTGAAAGCGAGATCTGGAAGCAAAGGTTTATCACTGGGCTTCCCCCGCTATTCCAAACACAACTGCTTCAGTATATTGAAGAACTGAAGACAGAAAAAACTTTAGATTGGAAAGTGGCCTCATATGGACAGCTAATCCAATGTGTTGTCAACTTTGGAATGAAGCAATGCCTAGAAGTAAAGGCACAGGCAAAAGCCAATACGGCTGCCAACAGAAAAAAGGAGTTAGGATACTTCTGTGACATGTACAATGTCGTGCCACAAAGAAATGCTCCTTCTCAAATAGAAAAGAGAAAGATGAGAAGAATTAAGAAGCACTCTCAACCCAGAAGAGGATATACGAAGCCAAACGTATATCGAGAAGAAAGAGGCTACAAGCGTAGACCAACCTACAAAAGACCCTCATATACAGAGGAAAGGAAGCACAAGAGGTCTGGAAAACAGATTCAGTGCTACAAATGCAAGAAGTTTGGACACTATTCTAATAGATGTCCTTTAAGGGGAAAAATCAACGAACTCCAGATTGATGAGGATCTAAAAAAGGAGCTGCTAGTCGCGTTTGGATCAAGCTCCAGTGATTACTCACAATCAGAGTCAGACAAAGAAGTTCAGATAATAAGAGAAGAATCTGAGGATTCATCTTACTATTCTGATGAAGGAGAATTCGAAGAAATTCATAAAAAGGACTGCAAAGGAGGCAGAGCATGCGGCTGTTATAACAGTATAAATGTTATAACAAGTGATCAGGAATTTCTCCTAGACCTTGTGGAGAAGCTCCCAGAAGAAGAGACGAAGGTTGCTGTCCTTAAGCAACTAAAAGAGTCGTTGAAAAAGAATTCATCCAAGAAAGAGGATGAAAAGAAAGATATCGACTTGGACATAATTCCCATTACACTAGACGATGTCTTGGGAAGAATGAAAGAAGAAAAGAAGGTCACTGTTCAAGACCTACAATTTGAAATCAACACTCTCAAAGGAGAAGTTTCAGAACTAAGGCAAAGCTGCAAGGATGATTACCTTAAGCTTTCAACAGAAATAGCTTCCTTACATAAAGGAAAGCAGAAGATCGAAGAACCATCAAAGGAGCTGAAGATAAATGAAGGGGTGTTCTTAAACACCATAACCAAGGTCTCATACCAAAAGTGGTATACAGAGGTAACTTTGAAAGTTGCAAATTTTAAGTTAACTCTCGTTGCCTTGATAGATTCAGGAGCAGATCAGAACTGCATCCGCGAGGGACTAATCCCATCAAAATACTTCAAGAAGACGAAGGAACTCCTAAAAGGAGCTGATGGAGGACCATTGAAGATACGATATAAGTTACCCGAAATACATATCTGTAAAGAAGGGATATGTTTCGTAACTTCCTGTCTTCTAGTGAAGAACCTAAGTCAAAGTATGATTTTAGGTACTCCATTCCTCACACAGCTGTATCCCCTAAGCGTATCAGAAGAAGGGATACACACTCAATCCATGGGGCAGGAAATTCTGTTCAAATGGATCAAACCAATACTTACTCATAAGGTCTGTTCTATGAGTAAAGAAAGTCAGCTGAACAACATCAGTCTCAAAGAAAAGCAGATAGCCTTTCTAAAGGAAGAAATCAGTTACAAAAGAATTGAAGAAAACATTCAACAAAAACGAATGCAGGAAAAGATTCAAGTCTTAAAACAAAGATTTGAAAAAGCAGTCTGCTCAGACTATCCCAATGCATTTTGGGACAGGAAGCAACATATGGTAAATCTACCATATGTAAAAGAATTCAAAGAGTCTCAAATTCCGACGAAGGCAAGGCCAATCCAGATGAACTCTGAATTGTTACAACATTGCCGGTCAGAGATCAACGAGTTGATAAAAAAGAAGCTGATCAGACCATCCAAAAGCCCATGGTCATGCGCAGCATTCTATGTCAACAATCAGGCAGAAAAGGAGCGTGGTGTACCCAGGTTGGTAATCAACTACAAACCCTTAAACAAAGTTTTGGAATGGATTAGATATCCAATTCCCAACAAAAACGATTTATTAAAAAGGATATCAGGATCAAACGTATTTTCGAAATTTGATATGAATTCAGTATTCTGGCAAATTCAAATTTCAGAAAAAGATCGTTACAAGACTGCATTCAATGTTCCTTTTGGACAATATGAATGGAACGTCATGCCATTCGGCTTGAAAAACGCTCCATCAGAATTCCAAAAGATCATGAATGATATTCTTGATCCTATATCTCAATTTTCAATTATCTATATCGATGATGTTTTAATTTTCTCATCAGGTATAGATCAACATTTTTCTCATTTGAGAAAGTTTTTAGATATTATTAAACAAAATGGTTTAGTAATATCTGTCTCAAAGATAAAACTATTTCAATCCAAAATTCGTTTTCTTGGATTTGAAATTTATATGGGCCAGATAACACCTATTCAAAGGTCCATTGAGTTTGCGGATAATTTTCCGGACGAGATTTTAAACAAAACCCAATTACAAAGGTTTTTGGGCTGTCTCAATTATGTCTCAGATTTTATTGAAAATTTGAGGCCCATTTGCAAACCACTGTTTCAAAGACTTAGAAAAAATCCAAAACCCTGGACAGCTAAGCATACGCAAGCTGTAAGGAGAGTAAAGGATTTAGTCAAGACAATACCCTGTTTAAGTCTTGTTAATCCAGAAGCATCGTTGATAGTGGAATCTGACGCATCCGACATCGGATATGGAGGAATCCTCAAACACTGTTTGGATAAACAAGAACAAATAGTGAGATTTTATTCTGGAGTATGGAACGATACCCAGAAAAATTATTCCACAATCAAAAAGGAAATTTTGGCCATAGTTTTATGCGTTCAAAAATTTCAAGGAGATTTGATAAACAAAAGATTTATCATTAAAACGGATTCTCAAGCATCTAAATTTGTTTTAGAAAAAGATGTTGAGAATTTAGTCTCAAAACAGATTTTTGCCAGATGGCAAGCAATCTTATCATGTTTTGACTTTGAGGTTTTGCCTATAAAAGGAATTCAAAACCCCTTAGCAGATTACCTATCAAGAGAGTTTCTAAACAAGACCCTCTCTAAAATCTCTCACTCTCTGCCATCCTCTTCCTCTCCCCAAAGTGATAGGAAAAAAGATGTCCAGTAGAAAGGGCAAGAGCCCTGCAAACCCGGTCTCAAAAGGCAAAGAAAAAGCCTCAACCTCGTCTCAAACTGCAAGTCCGATGACTGCAGAGCGATATGCCTTAGACACTGATTTCACACTGGTGGTCAGGCCTAGGCAACGTTCTTCAGGAATCGTGATTCGCGATTCCATGGAGTCATCTACTCCACCACCAAGGCCATCGGCCAACCTAACCCGTCAGAGTAGACGACCAGTCTCTCCGACTCTTTCTCAAAGTTCTAGAAGAACATCTGTTCCGGCTCCCTCTGTTCAGGGATCCAGTACATCGTCTCCAAGACCTATGTCGTCTTCCCGACCTACTACCTTTTCACAGGCAGTAGATCCAAACAGTAGGTTTACACCTAAACCTCAGGTGAAAGCTTACTTCCAAAAACCTATTGCTGTTGAGCCAGCAGTAATAGAGCCTGAAGCTGATGGTGCTTCCATCACGGACATCATCAAAAACTATTTCCCTACCGGTTTCTACTTCATGCCGGAGGAGATTTTCAAAACAAGAAAATTCTATGAGTTTATTTTAGTAGACACAAAGTCTGTTGAAGTAACTCATATACCAGATCGCGACGACCCAAAGAAAGTCGCTTTCTCCAAATTCAAAATCTTCAAAGTCCTGACTCCAACTCATTGGAATCAGAGTATTTTCACACCCAGAACTCTGTCTCAACACTTCAAACCTCAAACCTATACCTATAGAGACTATGTCCAAGCATGGTTCTATGTCCTATGGTATATCAAGTTTGATCACTCCTAGTTTATTCAATTTTGCCAGAGAGCTCACCGTATGGAATATCCATACTGGTTCATCAATTGGTGGAAAACTTTTGGACTCACAGAAGAGATATTCCCTGTAGAAGCTCAAGAAACATACCATCAATTCCAACAAAATATAGGCAAGAACGAATTTCCAAATTTATTTCGATTCTGCTTATATTTTAAAGTCTCATGGATACTCAGCTGGAATTTCCAGTCTAGAGTAAAAGATAACGTCAAAGAACTCGCCAAGACGATGAAGATTAAATGGTGGGATAAATATGATATTTCCCATCTGTCTCAAGAAGGATTGAAAGAGTGGTTCTCTTGCAATCAAGAACTACTTGATCAATCAAGGAGTAATTCAGAATTTCTGAATACTCGGTCTCATTTAATCTCGAGGCTTGCCCAAGCAACCTCAGAAGAAGAATACCAGAGAATTCTGGAAGAAGCTAAAAGCAGAACACCTTCCCATCACAGCGAAGCTGATGACGATGAAGAGATGTCTCCATATGATCTAAATGATCCGTTTCTAGATTCACAACCTCCGTGAATCTTATTTTACAAAAAAAAAAAAAAAAAAAAAAAAAAAAGAAAAAAGAAAAAAATACCCTCCGAAACGAGGATAAACTACTGTCATATATGTATATATTTTTGTATATGTTTTTCATCTTTCCTGTACATTCCTTTTAGTCTTTTCTAGTCAAGATTTTAGATCTTGATTTTAGATTCATTTTTGTACAATTTCTTGTATCTTTTTGTATATTCTTTTTAGTTTTCATAATCGGGAAATTAATTCCTGATTATCTATGTTGTAAAGTTTTGAGTCTGTAAATTAATAGTATGTATAGTATCATATGTACAGAATCCCTTGTAAAGGTCTGGATTCTGTATTGTTCATAGTAAAATCATCATCCACTTCCAGTCTTGTGCCAGCGCATCAACAGAACAGATGGTGTAATAAGTCTCTCCAAAGTTGCTACTTGGAAACAAGCTAGCGTGATCAGCCTCTTCAGAGTTGCTATTTGTTTCAGTGAAAGACTATTGCTTGAAGATATCAAAGGTTGAAGATGAGGACCTGCTGCGGATCTTTAGGAGTTGTGTTCCCGGTAGTAAGTCGCCAGGCGCTGTGAAACCGTTGGTAAGCTCTCCGGTGTATCCTTGCCTCTTCAACAATCTTGAAGTATCGGACAAAAGCAATAATGAAAGACTGACGCATAACTTTAATAAAGCTACTTTATTAAAGATGAAAGGACAAGCACGACTGGACCAGAATGATGACGATTCGTCTATATTTTACTTTTTCAAAGTTTATCATTTTATTTTGTCTTTTTGTAATCATTTATTTTACTTTCCGCCATTTACTGTTTTTGTTTTATTACTTTTGATAAAGTAGATTCCTCTACTTTATTAAAGTTGTTTGTTTTATTACTTTTTAGAAAGTAGTTTGTCTCCATTGAGAAAGTTTGGTTCACGCAGGGCATGTCCTGTCGGTTCAAACTTATCTCTTAATTAGCTAAGTTTAATTGCCGTCAAATCCGGAGTCTATAAAAGACTTCCGAGTTGTAAAGGAAAGGTCATCGAGAAATATTTGCGAGCTTCACTTGCTAATATTTACTCAGCCTTCCTATCTCCCATTCCCAAAAATCCTATTGTAACCAATCGATCCTAATTCTCTTTCGCCGACACCAGTTGCTCGACTTCGTTAATCGGCGAAAGAGAATTAGGATCGATTGGTTACAATAGGATTTTTGGGAATGGGAGATAGGAAGGCTGAGTAAATATTAGCAAGTGAAGCTCGCAAATATTTCTCGATGACCTTTCCTTTACAACTCGGAAGTCTTTTATAGACTCCGGATTTGAAACGGAAATTAAAATCAGCTAACTAAGAGATAAGTTTGAACCGACAGGACATGCCCTGCGTGAACCAAACTTTCTCAATGGAGACAAACTACTTTCTAAAAAGTAATAAAACAAACAACTTTAATAAAGTAGAGGAATCTACTTTATCAAAAGTAATAAAACAAAAACAGTAAACGGCGGAAAGTAAAAAGCAAATAGTAAATGACGGAAAGTAAAAGGCGGAAAGTAAAATATAATGATTACAAAAAGACAAAATAAAAATGATAAACTTTGAAAAAGTTAAATAAAGACGAATCGTCATCATTCTGGTCCAGTCGTGCTTGTCCTTTCATCTTTAATAAAGTAGCTTTATTAAAGTGATGCGTCAGTCTTTCATTATTACTTCTGTCCGATACTTCAAGATTGTTGAAGAGGCAAGGATACACCGGAGAGCTTACCAACGGTTTCACAGCGCCTGGCAACTTACTACCGGGAACACAACTCCTAAAGATCCGCAGCAGGTCCTCATCTTCAACCTTTGATATCTTCAAGCAATAGTCTTTCACTGAAACAAATAGCAACTCTGAAGAGGTTGATCACGCTAGCTTGTTTCCAAGTAGCAACTCTGGAGAGACTTATTACACCATCTGTTCTGTTGATGCGCTGGCACAAGACTGGAAGTGGATGATGATTTTACTATGAACAATACAGAATCCAGACCTTTACAAGGGATTCTGTACATATGATACTATACATACTATTAATTTACAGACTCAAAACTTTACAACATAGATAATCAGGAATTAATTTCCCGATTATGAAAGAATATACAAAAAGATACAAGAAATTGTACAAAAATGAATCTAAAATCAAGATCTAAAATCTTGACTAGAAAAGACTAAAAGGAATGTACAGGAAAGATGAAAAACATATAGAAAAATATATACATATATGACAGTAGTTTATCCTCGTTTCGGAGGGTCTTTTTTTCTTTTTTTTTTCTTTTTTTTTTTGTAAAATAAGATTCACGGAGGTTGTGAATCTAGAAACGGATCATTTAGATCATATGGAGACATCTCTTCATCGTCATCAGCTTCGCTGTGATGGGAAGGTGTTCTGCTTTTAGCTTCTTCCAGAATTCTCTGGTATTCTTCTTCTGAGGTTGCTTGGGCAAGCCTCGAGATTAAATGAGACCGAGTATTCAGGAATTCTGAATTACTCCTTGATTGATCAAGTAGTTCTTGATTGCAAGAGAACCACTCTTTCAATCCTTCTTGAGACAGATGGGAAATATCATATTTATCCCACCATTTAATCTTCATCGTCTTGGCGAGTTCTTTGACGTTATCTTTTACTCTAGACTGGAAATTCCAGCTGAGTATCCATGAGACTTTAAAATATAAGCAGAATCGAAATAAATTTGGAAATTCGTTCTTGCCTATATTTTGTTGGAATTGATGGTATGTTTCTTGAGCTTCTACAGGGAATATCTCTTCTGTGAGTCCAAAAGTTTTCCACCAATTGATGAACCAGTATGGATATTCCATACGGTGAGCTCTCTGGCAAAATTGAATAAACTAGGAGTGATCAAACTTGATATACCATAGGACATAGAACCATGCTTGGACATAGTCTCTATAGGTATAGGTTTGAGGTTTGAAGTGTTGAGACAGAGTTCTGGGTGTGAAAATACTCTGATTCCAATGAGTTGGAGTCAGGACTTTGAAGATTTTGAATTTGGAGAAAGCGACTTTCTTTGGGTCGTCGCGATCTGGTATATGAGTTACTTCAACAGACTTTGTGTCTACTAAAATAAACTCATAGAATTTTCTTGTTTTGAAAATCTCCTCCGGCATGAAGTAGAAACCGGTAGGGAAATAGTTTTTGATGATGTCCGTGATGGAAGCACCATCAGCTTCAGGCTCTATTACTGCTGGCTCAACAGCAATAGGTTTTTGGAAGTAAGCTTTCACCTGAGGTTTAGGTGTAAACCTACTGTTTGGATCTACTGCCTGTGAAAAGGTAGTAGGTCGGGAAGACGACATAGGTCTTGGAGACGATGTACTGGATCCCTGAACAGAGGGAGCCGGAACAGATGTTCTTCTAGAACTTTGAGAAAGAGTCGGAGAGACTGGTCGTCTACTCTGACGGGTTAGGTTGGCCGATGGCCTTGGTGGTGGAGTAGATGACTCCATGGAATCGCGAATCACGATTCCTGAAGAACGTTGCCTAGGCCTGACCACCAGTGTGAAATCAGTGTCTAAGGCATATCGCTCTGCAGTCATCGGACTTGCAGTTTGAGACGAGGTTGAGGCTTTTTCTTTGCCTTTTGAGACCGGGTTTGCAGGGCTCTTGCCCTTTCTACTGGACATCTTTTTTCCTATCACTTTGGGGAGAGGAAGAGGATGGCAGAGAGTGAGAGATTTTAGAGAGGGTCTTGTTTAGAAACTCTCTTGATAGGTAATCTGCTAAGGGGTTTTGAATTCCTTTTATAGGCAAAACCTCAAAGTCAAAACATGATAAGATTGCTTGCCATCTGGCAAAAATCTGTTTTGAGACTAAATTCTCAACATCTTTTTCTAAAACAAATTTAGATGCTTGAGAATCCGTTTTAATGATAAATCTTTTGTTTATCAAATCTCCTTGAAATTTTTGAACGCATAAAACTATGGCCAAAATTTCCTTTTTGATTGTGGAATAATTTTTCTGGGTATCGTTCCATACTCCAGAATAAAATCTCACTATTTGTTCTTGTTTATCCAAACAGTGTTTGAGGATTCCTCCATATCCGATGTCGGATGCGTCAGATTCCACTATCAACGATGCTTCTGGATTAACAAGACTTAAACAGGGTATTGTCTTGACTAAATCCTTTACTCTCCTTACAGCTTGCGTATGCTTAGCTGTCCAGGGTTTTGGATTTTTTCTAAGTCTTTGAAACAGTGGTTTGCAAATGGGCCTCAAATTTTCAATAAAATCTGAGACATAATTGAGACAGCCCAAAAACCTTTGTAATTGGGTTTTGTTTAAAATCTCGTCCGGAAAATTATCCGCAAACTCAATGGACCTTTGAATAGGTGTTATCTGGCCCATATAAATTTCAAATCCAAGAAAACGAATTTTGGATTGAAATAGTTTTATCTTTGAGACAGATATTACTAAACCATTTTGTTTAATAATATCTAAAAACTTTCTCAAATGAGAAAAATGTTGATCTATACCTGATGAGAAAATTAAAACATCATCGATATAGATAATTGAAAATTGAGATATAGGATCAAGAATATCATTCATGATCTTTTGGAATTCTGATGGAGCGTTTTTCAAGCCGAATGGCATGACGTTCCATTCATATTGTCCAAAAGGAACATTGAATGCAGTCTTGTAACGATCTTTTTCTGAAATTTGAATTTGCCAGAATACTGAATTCATATCAAATTTCGAAAATACGTTTGATCCTGATATCCTTTTTAATAAATCGTTTTTGTTGGGAATTGGATATCTAATCCATTCCAAAACTTTGTTTAAGGGTTTGTAGTTGATTACCAACCTGGGTACACCACGCTCCTTTTCTGCCTGATTGTTGACATAGAATGCTGCGCATGACCATGGGCTTTTGGATGGTCTGATCAGCTTCTTTTTTATCAACTCGTTGATCTCTGACCGGCAATGTTGTAACAATTCAGAGTTCATCTGGATTGGCCTTGCCTTCGTCGGAATTTGAGACTCTTTGAATTCTTTTACATATGGTAGATTTACCATATGTTGCTTCCTGTCCCAAAATGCATTGGGATAGTCTGAGCAGACTTCTTTTTCAAATCTTTGTTTTAAGACTTGAATCTTTTCCTGCATTCGTTTTTGTTGAATGTTTTCTTCAATTCTTTTGTAACTGATTTCTTCCTTTAGAAAGGCTATCTGCTTTTCTTTGAGACTGATGTTGTTCAGCTGACTTTCTTTACTCATAGAACAGACCTTATGAGTAAGTATTGGTTTGATCCATTTGAACAGAATTTCCTGCCCCATGGATTGAGTGTGTATCCCTTCTTCTGATACGCTTAGGGGATACAGCTGTGTGAGGAATGGAGTACCTAAAATCATACTTTGACTTAGGTTCTTCACTAGAAGACAGGAAGTTACGAAACATATCCCTTCTTTACAGATATGTATTTCGGGTAACTTATATCGTATCTTCAATGGTCCTCCATCAGCTCCTTTTAGGAGTTCCTTCGTCTTCTTGAAGTATTTTGATGGGATTAGTCCCTCGCGGATGCAGTTCTGATCTGCTCCTGAATCTATCAAGGCAACGAGAGTTAACTTAAAATTTGCAACTTTCAAAGTTACCTCTGTATACCACTTTTGGTATGAGACCTTGGTTATGGTGTTTAAGAACACCCCTTCATTTATCTTCAGCTCCTTTGATGGTTCTTCGATCTTCTGCTTTCCTTTATGTAAGGAAGCTATTTCTGTTGAAAGCTTAAGGTAATCATCCTTGCAGCTTTGCCTTAGTTCTGAAACTTCTCCTTTGAGAGTGTTGATTTCAAATTGTAGGTCTTGAACAGTGACCTTCTTTTCTTCTTTCATTCTTCCCAAGACATCGTCTAGTGTAATGGGAATTATGTCCAAGTCGATATCTTTCTTTTCATCCTCTTTCTTGGATGAATTCTTTTTCAACGACTCTTTTAGTTGCTTAAGGACAGCAACCTTCGTCTCTTCTTCTGGGAGCTTCTCCACAAGGTCTAGGAGAAATTCCTGATCACTTGTTATAACATTTATACTGTTATAACAGCCGCATGCTCTGCCTCCTTTGCAGTCCTTTTTATGAATTTCTTCGAATTCTCCTTCATCAGAATAGTAAGATGAATCCTCAGATTCTTCTCTTATTATCTGAACTTCTTTGTCTGACTCTGATTGTGAGTAATCACTGGAGCTTGATCCAAACGCGACTAGCAGCTCCTTTTTTAGATCCTCATCAATCTGGAGTTCGTTGATTTTTCCCCTTAAAGGACATCTATTAGAATAGTGTCCAAACTTCTTGCATTTGTAGCACTGAATCTGTTTTCCAGACCTCTTGTGCTTCCTTTCCTCTGTATATGAGGGTCTTTTGTAGGTTGGTCTACGCTTGTAGCCTCTTTCTTCTCGATATACGTTTGGCTTCGTATATCCTCTTCTGGGTTGAGAGTGCTTCTTAATTCTTCTCATCTTTCTCTTTTCTATTTGAGAAGGAGCATTTCTTTGTGGCACGACATTGTACATGTCACAGAAGTATCCTAACTCCTTTTTTCTGTTGGCAGCCGTATTGGCTTTTGCCTGTGCCTTTACTTCTAGGCATTGCTTCATTCCAAAGTTGACAACACATTGGATTAGCTGTCCATATGAGGCCACTTTCCAATCTAAAGTTTTTTCTGTCTTCAGTTCTTCAATATACTGAAGCAGTTGTGTTTGGAATAGCGGGGGAAGCCCAGTGATAAACCTTTGCTTCCAGATCTCGCTTTCACAATCATCCCTTTTGTAAACTTCTGACAAAAAGGTATCTTTATACCATCTGAAATCTTGGAGCTTCGGGCACCTAAGATTGTTCAGTGATATACCAGCCATATATCGGTAATTGGTAGTTGTGCCCATGAATGCTTCTGCAATCCCATGGGTCAGGGTAATTACCGCATCTTCTACTTCTTCTTCGATTATCGCATCCCTAGGGACTATCGAAGGTGAAGCTTCATTGGATCCCGTGGAACTTCCTGTTGTTCCCGTCGGTCTTCTCGCCTTGTGTCTGAGTATTTGTTTTCGTTCCACATCGGTAAATCTATGATCCCACCATCCTTTTAGGATACCAGAGAATCCTGCCGAAAGGAATTTGGCTGATGCATGGTCAGAGTGTCCCTTGGTGATGTAGGCAGTGTTTGCCATTAACATCTCTTGGATAACTCCCATGATCAGGTACTCAGAAAGGCCGTCGAGATTCCACTCATAGATCGAATCTCCATCGTATGACCTGTACGTCATGTAACTTCTTTCTTCGTACATTAAATCCGGCTTAGAAGGTCTCGGATACCAGTTTCTCTGCTCACTTTATCGAGATTCTTTGTAATAGTTCCGAGTATAGCTTCTTTGATGTTGGATTTTCAGTACGTTTTTTGGGTTTTGATCTTCAAGGGCCATTTGGCTAAGATCTTCTAACACGTCTTCAACTTCTGATTCGTTTAAGACATTGACCTCGTCTGTGGAATCTTTCATTGTTAGTTTCTTCAGACGGTTATCCACTTCTAGGATGAACTTGTCTAGACTTCTGTCTAGGTTGGACTTCATCCTTGGTATTGAACTCCCTACATCTGTTCTGAAGTATGGAGTTGTTGGTTCAGTGCTCCCAAATTCTCCTTTGGGAATCTTCTTTTTTGTGGTCGTTGCCTCTTCTGTAATTTTCTCTTCTACCATGTTTAATTGTTCAGACATAGTAGAGAGAATTCTGTTGGTATAATTTCCTTGGAGTTGAAGTCCCCGAATCCCCTTTGAAGGATTCTGCTCTTCAACATTCTGGTCTATCAGTTTGAAAGGTACAGCCATCACGGCTTGATTGGAGCTTTCAAACTGTATAGCTTCTAAGGGAGGATGCGTAGAGCTTACCACTTCTCCTCTTGCGGTTCTCCATGATACCTCCTTTAATACATTGATTGACTTTGCCAGCCAATCTTCTTTGTTCATATACCATTCAAAGAAAGGTATATTTTCTTCTAAGGTTATCATAACCTCTTTCCATTCAGCTTTGAGTTTCTCCCTTTCTTCTGCGTCAAATCGTTCGAAGAGTATCCTTCTGGGTTCTGCCCATACGGGATCTAGGAAGTCTTTGTTCAGGGCGTCCTTGTCTATCTGGAATTCGCTCTGAAGTACATTAAGCTGGTTTGCTTCCATATCTGTCTGAGTTGGCGAAGTATTCCTTTGGTAGTGTACCTCGGGAATATTTGGGTCTAGATTGACCTTCTCTATCTTGAGAGAGGTTGATCTAGGCAACCCTGCAGATGAAGATGATGCTGCTCTGCTTGTAGAGGCGCTATGTCTGGAAGGAGCGAAGTGAGTTACCTTCGACTGTGGAGGATCCTCATCTTCGAACTCGATATGAAAACTTCCGTCTGGTTTTTCCTCTATGAGGGTTAAAGTCCTTGGCTTGGGTTTTGGTGGAGTGAAAGCTTTCTCCAAATCCCATTCGGATCTTCTTGTTATGTCTTCCCATGATAACATCCTGGGAATCTCTATCAGATTATTTTCGAAGTCCGCTTCGAATAGGATCGTTTGTCCTTCTGGCGGTGCTTCTACAATACATCTTGGGTCCAGCGTTGTCTTCATAATTTTGTAACTTATTCGCCATATTATTGCGAATGATTCTGTCATCTTCTCAACATTCAAATTCTTGAACTTGATATCCAATACTAAAGTGTTTAGTATATTTGGATCAGTTAAAGAAATTGGAAAGTTGGGGTAGACATTGAAGTAGACTGGTCCTCTCCCTAGGTTTGCTTCAATGAGTCCTAGCATGGAGTTCTTGTAGTCTCGGTGTCTCTTGTCTCTGAGCGCGACAAGGATTGGAATATCTAGGCCTGGACGGTATAAAGGTCTTATACCTACTTGGACGAGGCCTATATGAAGGAATTGGTATTCTTTCTGCTTATGTTCCCATAACATTTCTGCAGAGAATAGCCTTATCATTTCTGGATTGTTGACGATCGGGATTGTTCTTTCAACAACCTTGATTCCCTTCATTTGATTGAATATTCCGGTGTCGTATATTAACGATGGTTTCACCTTTGGAACATTCCATTGAAGAATCGATCTTTCGATGGATTGGATGGATGATAGCGTATTCTTAATGTTAAGATCTGCACTATCTCCTTCTCTGAATCGGTGCTTATTTGCTTCTAGCACCATTTGCTTCTCAGCTTTTTCTACTCTGGTGGCTATTGCCTTCTTCTGCATCTCTTCGGCTTGTCGCCTTCTTGCTTCAGCATTTGTTTTCCATTTGTTGAAAAATATCTTCACTCGATCGGTCATCCGATTATGATATTTTCTTTTCTAAAATCTGAGAGAATAGAGTGAATTCTCTTTATTAACTTCTTCTTGCTTCCTCACCTGGAATCCGTCTTCTCACTATTAGGGGGAATGGGCGGCTTACCAACGGTCTTACTCACTCTGCCGGGAACACCTTCTGCCCTTGCCAAACACCTAATAACCGTGAGACCAAACTGACAATACAAGGGATTGGAAGAAAAAGTATGGTAAAAAGAATTAACAAAATTCTTTCCGATTATAGAGAGAGAATGATATCACGATCATATACCCCCCGGGAAAAGAATTTGAAATCAACAAAGAAATATTGCTGAAATTGGCTTTTTTATTTGCCTAAATAGGCTCTGATACCAGTTGCTCGATCGAGTTAATCGGCGAAAGAGAATTAGGATCGATTGGTTACAAAAGGTTTTTTGGAAATGGGAGATAGGAAGGCTGAGTAAATATTAGCAAGTGAAGCTCGCAAATATTTCTCGATGACCTTTCCTTTACAACTCGGAAGTCTTTTATAGACTCCGGATTTGAAACGGAAATTAAAATCAGCTAACTAAGAGATAAGTTTGAACCGACAGGACATGCCCTGCGTGAACCAAACTTTCTCAATGGAGACAAACTACTTTCTAAAAAGTAATAAAACAAACAACTTTAATAAAGTAGAGGAATCTACTTTATCAAAAGTAATAAAACAAAAACAGTAAACGGCGGAAAGTAAAAAGCAAATAGTAGATGACGGAAAGTAAAAGGCGGAAAGTAAAATATAATGATTACAAAAAGACAAAATAAAAATGATAAACTTTGAAAAAGTTAAATAAAGACGAATCGTCATCATTCTGGTCCAGTCGTGCTTGTCCTTTCATCTTTAATAAAGTAGCTTTATTAAAGTGATGCGTCAGTCTTTCATTATTGCTTCTGTCCGATACTTCAAGATTGTTGAAGAGGCAAGGATACACCGGAGAGCTTACCAACGGTTTCACAGCGCCTGGCGACTTACTACCGGGAACACAACTCCTAAAGATCCGCAGCAGGTCCTCATCTTCAACCTTTGATATCTTCAAGCAATAGTCTTTCACTGAAACAAATAGCAACTCTGAAGAGGCTGATCACGCTAGCTTGTTTCCAAGTAGCAACTTTGGAGAGACTTATTACACCATCTGTTCTGTTGATGCGCTGGCACAAGACTGGAAGTGGATGATGATTTTACTATGAACAATACAGAATCCAGACCTTTACAAGGGATTCTGTACATATGATACTATACATACTATTAATTTACAGACTCAAAACTTTACAACATAGATAATCAGGAATTAATTTCCCGATTATGAAAACTAAAAAGAATATACAAAAAGATACAAGAAATTGTACAAAAATGAATCTAAAATCAAGATCTAAAATCTTGACTAGAAAAGACTAAAAGGAATGTACAGGAAAGATGAAAAACATATAGAAAAATATATACATATATGACAGTAGTTTATCCTCGTTTCGGAGGGTATTTTTTTCTTTTTTTTTTTTTTTTTTTTTTTTTTTTTTTTTGTAAAATAAGATTCACGGAGGTTGTGAATCTAGAAACGGATCATTTAGATCATATGGAGACATCTCTTCATCGTCATCAGCTTCGCTGTGATGGGAAGGTGTTCTGCTTTTAGCTTCTTCCAGAATTCTCTGGTATTCTTCTTCTGAGGTTGCTTGGGCAAGCCTCGAGATTAAATGAGACCGAGTATTCAGAAATTCTGAATTACTCCTTGATTGATCAAGTAGTTCTTGATTGCAAGAGAACCACTCTTTCAATCCTTCTTGAGACAGATGGGAAATATCATATTTATCCCACCATTTAATCTTCACCGTCTTGGCGAGTTCTTTGACGTTATCTTTTACTCTAGACTGGAAATTCCAGCTGAGTATCCATGAGACTTTAAAATATAAGCAGAATCGAAATAAATTTGGAAATTCGTTGTTGCCTATATTTTGTTGGAATTGATGGTATGTTTCTTGAACTTCTACAGGGAATATCTCTTCTGTGAGTCCAAAAGTTTTCCACCAATTGATGAACCAGTATGGATATTCCATACGGTGAGCTCTCTGGCAAAATTGAATAAACCAGGAGTGATCAAACTTGATATACCATAGGACATAGAACCATGCTTGGACATAGTCTCTATAGGTATAGGTTTGAGGTTTGAAGTGTTGAGACAGAGTTCTGGGTGTGAAAATACTCTGAACAGAGGGAGCCGGAACAGATGTTCTTCTAGAACTTTGAGAAAGAGTCGGAGAGACTGGTCGTCTACTCTGACGGGTTAGGTTGGCCGATGGCCTTGGTGGTGGAGTAGATGACTCCATGGAATCGCGAATCACGATTCCTGAAGAACGTTGCCTAGGCCTGACCACCAGTGTGAAATCCGTGTCTAAGGCATATCGCTCTGCAGTCATCGGACTTGCAGTTTGAGACGAGGTTGAGGCTTTTTCTTTGCCTTTTGAGACCGGGTTTGCAGGGCTCTTGCCCTTTCTACTGGACATCTTTTTTCCTATCACTTTGGAGAGAGGAAGAGGATGGCAGAGAGGGAGAGATTTTAGAGAGGGTCTTGTTTAGAAACTCTCTTGATAGGTAATCTGCTAAGGGGTTTTGAATTCCTTTTATAGGCAAAACCTCAAAGTCGAAACATGATAAGATTGCTTGCCATCTGGCAAAAATCTGTTTTGAGACTAAATTCTCAACATCTTTTTCTAAAACAAATTTAGATGCTTGAGAATCCGTTTTAATGATAAATCTTTTGTTTATCAAATCTCCTTGAAATTTTTGAACGCATAAAACTATGGCCAAAATTTCCTTTTTGATTGTGGAATAATTTTTCTGGGTATCGTTCCATACTCTAGAATAAAATCTCACTATTTGTTCTTGTTTATCCAAACACTGTTTGAGGATTCCTCCATATCCGATGTCGGATGCGTCAGATTCCACTATCAACGATGCTTCTGGATTAACAAGACTTAAACAGGGTATTGTCTTGACTAAATCCTTTACTCTCCTTACATCTTGCGTATGCTTAGCTGTCCAGGGTTTTGGATTTTTTCTAAGTCTTTGAAACAGTGGTTTGCAAATGGGCCTCAAGTTTTCAATAAAATCTGAGACATAATTGAGACAGCCCAAAAATCTTTGTAATTGGGTTTTGTTTAAAATTTCATCTGGAAAATTGTCTGCAAATTTAATGGACCTTTGACTAGGTGTTATCTGGCCCAAGTATATTTCAAATCCTAAAAAACTAATTTTGGTTTGAAATAGTTTTATCTTTGAGACAGATATTACTAAACCATTTTGTTTAATAATATCTAAAAACTTTCTCAAATGAGAAAAATGTTGATCTATACCTGATGAGAAAATTAAAACATCATCGATATAGATAATTGAAAATTTTGATACAGGATCAAGAATATCATTCATGATCTTTTGAAATTCTGATGGAGCGTTTTTCAAGCCGAATGGCATGACGTTCCATTCATATTGTCCAAAAGGAACATTGAATGCAGTCTTGTAACGATCTTTTTCTGAAATTTGAATTTGCCAGAATCCTGACTTCATATCAAATTTCGAAAATACGTTTGATCCTGATATCCTTTTTAATAAATCGTTTTTGTTGGGAATTGGATATCTAATCCATTCCAAAACTTTGTTTAAGGGCTTGTAGTTGATTACCAACCTGGGTACACCACGCTCCTTTTCTGCCTGATTGTTGACATAGAATGCTGCGCATGACCATGGGCTTTTGGATGGTCTGATCAGCTTCTTTTTTATCAACTCGTTGATCTCTGACCGGCAATGTTGTAACAATTCAGAGTTCATCTGGATTGGTCTTGCCTTCGTCGGAATTTGAGACTCTTTGAATTCTTTGTCATATGGTAAGTCTACCATATGCTGTTTCCTTTCCCAGAATGCATTGGGATAATCTGAGCAGACTTCTTTTTCAAATCTTTGTTTTAAGATTTGAATCTTTTTCTGCATTTGCTTTTGTTGAAGGTTTTCTTCAACTCTTTTGTAACTGACTTCTTCTTTCAGGAAGGCTTTCTGCTTTTCTTTGAGACCGATTGTATTCAGCTGGCTCTCTTTACTCATAGAATGAACTTTATGAGTTAGTATTGGCTTAATCCATTCGAACAGAATTTCTTGTCCCATGGATTGAGTATGTATACCCTTTTCTGATACGCTTAAAGGGTATAGTTGGGTGAGAAATGGAGTTCCTAAGATCATATCTTGACTTAGGTTTTTCACCAGAAGACATGAAGTTACGAAACATATCCCTTCTTTACAGATATGTATTTCTGGTAACTTGTGTTGTATCTTCAATGGTCCTCCGTCAGCTCCTTTTAGGACTTCTTTCGTCTTTTTGAAATATTTTGACGGGATTAGTCCTTCTCGGATGCAGTTCTGATCTGCTCCTGAATCTATCAGGGCAATGAGAGTTAGCTTAAAATTTGCAACTTTCAAGGTTACCTCTGTATACCACTTTTGGTATGAGACCTTGGTTATGGTGTTTAAGAACACCTCTTCATTTATCTTCAGTTCCTTTGATGGTTCTTCGATCTTCTGCTTTCCTTTATGTAAGGAAGCTATTTATGTTGAAAGCTTAAGATAATCATCTTTGCAGCTTTGCCTTAGTTCTGAAACTTCTCCTTTGAGAGTGTTGATTTCAAATTGTAGGTCTTGAACAGTGACCTTCTTTTCTTTTTTCATTCTTCCCAGAACATCTTCTAGAGTGATGGGAGTAATGTCTAAGTCGATGTCTTTCTTTTCATCTTCTTTCTTTGATGAATTCTTTTTCAACGACTCTTTCAGTTGCTTAAGGATAGCAACCTTCGTCTCTTCTTCTGGGAGCTTCTCCACAAGGTCTAGGAGAAATTCCTGATCACTTGTTATAACATTTATACTGTTATAACAGCCGCATGCTCTGCCTCCTTTGCAGTCATTTTTATGAATTTCTTCGAATTCTCCTTCATCAGAATAGTAAGATGAATCCTCAGATTCTTCTCTTATTATCTGAACTTCTTTGTCTGACTCTGATTGTGAGTAATCACTGGAGCTTGATCCAAACGCGACTAGCAGCTCCTTTTTTAGATCCTCATCAATCTGGAGTTCGTTGATTTTTCCCCCTTAATGGACATCTATTAGAATAGTGTCCGTATTTTTTGCACTTGTAGCACTGAATCTGTTTTCCAGACTTCTTGTGCTTCCTTTCCTCTGTATATGAGGGTCTTTTGTAGGTAGGTCTACGCTTGTAGCCTCTTTCTTCTCGATATACGTTTGGTTTCGTATATCCTCTTCTGGGATGAGAGTGCTTCTTATTTCTTCTCATCTTGCTCTTTTCTATTTGAGAAGGAGCGTTTCTTTGTGGCACGACATTGTACATGTCACAAAAGTATCCTAACTCCTTTTTTCTGTTGGCAGCCGTATTGGCTTTTGCCTGTGCCTTTACTTCTAGGCATTGCTTCATTCCAAAGTTGACAACATATTGGATCAGCTGTCCATATGAGGATGCTTTCCAATCTAAAATAGGTGATGTCTTCAGTTCTTCAATATACTGAAGCAATTGTGTTTGGAATAGCGGGGGAAGCCCAGTGATAAACCTTTGCTTCCAGATCTCGCTTTTGCAATCATCCCTTTTGTAAACTTCTGACAAAAAGGTATCTTTATACCACCTGAAATCTTGGAGCTTTGGGCACCTAAGATTGTTCAGTGATATGCCAGCCATATAACGGTAATTAGTTGTTGTACCCATGAATGCTTCTGCGATGGCATGGGTTAGCGTAATTACCGCATCTTCTACTTCTTCTTGGATTACCGCATCTCTGGGGACTATCGAAGATGAAGCTTCATTGGATCCCGTGGAACTTTGTGTTGTTCCCGTCGGTCTTCTCACCTTATGTCTGAGTATTTGTTTTCGTTCCAATTCGGTGAATCTATGATCCCACCATCCTTTTAGGACGCCAGAGAATCCTGCCGAAAGGAATTTGGCTGATGCATGGTCAGAGTGTCCCTTGGTGATGTAGGCAGTGTTTGCCATTAACATCTCTTGGATAACTCCCATGATCAGGTACTCAGAAAGGCCGTCGAGATTCCACTCATAGATCGAATCTCCATCGTATGACCTGTACGTCATGTAACTTCTTTCTTCGTACATTAAATCCGGCTTAGAAGGTCTCGGATACCAGTTTCTCTGCTCACTTTGTCGAGATTCTTTGTAATAGTTCCGAGTATAGCTTCTTTGGTGTTGGATTTTCAGTACGTTTTTTGGGTTTTGATCTTCAAGGGCCATTTGGCTAAGATCTTCTAACACGTCTTCAACTTCTGATTCGTTTAAGACATTGACCTCGTCTGTGGAATCTTTCATTGTTAGTTTCTTCAGACGGTTATCCACTTCTAGGATGAACTTGTCTAGACTTCTGTCTAGGTTGGACTTCATCCTTGGTATTGAACTCCCTACATCTGTTCTGAAGTATGGAGTTGTTGGTTCAGTACTCCCAAATTCTCCTTTGGGAATCTTCTTCTTTGTGGTTGTTACTTCTTCTGTAATTTTCTCTTCTACCCTGTTTAATTGTTCAGACATAGTAGAGAGAATTCTGTTGGTATAATTTCCTTGGAGTTGAAGTCCCCGAATCCCCTTTGAAGGATTCTGCTCTTCAACATTCTGGTCTATCAGTTTGAAAGGTACAGCCATCACGGCTTGATTGGAGCTTTCAAACTGTATAGCTTCTAAGGGAGGATGCGTAGAGCTTACCACTTCTCCTCTTGCGGTTCTCCATGATACCTCCTTTAATACATTGATTGACTTTGCCAGCCAATCTTCTTTGTTCATATACCATTCAAAGAAAGGTATATTTTCTTCTAAGGTTATCATAACCTCTTTCCATTCAGCTTTGAGTTTCTCCCTTTCTTCTGCGTCAAATCGTTCGAAGAGTATCCTTCTGGGTTCTGCCCATACGGGATCTAGGAAGTCTTTGTTCAGGGCGTCCTTGTCTATCTGGAATTCGCTCTGAAGTACATGGCGAAGTATTCCTTTGGTAGTGTACCTCGGGAATATTTGGGTCTAGATTGACCTTCTCTATCTTGAGAGAGGTTGATCTAGGCAACCCTGCAGATGAAGATGATGCTGCTCTGCTTGTAGAGGCGCTATGTCTGGAAGGAGCGAAGTGAGTTACCTTCGACTGTGGAGGATCCTCATCTTCGAACTCGATATGAACACTTCCGTCTGGTTTTTCCTCTATGAGGGTTAAAGTCCTTGGCTTGGGTTTTGGTGGAGTGAAAGCTTTCTCCAAATCCCATTCGGATCTTCTTGTTATGTCTTCCCATGATAACATCCTGGGAATCTCTATCAGATTATTTTCGAAGTCCGCTTCGAATAGGATCGTTTGTCCTTCTGGCGGTGCTTCTACAATACATCTTGGGTCCAGCGTTGTCTTCATAATTTTGTAACTTATTCGCCATATTATTGCGAATGATTCTGTCATCTTCTCAACATTCAAATTCTTAAACTTGATATCCAATACTAAAGTGTTTAGTATATTTGGATCAGTTAAAGAAATTGGAAAGTTGGGGTAGACATTGAAGTAGACTGGGCCTCTCCCTAGGTTTGCTTCAATGAGTCCTAGCATGGAGTTCTTGTAGTCTCGGTGTCTCTTGTCTCTGAGCGCGACAAGGATTGGAATATCTAGGCCTAGACGGTATAAAGGTCTTATACCTACTTGGACGAGGCCTATATGAAGGAATTGGTATTCTTTCTGCTTATGTTCCCATAACATTTCTGCAGAGAATAGCCTTATCATTTCTGGATTGTTGACGATCGGGATTGTTCTTTCAACAACCTTGATTCCCTTCATTTGATTGAATATTCCGGTGTCGTATATTAACGATGGTTTCACCTTTGGAACATTCCATTGAAGAATCGATCTTTCGATGGATTGGATGGATGATAGCGTATTCTTAATATTAAGATCTGCACTATCTCCTTCTCTGAATCGATGCTTATTTGCTTCTAGCACCATTTGCTTCTCAGCTCTTTCTACTCTGGTGGCTATTGCCTTCTTCTGCATCTCTTCGGCTTGTCGCCTTCTTGCTTCAGCATTTGTTTTCCATTTGTTGAAAAATATCTTTACACGATCGGTCATCCGATTATGATATTTTCTTTCTTTAAAATCTGAGAGAATAGAGTGAATTCTCTTTAATAACTTCTTCTTCTTCTTCACCAAGAATCCGTCTTCTCGTTATCAGGGGGAACGGGCGGCTTACCAACGGTCTTACGCCTTCTGCCGGGAACACCTTCAGCCCTTGCCAAACACCTGACAGCCACGAGACCAAACTGACAATAGAAGGGATTGGAAGAAAAAGTATGTTAAAAAGAATTAACAAAATTCTTTCCGATTATAGAGAGAGAATGATATCACGATCATATACCCCCCGGGAAAAGAATTTGAAATCAACAAAGAAATATTGCTGAAAGTCGAATTTTATTTGCCTAAATAGGCTCTGATACCAGTTGCTCGATCGCGTTAATCGGCGAAAGAGAATTAGGATCGATTGGTTACAATAGGATTTTTGGGAATGGGAGATAGGAAGGCTGAGTAAATATTAGCAAGTGAAGCTCGCAAATATTTCTCGATGACCTTTCCTTTACAACTCGGAAGTCTTTTATAGACTCCGGATTTGAAACGGAAATTAAAATCAGCTAACTAAGAGATAAGTTTGAACCGACAGGACATGCCCTGCGTGAACCAAACTTTCTCAATGGAGACAAACTACTTTCTAAAAAGTAATAAAACAAACAACTTTAATAAAGTAGAGGAATCTACTTTATCAAAAGTAATAAAACAAAAACAGTAAACGGCGGAAAGTAAAAAGCAAATAGTAAATGACGGAAAGTAAAAGGCGGAAAGTAAAATATAATGATTACAAAAAGACAAAATAAAAATGATAAACTTTGAAAAAGTTAAATAAAGACGAATCGTCATCATTCTGGTCCAGTCGTGCTTGTCCTTTCATCTTTAATAAAGTAGCTTTATTAAAGTGATGCGTCAGTCTTTCATTATTGCTTCTGTCCGATACTTCAAGATTGTTGAAGAGGCAAGGATACACCGGAGAGCTTACCAACGGTTTCACAGCGCCTGGCGACTTACTACAGGGAACACAACTCCTAAAGATCCGCAGCAGGTCCTCATCTTCAACCTTTGATATCTTCAAGCAATAGTCTTTCACTGAAACAAATAGCAACTCTGAAGAGGCTGATCACGCTAGCTTGTTTCCAAGTAGCAACTCTGGAGAGACTTATTACACCATCTGTTCTGTTGATGCGCTGGCACAAGACTGGAAGTGGATGATGATTTTACTATGAACAATACAGAATCCAGACCTTTACAAGGGATTCTGTACATATGATACTATACATACTATTAATTTACAGACTCAAAACTTTACAACATAGATAATCAGGAATTAATTTCCCGATTATGAAAACTAAAAAGAATATACAAAAAGATACAAGAAATTGTACAAAAATGAATATAAAATCAAGATCTAAAATCTTGACTAGAAAAGACTAAAAGGAATGTATAGGAAAGATGAAAAACGTATAGAAAAACATATACATATATGACAGTAGTTTATCCTCGTTTCGGAGGGTCTTTTTTTTCTTTCTTTCTTTTTTTTTTTTTTTTTTTTTTGTTTTTTTTTTTGTAAAACAAGATTCACGGAGGTTGTGAATCTAGAAACGGATCATTTAGATCATATGGAGACATCTCTTCATCGTCATCAGCTTCGCTGTGATGGGAAGGTGTTCTGCTTTTAAATTATAATAATATATATTAAATTATAAGAATATATATTAAATTATAATAATATAAATATTTGAATATTTTTTTATTATATTTGACAGATTTCACATATTGGAGGATATGGATAAATCTTGGATGAGAACAAATAGATTGTCAAAAGAAGGGTGAATTAGAGTAATATCGTTCCTTTAAAAGAAAATTAGGAAAAACAAGTACTTTTAAACTTATTTAGGAAAAACATGTAGATATTTTGTCTTTATTGAACTTCGTCAGTTGGAGAGACGAATTTGAGAGGATTTAATTATTTTTTTTCATTAATTGATTAAAAAATAATTTCTTTTTATTAAATGTTTAAAAAATTATATATATATATATTTTTTTTTGTGGAATGTGTTTCTGCAAGAAATGCATTCCACTTTTTTTTTTTAAATTTTTATTTATTTACATTTTTTTATTTTATTGAATGATTAACCCTTTTCTAAATATCCATTAACATATTAAACAAGTTTGCCCATTTCCCTTTTTTTTTTTTTAAAAAAAAAGCATTAAATGTTTTTTTTAAAAAAAAAATTGGTCTAAATAATTCTATAATTTTACAAATGATATATCTAAATTTCTTGTTTAAGCCATTAAATGTTCTTTACAAATTTTGATTTAAAAAATACTATAACTTTACAAATATTATACCTATACATCTTCTAAAAATACATTAAATTTTAAAAAATACACATGCGAATCATTTTTTCTTTTTTTTTGAAGCTAGTAATTTTTTTTAAAGGTGATCCTTAAACTTCCAAAATTGTACAAGTTGTAACTATATATTTTTTCTTTATTTTTTAATTACAAAGTTTAAGACTTAATTTATACTCACTATTTTTGCTTGGTCATTTTGATTTTACTTATTTTATTTTATTTAATTTTAAGCCTAACTTAAAAAAAATTATTTCACAAGTTAAACCTAACTTGAAAAATTTATGGTAAAAGTTATTTTACAAGTTAAACCTAGCTCATAAATAATTAATTTTTTTTATCAAACCATAAGGATGAATTCTAATTTTTATATAACATTATAGATACTAAATTCTAAATTTCTCCAAACCATAGACATTAAAATTGTAATTTAACTTTTTTTTTAAATTTTATTTTGGTTAGAATTTAGTTTTGGTTTCTAGAATCTTTTGTATTTTAGTGGAGAGTTATTACGTGTTTTGTATTGATGTTGATTGATATTTATGTATAATCAATGGTTTATGCTACTGAGATAATAATATGAATGTATGATATATTATTGGTACAAAAAAAATTAGTATAAATTTTTTAGGCTCAAAATTAAATAAAATAAAATAAGTTTTATAAAAAAAATAATAAAATAAAAAAACTAAAATAATCAAGAAAAAGTATAAATTAAGTCTCAAAACTCGTAATTAAAAAGTAAAGAAAATATATAGTAACAACTTGTACAATTATAGAAGTTTAAGGATCACCTTTTTAAAAAAACATTTACTAGCTTAAAAAAAAAAGGAAAAAATGATTTGCTTATGTATTTTTTAAATTTTAATGTATTTTTAGAAGATGATAGGTATAATATTTTTAAAATTACATCATCCTTTAAATCAAATTTTGTAAAGAACATTTAATGGCTTAAAAAAAATGATTTGCTTTTGTATTTTTTAAAATTTAATGTATTTTTAGAAGATGTATAGGTATAATATTTTTAAAATTACAGTATTCTTTAAATCAAATTTTGTAAAGAACATGTAATGGCTTAAACAAAAAAATTTGATATATCATTTGTAGAATTATAGAATTATTTAAATCAATTAAAAAAACGTTTAATGCCTTTTTTATTAAAAAAACCTTGGAAATGGAAAAACTTATTTAAAATGTTAATGAATATTATAAAAAAAGAAGAAAATAAAAAATCTAATCATTTAATAAATTAAAAAAATATAAATAAATAAGAAAATAAAAAGTGGAATGCGTTTTTGCTAGAAACGCATTCCACTAAAAGACAAAATAAAAAATAATTTTTTAATCATTTAATGAAAAATAATAATTAAATCCTCTCAAATTCGTCTCTCCAACTGACGAAGTTCAATAAGGACAAAAAATCTACACGTTTTTCCTAAATAAATTAAAAGTACTTGTTTTTCCTAATTTTCTTTTAAAGGAACAATATTACTCTAATTTATCCTCAAACGAATATGAGTTGGGTGTGAAAGGATTTATAAAATTTGCTCTAAGTCATGCAAATGACCCATCTAGAATTCGTTGTTCATGTGTTAAAATGTGGAAACATTGATATGCATGATGGAAAAGAAATTAGAAACCATTGAATTATAAATGGAATGGACTTGAGTTATGCTACATGGTTTTGGCATGGTGAAAAGCTTCTTGAAAAGTCATATGAGGATAGTGCAAAGAATCTCAACACATTAAAAAAATGATGAAGAGTATCATGTTAATTAGACAATTGAGATGGTACAAGCAACACATGAAGATTGTTCTCAATTTGCAGAAAGTTTTGAAACTTTACTTAACAATGCTGAGAAACCTTTATATAAAGGCTGTAAAACTTTTACTAAGTTATCAGCATTGGTGAAGTTGTACAACTTAAAAGTTAAATATGAGTGGAGCAATGTAAGTTTCTCAGATTTGTAAAGTCTTATATATGAGATGTTACAAGAAAAAAGTGCACTCCCTCGATCAATGTATGAAGCAAAAAAAATATTATGTGCATTGGGGATGAAGTATGAGAAGATTCATGCATGTCCTAATGATTGTTGTCTATATAGAAGAGAATATGTGAACATGAATAAATGTCCGGTATGTGGAGAATCAAGATGAAAACAACGTAAAAATTCAAATGAAGAGAAAATTGGGGTTCCTACAAAAGTCACATGGTACTTTCATCCAATTCCTAGATTCAAACGAATGTTTAGAAATGATGAGTATGCTAAGAGATTAACTTGGCATGGTGATGAAAAAGAAAATGATGGCTTGTTACGTCATCCAGCCGATTCACCTTCATGGAAATTAGTTGATTATTTATGGCCTGATTTTAGTAGGGAATCGTGAAATCTTCGTCTTGCATTATCCATCGATGGGATGAATCCATATAATGACATGAGTAGTAAGTACAGTTGTTGGCAAGTGATTATGGTAATATACAATCTTCCACCATGGTTATGCATGAGAAGAAAATTTATGATGTTCCCAAATTTAGAAGAAAATAAAAGCTGGAAATTTCTGGAACATCTTCCATTATCAAACCTTTAATTTAATCCAAAATCCATACGATGAAAAAGTTTGATAAAGAATTACACAAACCAAAAACCTAAAAACTTTTTAGGGAAAAAGATTTCAAGAATATTTTCATTCTAAACATTCATGAATTGAAAACAAAAACCCAAAATTTTTCAAGAAAGATTCAATCAATCAAGAAAGAAAACAAACTTCAAAATAGAAGGGAAGAAAACTTACTGCTTTTTCTTTAGAGAGGAAACTGCAGAATTGACTTCTTCGTTTCCCTCTTTTTGCCGTCAAAACTTTTGATAAAAAAGGTTAGGGCTTAAAAGACCCATTTTTAAAAGAACTCTAATCAAAACCCTTGATAAAATTATCTTCTTTCTTTTTAAATAAAAAGAAAATAAATATTTATCTCCTAATTTAAAAAGAAGATAAAATCCTAATTCAAAAAGCTTTTAGAAAAATCAATAAAATAAATAAACAAATAAAATAAAATAAAATAATTTTTTTTCGGTTGTTACATATGCAATCACCTGGTTGTGTTTCTTCTTCAACAAAATATGTTGCAAAGTCTTCTCAACACCTCAGTTAGATGCATTACAAAATGATATTGTTCATACTTTATGTTTGCTGGACAAATATTTTCCTCCATCGTTTTTTACAATAATAGTCCATCTCACAATTCACCTTATTAGAGAGGTTAAATTATGTGGACCTGTATATTTACGATGGATGTACCCTTTTGAACGTTATATGAAAATATTAAAAGGATATGTTAGAAATAGACATAAACCAGAAAGGTGTATGACTGAAAGTTACATTGTGGAAGAAGTTGTAGACTTTTGAACTGATTTCTTATCAGGCGTAGAGCCAATTGGTCTTGGAAAATACAAACGAAGTGAAAAGTCAGATATTGGAAAACCAATAGGACATAAATCTTTTCTTAATCCTGGAAAAGAATTGTTGGAACAAGCTCATCGTTATTTATTAGAAAATACATTTGACATATTGCCTTATATTGAGTAAGTACATTACACTCTACTTTAAATTTATTGTATTCTGCCTTGATTAATTTATAATTCATGTGAACTTTATTACAGTCGACATATGTTCACATTGACGACCAAAAATCCATCAAAGACCAAAAATACAAAATACTCCAAGAGAAATATCATAAAACGTTCATCACATGGCTAAGGGAAATGATATTTGCATATTTATATGGAACATATATAGTTTATTTGAACTTGCAAAAGTTAATTCAATTTTAAACATATATCACTAATATATATATATATATATATATATATATATATATATATATATATATATATATTAATATTTCAGTTTGCTTTCGAATTAGAAAATAATAAAAATCACATCTCAAATATTATAAGGTGACTTGCACATGGTCCTCATGTTGAAGTAACTACATGTGAAAGCTATACAATTAATAGAATTCATTATCAAACAAAGAGTTGAGAAGATATGCGCTCTGTTTAGAATAGCGGAGTTATGTTGGTGGCTAGAACGATGCAAATCTCTAGCGTTAAATATAAGAATCCAATTATTGCTGATATGTCATTTTATGGGATAATAAAAGAGATATGAGAGCTTAATTATAATATGTTTTCTATCATATTGTTTTTGTGTGATTGGGTTGAAAGCAAAAATGGTGTAAAGGTTGATGATTTTGGATTTACATTAGTTAATCTGAGTCGAATTGGTCATAAGTGTGATACTTTTATTATGGCTACTTAGGCTAAACATGTTTTTTTTATGTTGATGATCATGTTGATCCAGATTGGTCTGTAGTACTTACAATTCCTTCCTTCAAAGGAATATGATGATTATGATGATGATGATGATGAATTAGGAGATTCAATACTACTTTCTAATATATTTTCAATTTCTATGCCTTCTACTGATTTGTCTGATGATGTTGGTGATGATGAGATGTCATATTTTCGAACTGATTGTAATGGAATATGGATTATGAATAATAATATAAATGAAGGTAGCTAATTATTAATTCTTTACTTTCCATTCTTTTTAATGCATACTTATACAATATACTAATATATTATCTTTTGTTTTATTTCTAATTCTTTAGATTGTCATGACGAACAACAATGACATGATGAAGTTCATTTATCACCTCAGTCTGATGATATTCCTTAAAAAAGAAACATGGGATGACCAACTATTATGCACAAGTTATTTCGTATACGTTCAACTGGTGAACGTATAGTTATTCGATTTAATGCTAAAGGCCAGCCTATTGGAGGAAATGCAAAAAAAAAATAATGCAAAGTTATAGAGGATCCTGTGCATACAATCACATCCCTATTACATCTCAAGATTGGCATTGCATTCCACTTGAGCTGAAGAATAAAGTTTATGAGTTGATTGATGTAGTGTAATTTGAAAATAAAATAAATAAATTTATTTAATATATTATTTGTAATAAAGTTGTTTGTGTCATATTTGCAAGTAGCTTTTGTTTTGGATGGTATCACAAAGAATTTTTTTTTTTTGATTTCAACATCTCAAAAATGACGTCAATTTAAATATACGTTGTCACGATAATTTGAAGCATATTAAATATTTGTCTGAACTTTATCCCTTCATCAATAAAAAAGGTTGGGATAATTTTGTTAGTTCCAGATTGAGTGAAGAGTTCCATGTATATATATTTTTCTTCCCTCTCTTTTGAGAATATATGTTTTAGGTATGAATTTGATGTCATTTAAATTTAAATATTTTATTTATTTATTAATAAATTATATGTGAATTTGTAGATTGAGCGTGAACAACAACGTGAAATAAGATTAAACTATGTTTATAGTCATCGATTATCACATAAAGGATATACAAACATGATAGAAGAATTGGTAAGAATACTATTTTTTTTATTAATAGGTTTGAATTGGTAAGAGTAATATTTTTTTTATTAATAGGTCTGTGTGTTATAGCTGATATTATTTATTTATTGTAGAAAGAAGAAAGGATAGATGTGGAAAGCATGGAAAGATCACAGTTATGGATACATGCTCGAAAAAATAAGGAAATAGAATTTTTGAATGAGGAAACTGCAAATATGGCAACTAAAATGGTAAGTATAGATATTTGGAGTTTTTTTTCAAATGACATAATTAGATATGAATGTATATACTATATTTCTTAAGAAACAATTTCTCAATCCTTTTTGAAAAGAGAAGTACTTCTATCACCAAATGATGTATTAAGTCAAGCTTTAAGGACATATGAGCACAGTGAACGTGTGAGAGCTTTGGGGAATATGTTTTGCCAAATTCATATTTCTAAAATCCTAATAATAATATAAGTTTTGATGAACACCAACGTCTACTTGCTGAGAAACATGAATAAGATAAAACGTGTCAGCATCTAAAAGGAGAGAACTTTGTCCTTGGAGAAAAATTAAGGGTAATGGTAGATTAAATAAAGAAGTATGAAGATATTGAAAAGTCAAAGATTCAAACTCTCACATTTGAGCGAGGTAGTTCCTCACAACCAATTCTGAATGAAGCAAATCATAAAAAAATTCATTTGACTAAGGTATGTTTATAAATTATTATATTAATTTATCATGTATATATTTCTAATAGATAACTTTTATATATAGAGAAAACCATACGAACTAGCTGTGAATAGTGATATGATGATGGTAGTAACAGATTTTGTGTACGAAACAATTGACCTAAATGAAATATTGCATGGCACACCGATGGGAGGAGATATTGTGAAAGTGGCCATTGAAATGGTGATAGTAGAAAATCATTTATTGCTATTTTTAATTGACGAAAAGATAGTACGTGTAATAGTGGCAATGAGATATCAAGTAGCATGACCTCGTGAACTTATCATCTACACGACATATGTTAAGGTATTGTCTTAAACTAATTATTTTATTTTATTATACAAAAGTAGTTAATTAACTTTATGTATTAGGAAAAACAATTAACTTCTTTTTTTCTTTTATAGTCGCCTCATCCTAAGATGGAAAATATGTCATCTATCATCATTGATTTATCGATATTACCCGCATCATTAAGACCATTATATAAGTATGCAAAATTAGTGAATCCTCGTGGTTCAATAAAAGTGTGAATTTCCAAACATGTGTTTGAAATGGAGTTGATTTTTTTAATTATGGATGAAGATATTTTTCATTTTTGCATGATCGTGGCAATTGCAGTGAATTATATCTTACTCTATATGAGACAAGTTTAAGTTTTACTATTAATAAAAATATATTTCTATCTATATATAATTAATGTTTCAGTTCGTATTAATACGTATATCTGTTTTACAGATATTTGTATACTGTATTAGTTCAAATTAATGCAGTAGACAAAAATTTATTTGTAGAGTCGGGCTCACTTGGTAGCAACATTGAAAAATTTGAAAGTCGTGCTCATGTTTTAGCATCAAGATTGCTTCATGTAAAACCGAATCAATGGGCCATTATTCCAATGAATGTTGGGTACGTACTATATATTTTTACATTATATTAATGTTGTGTAATGTATAATAACATTTAGTATAAATTATATATTTTGTATAGATATCATTGGATACTGGTTTGATCGAGCTTGTCAGGGATGCCAAATAAATTTATAGTCCACATCACAAATATTTTGCAATATAGTAGTAGGGTCAATCCACAGGGAGGCCAAACTTTAGTTATTATCTTTCTTTAATTGGACAGTGTGACGGAACTTAGGGGGTTTGGTGTGATAACTAAAATAAAAGAAATTAAAATGCATAAAATTGAAATTAAAAGTGGAAAGTAAAGCAAACTTACCAATAACACCAATTCAGGAGGTCATCAAGCCCAAACATGTAATTTCTATCCCGGGTTCGTAATTAATTTCAATGTGCAATGTACACGTTTAACACCTAATCAATTCCAACGGAAAAGCCGCTGAAATTCTAATCCCTTATGAAATTAGCCCAACTTAGCATTGAACTAACTCTAAATCAACTCTAAGGGCTGGGCACGATAGCGTTCCATACCCCCTAAGACGATAGCATTAAGCCTAGGATCAATTAGGGAACTTTAACTAAATGGATAGCCAATTAATTAAAGAGCTAATTAGTATTCTAAGGCACAATTAATTAACACGTGAGTATAAACCCAGCTTTTATGCAATTTAATGGCCTAGATGCTACTAAAACTACAAGAGACCTAAATTAAACGTAACGAATCTCAAGCTAGCGATGAATTGATAAAAGCATACATGATTTGTCAGATCCACATGCTAAATCAATTCTATAATGAAAACAAGAATAAAATTATGCTAAAACAGTGTACAATATGAAATTAATAACAAAACCTCAAGGAATTACGTAGTGGAGTCCCGAATCGCTCCCGAAACAACATAATCCTCTACCCACAATGCTAAGTCTACTCCCGAGGCCATAATACAAGCCTCTAAATGAAATCTAGCCTAAAGACCTGTAAAAAATGATGAAATGTAGAGAGAAATCAAGATTAGGGCCTATGGAGGCGGAGAGATTGACCTAAAATCGCGAAAAATCAGTTTTATACCTAGGCAACATCATTTAGATGCTCTGGACAATGTCTAGATGCTTCCCAGCATCATAGGGGCTCGCCGCAGCATCAAGCGAGACTTCAGGGGACTGCCATAGCGTCTAGACGCTCTTGACAATGTCTAGACGCTACCCAACACGCAATACTAGTCATTTTTTCTCTAACTCTTCGCTCGAGTGTCCAAATGACCTTCGGTTTTGCCCGTTGGAATTGTGATTTGACTTAGAGTCTATCTGAATGCACTTTATACTTAAAATATTCCTTGAACTCATTTTTCTACAAAATTCACATAAAATTCTAATAGCTACAAGATTTAGGCATATAATATAGGTACTTTTTGAGTCCTATCATGTTTATACTAGATTTATATGGAGATGGTGCGTATTCGTTAGATTCAGTGAAAAATGTTACTCGTGACGAGGTTAAAACACTTGTAAACATGTAAGTGGTTTAACTTTTTGTTATATATTTACATATATTATAATAGGTCAATAAAATGTGTATCTATTTATTTTTTAAAATAGGGCCATAAAGATGTTTAGATTTAAAGCGAAATTGAAGGGAAAAAGAGGAATTATTTGGAAACCTCCTGTTAAAGTAAGTATCTTATTTCATTAACATGATAAAAGTTATCCCATTATTTTATATTTATTCATGTTTTAATACTTATTATTTGTATAGAATCCTTGTCAATATGGAAATGTAGAATATGGATATTATGTAATGAAATTTATGAGGGATATTATGATGGATCAACAAACTAATTCTCTTAAAGAACTGGTATGATAAGAACTATATGTGAATTACCTTATTGATTAGTTGAGATTGATGAAATTTGTAATGAGTGAGGACAATTTTTTCAACAGTACATCTCTGCACAAAATGATATATAGTTCTTGACTTGTTAGTTTTATTATTTTAACGTTATTGTGTTTTTACATTTCCTTTATATATACAAATTTGATTGGGTAGTTTATTAAAGTTGGATCGTCTTTGATTTTATTTAAAATTAAACTAAAAATTAAGGTTAAGTAAACTTACTTGTGGTAAATATGGAGATATTTCCGGCAAATCTTTATCTCCTCCATAAAATCTTCCTGGCTGTGACTTGAACATAGGACAAAGGCTTGTGGGAGTCTCTTGAAAGAAAATCCACAAGGGATTGGAGAGGAAGAGGTCTAGAGAGAATTCTCTAATTTTCTATTGAGGAGATATGTGTTGTGGCTCAACCCAAGGGTCATATTTATAGAGACCAAGATTAAATCTTTGCCATAATTAAAATATTATATTTGAATATCTAATATATTAAAATATATCTTATAATTATTTGAATCTCATTCAAATCTCCTACGATATTTATTTATTTGAATTTTATTCAAATTCTATAAATATCTTTTATTCAATGTATCTAATATACATTAATTATTTTAATATTTAATGTATAAGATATAATAAATATATTTTCCTCTTATATATTTAATATATCTAATATATTAAATATTAATTTGAACATTTCAAATTTTTCTTTCAACTAAATTGATCTTTTAGTGTTACTATGAGCTAGCAAGAGGACCTTATGGACCTACAGATTATATGCTCCAATGATACAAAATCAATTAATTAAACTCTTTAATTAATTAATTTTCATTCATTAACTATAGGTCACTCCACTATAGACCTAGAGTTGCACTCTTACGCACTATAGGACAAGTTGTGTCCATAGATAGATATAATCATTACATGCAAGTCGATCATTCACGAGTTGTTCGTAATTACAGCTGGGTCAAAAGTCCGTTTTACACATATAATTACATCTTGCACCTTAAGTATCAATGATCCTCTAATGAACAATCTGTTTATAATCTAATTATAAACTTAGTCCCTTTTGAGCCAATGAGAGGGTGGGGCCCCATTGTTCAAGTCCCGAAATCAGCACTTAAGGAAACTACTCATCTACTTACCCTATATGGGAATGAATGAATTCCATCTTGTGAGATTATGTTCCCAACTCCCTATTTGGTCAAGTACCCAAAATGATAGACATATTGAATTGGCTACAAAAGCCACTTTCACCCATGCAAATCAAAGGATAAGCCCTCACAAGCAAGAGTTCATAACTCACTCAAGATTAAGATCGAGTCGCATCTGATCATCATGATGAAATATTAATTAATCTTCTTAATTAATAGATTTATAAAGAGTGATTAAATATTTTGTAGTCCAGTCTTACACAAACTCATTGTATGAGATACCCCCACTCACATGTATCAACATGAACGATTTGGATCAAATCATTTTTAACTATTACAAAGTGGGTCGTATCAATAGTGTTACCAGGATAAGGCACCCAACCTTATCCATATACTATGACCCTTTTGGTTATTTCTTGAACATGATCCTCCCGTATGCCAACCACATATTGTTCAAGATTACATTAATAACCTAGGATTTTTCATATAATGGATAATATTATATTGCAAATAAAATAATCTAAATTATTATTAATTATCATTAATTACGAGGCTTTAGGGCATAAATCCCAACAATCTGCCACTTGCACTAAAGTTGACGAAACATGTATCCTAGGGCATACTCTATACCCAACATGCTTTCCCACTTTCCCTAACAAAGATTAGACATGTGTCGTAATCCTAGATATTCTAGGTGACCCTCAAACACTTTAGCCTGGAGAGTCTCTTTATATAGATCCAAAGGACTGCCATTAAAAGCCATCTTGGTCACTACTATGATGCTTTCTCTCTCTCTCGATATGATTCCCTTTACATTGGTATTTTCTAATTTCCTTAATATTAGTCTTTGGACCACTATTATCATAATAAAGATGATAGACTAAATCATATCTGAAACACCTTTCAGATATTCAAGGAACTATTCGAGCAGACAAGTCTTTTTGTTGCTTCACAAGCAAAACAATTTAACTTGTATACCATACTCCACCACCTAGGGTAAAATTTATCGTTACATAGATTTCCTAAATCTTTGTAAGAACTAGTGTATCTTGTAAAGATCAAATCTTTAACTCCATACACAAAAATTTCTCATTATCCATAGGTAATTTGAGAAAAATTTTAATTTTCTACTAAATGGTCATACCATTCGTTTAACTGATATATGCTAACCAATTGTATATTAAATATTCAGTCTCATTTAATATACTCTCAACATTTGAAGTGACTTAGGATACTCTTCCTTAGACATAAATATCAAATATTTGACAACAATTTTGTCAATATAAGATGATTGAGACAAAGTTAACATTTTATCCTTAAAATTTCCATTTTGGACATATAAAATATACCGAATCATTCCAAATCACTCATTTGGAATTTTTTATTTAGTCAACTTTTTATGTTAAATAAAAATATTACATCATTCATAATGAGTAAAATATCATCAATATAAAACATGAGAGCAACCCATTAAGCAATTAATGATTTTCTTGTCTATACAAGCTTCATTAATATTTATCCAAAGTCATAAATTTTGATACTTTTATCAATCCTTATATTCAAAGATCTAATTGTAAAATTCATTTCATAAATGAACCTTTACTATTTCGCAAACCTTTTGCTTTTGATCTTTGAAAATATACTTGTCTGATCGATTTGTGTAGATGCATTATCTAAGATTTATTTTCATAAAAGAATTCTAAACATTCATTTTTCATATCCCATATGCAACAATGAATTAAAAAAATACTTACTGATGTTAGTATGACAACCAGTGAAAAAATTTACTTGAAGTCTACTTTCTCCTATTAGGTTTGACCTTTTGCCATTAGTCTCACTTTGCAGGTAATAAGCCTTCAACTTTGTCATCTAACATGCCAATTTGGACTTCAATTAAGTCCTTGTAAAGGTTGAGTCATGTCATAACTCTCCCACTACGATGAGGCTTATCCAATTCATGACTAGGATCCATTTGACTTTCAAATGTAATTAAATTGTTAAAAACTTTTGTTAACTATTTAGTGGCTTCACTTGGAACCAATTTATTAACACTATCTCACCTTATTAAAGGTTTGTAGTTTTTTTATTTGACATTTCATATAAAAATGATATTTGTCATACAAATACCTTATTCGTTTTAGGACTACATAAAATACCATTAACATATACAAGCTTTTTAGGCTTGTTTCAGCACGTGAGCTTAACATTCCCAAATGGTGAAGTATTGTAACCCAGCTTTACTACTCTTCTGTGATCTTAAAATGATCTCGTAGACACTTTTGGAGGGAATCATGTTCACCATGCAATCTCTATTGCATTGCTCTAGCCCTAATTGACTCGTTTTCAAGCAACAATCAAAGCCAATAAGACAAGTAAACTTTGGCCAAATAAAAACTAGCATTAAGAACATAAAAGCATACAATGTTATGATATAGAATCAATTCAAGAATAAAAAAAATAAAACATTGAGTTTAGTGGCTACATCAATCTCCTAGATAAAAGTCTAGCAACAATCAAAGCCAATAAGACAAGTAAACTTTGGCCAAATAAAAACTAGCATTAAGAACATAAAAGCATACAATGTTATGATATAGAATCAATTCAAGAATAAAAAAAATAAAACATTGAGTTTAGTGGCTACATCAATCTCCTAGATAAAAGTCTAGCTACTCATTACTACAAAACTAAAATCTAGACTTAATACAAAATCCATAATTAGAATTACAAACTAAAAGGGGAAAAAACACTAAAACAGGTGTCTATCCTCGTTCCCGATGTACGCCACAATCTCAAGCTTGGAACTCACGTTTTTCGACTTCAAATAGTCTTCGTCATCTCCCAAGATAGAGTGGAATTCAAAAATAGAGTTTTTGCTCTCCAAAATGGTTCATCCTTTTTGCAACTCATAAACAGATATTTACAGAAATCTTGACAGTGTCGAGACGCTAAGGGCAGTGTCTCGACGTTGTCCTTCAAACCTCGCGCCTTTTCGAATTAAGAAAAGTAGCGTTGAGACCATATATCCTCGGTGTTGAGACATTACTAGCAGCATCTCAACGCTGCCTGTGCCATCTCTATGGCTTGTTTAGTTGAAAATGTGGCGTTGAGACGCTACTGATGGTGTCTCAATGCTATGCCCTTGATAGCTCTTAGAATGAGAGCTATTTAGGGTGTTTTAGTGAAGATTTTGTGGCTTAAAAGCACTATCTTAGGTACTTTTGTACTTAGAAGCCTCCTTAAATTGATGACTTAGTAGTAAAGGAGTCCATTCTCATGTGAAAAGCACTTTTGAGCTTTCTAATGCTTAATATTACTAAATTGTGCTATTTGTGACTTGTGTAGGCCATTGCTGAAGGTAAAAATGGCTAAGTGTGGAAAATCCAACCTGCTATGCTCGAGCTTTGTTGTTGATAGAAGGTCAAGCTTGCTGGAGCAATTGTTGTGTTTGATAGAGCATTATTAAAGCTAGAGAATTTACCTGAGATCAGTTACACTAAACGCACGTGGGAGTTATCTCATTAATTGATGTGGACAATTTATAACACCTGTGCTGATTTAAATGAATGAGGGGCTGCCATTAGTCTAAAAATGTCCACTCAGCCCTGATTTCAAAGAAGGGGAGAGGTATAAAGCCCTAGCTTGCCATTTTTGGAGATAGAAAAAAAGGAGTTGAAAAAAGGGCTTAGAGATTAGACATTGAGGGGCAGAATTTCGAGAAGGAGAAGAAGAACCCTTTTTGGGAGGTGATCCACTTCTGGAAAGGAGGGAATCTTGCCATAAAGGAGCTGCCCAACAACCCTTTCTTGTCCAATTCTCCTAGTTTCTACAGTATTTCTTTATTTTTTAGCATTTTAGTATTCAAGACAAGTTTCAGAATGTTATTTCAGACTTTTCTTACTATTATGTTGCTGTCATTTCTTTTAAGTATGAACTAATCACCCCTTGGGTGAGGGATTAGGGGATTTATTGTTGATTCTTACTGAATGAAACAATAAACTTGCATATTCTTCACTTCTATGCCTTGTGTGCTTCATTTTTAGCTTGGATTTGTCTGGCCAACTCATCTAGGCTGTGTTTATCTTGACTTTGGGAAGAGAAGGGATAAACTGAATGCATGGTATAACATTAGTTCTGATTAGGAGCATGCTCTAAGGTAATTAGGGACACTAGGGATGGTAACCCACCTAATGTTTGCAGTTAAGGGCTTAATTTCAGAGGTTAATGGGAGTTAGTCACTGATTCTCGGGAATTCTGGAAAGAATCCGCCAATTAACCTGCATTGAGTGTTGAAGCATGATCTATGCTGTAGCATTTAGTTTGATGAAGAAAGATTTTACCCCTAATCCTGATCCCTGTTCACAGAATCTGTTTAGTCCCAGTTTATTTACTGTTTTTCTGTTATTCCAGTCTTCCAGCACCATTTTCATTTTGTTCCTTAGTTTCTTTTAGTTTCATTGCACCACTTGATGTTTATTTCTTGTTACGTAACTAAAATCAACCTAGGCATTGCAAAAAAAATCCACATAACTAGTCCCTGAGGAGACCGATATAAAAATACTTATCACTTGCTGCATTTAGGCTGTGTATACTTGCACATTTAGGGTGTTTTCATTCTGAAATTGCATACACTCTTTAAAGCAACAAGTTTTTGGCGCCGTTGCCGGGGACTAGTTTGATTGTTACATTGTTTAAGTTGTTTTTAGTCATTTTAAGCTTAAGACAAAACTAACTAAAGTTGATTTTATTCATTTCAGGATTATTGGTTGTGTATGAATGAACATCTTGGGCTAGAGTTTATTTTAGATCCAGAAATAGAAAGGACTTTTAGGAGGAGATTGAGAGATCAAAGAGAAGCTATGGCAGATCCACAACTCCCTATAGATCCTTTAGCTCAAACTTTACCTAACCCCGAGAATAGATAGCAGCCAAATCCTGAGATTAATAGACCAGCTGGAGTTGTTAATCAGGCTATGGGTCCTGCCAATGCTATTGTTTTAGCAGATGACAGAGAGAGAGCCATTAGAACATATGCCAATCCCTTGGTTGATGAGTTAAATCCAGGGATAATTAGACCTGCAATTCAAGCCCCTACTTTTGAGCTTAAACCAGTCATGTTTCAAATGCTCCAAACCATAGGACAGTTCCATGGATTACCATCTGAGGACCCTCATTTGCATTTGAAATCCTTCCTAGGGGTTAGTGATTCTTTTATAATGCCAGGAGTGTCTAAGGATGCCCTAAGGTTGAGTTTGTTTCCTTACTCCCTTAGAGATGCAGCCAAGACATGGTTGAATGCATTACCTCCAGGGGCAGTGGACTCTTGGAATACTCTTGCTGAAAAATTTCTCATTAAATACTTCCCACCCACTAGGAATGCTAGATTTAGAAATGAGATTATGGCTTTTCAACAATTTGATGATGAGACCTTGAGTGAGGCATGGGAGAGATTCAAGGAATTGCTTAGAAAATGCCCTCACCATGGATTACCTCATTATATTCAAATGGAGACATTCTACCATGGGTTAAATACAACAACTAAGCAAGTTGTAGATGCTTCAACTAATGGGGCTCTTTTATCAAAGACCTATAATGAAGCCCATGAAATTCTTGAAAGGATATCATCAAACAACTGTCAGTGGGCTGATTCAAGGAGTAACCCAGGTAAGAAAAACAAAGGAGTTTTGGAGTTGGATGCCTTAACTGCTATAAATGCCCAAATCTCATCCATGGCCAACATGCTGAAGAATTTGACTGTGGGAAATGTGGCCCAAAATGCTCCTAATGTGCAGAATGCAGCTGCTGTAAACCAAGTAGGTGCTGATTCATGTGTTTACTGTGGAGAGGGCCATACTTTTGAATTTTGCCCCAGCAATCATGCTTCAGTCTGCTACATTGGAAACCAAAACTAGCAAAGGAACAATCCTTACTCCAATACCTATAACCCAGGTTGGAGGAATCACCCAAACTTTGCTTGGGGAGGGCAAGGAAATAATTCTCAAGCCCTTTAAGTATAACAAAAGGTGAATTACCCACCAGGTTTTGGGCATCAAGGTTACCAAGCCTTTGGAAATCAGCAACTCATGCCTCAGTAGCAGCAAAAAGCAATGCCCCAGCAGCATATTCCAGGTACATCTCTTGAGAGCTTGATGAAGGAATATATGGCAAAAAATGATGCTGTTATTCAAAGTCAACAAGCTTCATTGAGAAATTTGGAATTGCAAATGGGTCAACTAGCTAATGAGCTAATGGCAAGGCCTCAAGGTAAGCTTCCCTCTGATACTAAAAATCCAAAAAGAGAGGGAAAAGAGCAAGTGCAAGCCATAGAATTGAGAAGTGGAAAGCCATTAGTTGAGGAAGTAGAAGTTCACAAGAGAAAACAGAAGGTGAAAGACACTGCTGTCCAAGTTGAGGAAGAAAAGAAAGAAGAGCAGTTTGAGCCTAAAGGGAGAGAGAATGAGGAAGTTGAGATTACACCTAGAGTTGAACCTTCAAGAGAAAATCAGTGTGTAGCTACTCCCATTCCAGAGTTTAAACCACCTCCCCACCATTTATGGATATCTTGAAGGAAATTCATATAAACATACCATTGGTGGATGCTTTGAAGCAAATGCCTAATTATATGAAATTTCTGAAAGATGTCTTGACAGGAAGAGAAAGATTTGAGGAATTTAAGGTAGTTTCCTTAAATGAGGAGTGTAGTGCCATTTTGAGAAAGAAAATCCCAAACAAGGAGAAAGACCCTGGATCCTTCACCATACCTGTTTCTATTAGAGGAAGGGAATTAGGACGAGCTTTGTGTGACTTAGGAGCTAGCATTAACCTTATGCCCTTATCCATTTACAAGAAATTAGGCATAGGTGAAGCTAGACCCACAACTGTCACTCTCCAATTAGCTGATAGGTCCACAACCCACCCTGAAGGAACGATAGAGGATATTCTAGTTCAGGTGGATAAGTTCATTTTTCCTGCTGATTTCATAATTTTAGATTATGAAGCAGACAAAGAAGTGCCTATAATCCTAGGGAGACCTTTCCTTAAGACAGGGAGAACTGTGGTGGATGTCTATGAGGGAACAATTACTTTGAAAATGAATGACCAACAAGTGAAATTCAGCATCTATGACACAATGAAATATCCCGCTGATTTGGAAGAATGTTCTGTAATTCAGGTGCTGGAAGAAGTTATCAGTGATACTGCTGAAGAGGAATTGCTGCAGCATCATGCTCAATTTTTTGGAGAAATAACAGCAGAGGATTTGGAAAGCAGCAGTTTTGAAGGGGATGGTGAGGATTTGGCTGAAGTTTCTTGTTTTAGGAGAATGTTTGAATCCCTAGAGTTAGGAGATAGGCAAACACCACCTATGTAGCCTTCCATTAAAGAACCTTCTACCCTAGAGCTAAAACCCTTGCCCAATCACTTGAAATATGCCTATTTAGGTGAGGCAAAGACTCTTCCCATTATTATTTCAGCAAGCTTACTACCTGAAAATGAGTTGATGTTGCTGGAATTGTTGAAACAGTACAAAAAGGCTATAGGATGGACTTTGGCTTATAAGTCCTTTTTGCATGCATAAAATTAATTTGGAAGAAGGGAATTTTAAATCCATTGAGTAGCAAAGAAGACTTAATCCAACTATGAAGGAGGTCGTGAAAAAGGAAATCATTAAATGGTTGGATGCTGGAATCATATACCCTATTTCAGATAGCAATTGGGTAAGTCCTATCCAATGTGTGCCGAAAAAAGGTGGCATGACAGTGGTGTTGAATGAGGACAATGAGTTAGTTCCAACTAGGACAGTGATAGGTTGGAGGGTATGTATGGATTACAGGAGGTTGAACAAAGCCACTCGCAAAGACCATTTCCCACTACCATTCATTGACCAAATGTTGGATAAACTAGCTGGTCAGGATTACTATTGTTTTTTAGATGGGTACAGTGGCTATAACCAGATCACCATAGCCCCACAGGATCAAGAAAACACTACTTTTACCTGCCCCTATGGAATTTTTGCCTTTAGGAGAATGCCCTTTGGCCTTTGTAATGTCCCTGCCACTTTTCAGAGATGTATGATGGCTATATTTTATGATATGGTGGAATCTATCATGGAAGTCTTCGTGGATGACTTCTCAGTATTTGGGGATTCATTTGAAGCTTGTCTAGGCAATTTAGGGAAAGTCTTAAAGAGGTGTGAGGAAACAAATTTGGTCTTAAATTGGGAAAAATGTCACTTTATGGTGCGGGAGGGCATAGTGTTAGGCCATAAGATTTCAAAAGAAGGGATTGAGGTTGATAGAGCCAAGATTGAGATCATTGAGAAATTACAACCACCTACCAATGTTAAGGGTGTGAGAAGTTTCTTGGGTCATGCTGGTTTTTATAGGAGATTTATAAAGGACTTCTCTAAAATCTCAAAACCTTTGTGTTCATTGCTGGAGGTAAATAGACCATTTGAGTTCAATTCTGATTGCCTTAGAGCCTTTAATATTCTGAAAACAGCTTTAGTTACTGCTCCTATCATATCTTTTCCAAATTGGCAATTGCCATTTGAGTTGATGTGTGATGCAAGTGACTATGCTGTAGGTGCTTTGTTAGGACAAAGGCAAGGTAAGGTCATTCACCCAATCTATTATGCTAGCAAAACTCTCAATGAAGCACAACTAAATTACACCACAACAGAAAAAGAGTTGTTGGCAGTAGTTTTTGCTTTTGAGAAGTTTAGATCTTATTTAGTAGGTTCTAAAGTGGTTGTCTACACTGACCATGCTGCTATTAAGTACCTACTAGCTAAGAAAGATGCTAAACCAAGATTAATTAGGTGGATGTTGCTCTTACAAGAGTTTGATTTGGAAATTAAGGACAAAAAAGGTTTTGAAAATCTGGTAGCAGACCATCTGTCCAGAATTGAAAATTCGCAAAGTTTGCTGCAGCAATCTGATATCAGAGATGATTTTCATGATGAACAGCTTTTTACAGTAGCTCAATTTCAGGAACTCGAAATTCCTTGGTATGCAGACTTTGCAAACTATGCAGCCACTGGTATTCTACCTTTGAATTTGACATGGCAGCAAATGAAAAAGTTTATTCATGATTCAAAAGCTTATTTTTGGGATGATCCATACCTTTATAAGCAATGTGCTGATGGGCTTTTGAGGAGGTGAAAAAAAGGAGAGCTGAAAAAAAGGCTTAGAGATTAGACATTGAGGGGCAGAATTTCGAGAAGGAGAAGAAGAACCCTTTTTGGGAGGTGATCCACTTCTGGAAAGGAGGGAATCTTGCCATAAAGGAGCTGCCCAACAACCATTTCTTGTCCAATTCTCCTAGTTTCTACAGTATTTCTTTATTTTTCAGCACTTTAGTATTAAAGACAAGTTTCAGAATGTTATTTCAGACTTTTCTTACTGTTATGTTGCTGTCATTTCTTTTAAGTATGAACTAATCACCCCTTGGGTGAGGGATTAGGGGATTTATTGTCACACCCCCTCCCGAACTAACCGCTAACTTAGCCCGGAAGATAGCGTGAAGCCATCAGACATCGTTTACCTTTCTAACGATACCTGTGACTTTGTAACATCTGATACACATACTATGCTGGCATATGAAATACTTTAAACACAACACAGCGGAACTTTGTTAATTACTATACGTACTTAAGGAGCGGCTCTACTTAAACCTCACTTGAAAATTAGAACGGGTAGAGAGCACTACAACCCAAAATATACCCAACCATGATTTACACAACCACCACCACTAGTGCATACATGAACATGACTATACGTTCCTTCCAAAATATCTACAATGTATATACGGACTCGCTACAAAACCCCACCCACGTACAAAATATCAAGCTTAGAGAGAGCTCGGCAGACTATGGCAGGATCTCAGGCACCGGGAGCTCGATCTCTACCTGAAAAGTTGGAAAACATTGAAAGAATGAGCTATGAGGCTCAGCGAGTGACTTAGTTAAAGCTACTAACTCGCAAATCATATCACCTGATAATCTATGAGCATATGAATCTGTATTCAAGCGTTAAATATAAATGTATAGTCACAATAGTTTTTCTTTTCAGCACTCCAGCAGGTATGTCATTAAAATCTCACAAGGCATATCAAGAATATTAACCATTTAAGGAAAAACCATGTGACGATCTACGTTGTGTAGGGCACGCCCAGTACAACCAACATTCATTCTACGATGTAGTGGGGCCCGCCCAGCACTCCCATCATCTTTGTCGTAGTGGGCCCCGCCCAGCACTCACGACAGCATTGTTGTCACGGAGTACACTCAACGTCGACAACAGAAAATGACCTGTGTGCACACGGTACTATACAACCTCGGCTCAATATCTTAATCATTTCCTAGGAAACCATGTATGCTCTTAAGTATGTGTTCAATGTTTAAAAAAAAACATAAAGCATTTAAACTAATTCATTCTTAGGAAGTCTTATATTTCCATAAGCATAAATTCAGGCATAGAAATCGTTTTCGAAATTCGTTTTGTCACTCACAGTGTTAAAACTAGATCCTCGGCCTGTAAACTTGACCTACTTCCTCTTGGCCTGTCAAAAAAAACCAAAACCAAGCATTAGAACTTCAATCTCATGACTTTCAAACTTAAGATTACAAATATCACTCCATCTATTTCCCAGCATTCTGCAAATTTCATACTCTAACCTCACATACTCATAACTTCTTCATTACTTGGCCAAAAATGATGTACTTTATACCAAACTCTTCCTTTTTGAACCCTCTAAAACTTATATGAAGGAATGGAATCGAAAGTCTCAAAGGATGTGTCAGTAAATACCTCGAAAACTACTTCCCTAAAATTAAACTTCTGAAATTTCCAGAATCGTTTTTCTGCTGCACACCACATCTGATCTAAATTTTAAAGCCACTTCCAATCATTTTCTACTCACGACTTCTTCATAAAAGTTATAGGAAATTAAATAAGCTTTCCAACCATACCTAATGGAGCTTCTGATTCAAATCCTAAAGATCAGCATGTCTCAAACACCAGAGGTTCCTCAGATTTGATAGCAAAATCTCTCCTCTGACTTCCCTTTCACAAATCAATAATTTAAAGTCAGATTTTGCTCGAGATTCCTTCACAAAATTTGTTTGAAAATGGGTTAAATTTCAAGAAAATCAAATCTCACCTCTTAACTCTTCTTGTGGAGTTCAAAACGTTCTAAACATCAGTAGTGAGTAGAGTTGATCACCTAGTTGCCATGGAGGCTTGTGCTGAGTTTTCCCCCTTCTTCTTCAACTTCCAACCCCAGCAAGCTCTCTTTTCCTCTTTCTTCCACCTTCTCCCACGAAATGCTCTGTTTTTCTTTAATAAAAGAGAAGCAAATGGGAGAAAATGGGTTAGAAAGTGGAGTTAGTGGTGAGTGCTCCAAAGCTTATCCATTCCAACATTTCTTTTTCTTTTTTTTTTTTATTCCTCTTTTCCTTATACAACAATTTCCCAAAAAAAGTTTTAACAATTATTTAATTTATTATTATTTTTTTTTCCTTTGTTTCTTTTTGTAAAGAAATTTCAAGGAAAAATCTCGGGTTTACATTTATTGTTGATTCTTGCTGAATGAAACAGTAAACTTGCATATTCTTCACTCCTATGCCTTGTGTGCTTCATTTTTAGCTTGGATTTGCCTAGCCAACTCATCTAGGCTGTGTTTATCTTGACTTTGGGAAGAGAAGGGATAAACTGAATGCATGGTATAGCATTAGTTATGATTAGGAGCATGCTCTAAGGTAATTAGGGACACTAGGGAAGGTAACCCACCTAATGTTTGCAGTTAAGGGCTTAATTTCAGAGGTTAATGGGAGTTAATCACTGATTCTCGGGAATTCTGGAAAGAATCCGCGAATTAACCTGCATTGAGTGTTGAAGCATGATCTATGCTATAGCATTTAGTTTGATGAAGCAAGATTTTACCCCTAATCCTGATCCCTGTTCACAGAATCTGTTTAGTCCCAGTTTATTTACTGTTTTTTTGTTATTCCAGTCTTCTAGCACCATTTTCATTTTGTTCCTTAGTTTCTTTTCATTTCATTGCACCACTTGATGTTTATTTCTTGTTACCTAACTAAAATCAGCTTAGGCATTGCAAAAAAAATCCACATAACTAGTCCCTGAGGAGAACGATATAAAAATACTTATCACTTGCTGCATTTAGGCTGTGTATACTTGCACATTTAGGGTGTTTTCATTCTGAAATTGCATACACTCTTTAAAGCAACAGCCCTCAGGTTTCTTGGTCCATTTTACTTATTTGTTTCACTTGGCTTCTCAATTTATGTTCAATTAGCTCCATACTCGCCATGGTATCTTCAGAATCTCTAATTTTGCTTCAATTGCTTGATAACTGAAATCTCAACAAATAAACTCGTGAAAAATACTGAATAGGCTATATAGACTAATAAAGTAAAGCATAAAGATAACACATTTTGTGTGCTATCAGAGGCAAGAAATTTACTACAGGTGTGGAACAAGGGGGCTTCAGTTGATTTGAGGACTCATTGCCAAGTGAAATTGACTGCCTATTGAAGATTGAGGCAACAACAACCTTTATTTTTTTTACTAGCATGACTGTCGATTTCTGTTTTGAGATCGTTCAACTAAATTCAAGTCACTTATGGTTTGCAACACACTTCTATCATCGATAGAAGAAGGCCCCCAACACTTGATGAAGCACCGTCAACCTTTCATGTTGATTGCTGGCTGAAGTTTAACGAACACTACGAACATGATATCTTCACCACCGACAACATACTTTTGTGACCCTATTAATACTCATTCTTACTTTCACCGTCGGCTTGAATCACTTAGCTTCATTATTGAAAAATGCTTTTAGTTGATAGTGATTCTTCAAAACGGCTGCTACTTGTGTATGTATTCACGAACAAATATTCACTTAAGTATCTTGAGTTGATGAACATTTACAAAAATTATCTTATATTGCATCAACTATAGTTAATATGGTTGATATATATATATATATATATTGTTGAGGGTGAAAAATTGACTATAGAGTTAAAGCCTACGATCCGTAGAAGTGTTAAGGCCTAAAGGTAGAGTATGAAAATAAGGCGCAATCGAGTTGAATGGAATCATATGATGCTGCCCCTATGAAGGCCTAAATAAATAAGACCGACTACATCGAGCCAGCCCACGACCAAGACTACGAGTTTCCAAGCCCTCAAAGGATCGACCAAAAGCAGGCTCATTTGGTCGGTCTTTGCCCAATTAGAGTCGGTCAGGCCCTTTTAAGTCAGACCCTTTAAGGGTCGACCAAAGTTCTTTTTAGGGTTGATTCCTTAAGGAAACGGCCAAATAGAGTAGTTGATGACCCTTAGACGAAGCGAACCTCGAGAAAGAAAGAGAACCGATCCTAAGGAAAATTGGTTTGGGCCCGAGGGGTTTCAACGTCAAGAGCTTGAATTAAAAAGATGAGACAATCGTTTCATAATTATAGCGTCTCGACAATACTGGCGAGAGCTCTAAAAAATGTTGTTGAGCTCAAGTGTACGTTACGAACATACAAGTAAAATAATATGATGAGAGCTACATTCAAAGAGTTTGTTAAGTTTTAATGTTTTTGTGTAGTACCTATAAAAAAGACCCAGATGCGCCTAGGGATGCGACTGCATATTGAGTCAGAAGACAAATTTTAATTGAAGCTAGAAAACATGTGAAATGTGCTCAGCATGCAGCCGTAATTGGACTTAAATAGATCTTCCCTGAAATCACGAATTTGATAGATTCTTAAAAGATATTCTATCAAATCTCCTCAAATCATGGAATTATGGTCGGCTACACCTTCTCACACTAATTTCGGCAGAAACCTAGACATTGAGGTCTATAAAAGGTAGTTGGAGCTCCTATTTTCAATAACTTCGGTCAGCTACATAAATTTCAGTATTAGATAGTTTTTGTTCATCTTTTGTTTTTAGTTTTCAATCACCACTCTGAGTTCTCTAATGTTGTTCAATCTCTGTCAGACACTTTATTCGAAAGAAGAAAAGTGTAAACACTTGTCTTTCATTGAAAAAAGCTGAGCAAGTTAGATTGAGGAACAAGCTAGGTTTTTGTATTGTTTTACTTTCTTCATTCAGTTTCAGTTTTCATTTTTCAATTCTGTTTTGTACTCATTCAAACTCAAGTGTATTCCATTCTTATTTACATAATGAATTCAATTTTTATTCTCCTAAGTTCTATTCTTTATACTTTATGTTTTGTTTCTTTCATTAACATGAGCTAAGTTCCTCGGGGAGTCAAATATGTGGATACCCTAAGTAGGAAGTAAGCCCCACATTGTGCATAAGCAACTTTCTCAACACTTAGCATCATTTGCTCTTATTGAATTTAAGTTTCATTGTTAGCTTAAACTGATCACTTAGGTTAGCATACTTTGTGTGAGTGATAGCACTAATTTAGTGCTATATTTATGCCTATTATTTAGCTAGTTTTGTTATGAATGAGTGATCTTTGATGCATATTTCTCTAGAGAAGAATTGTGAATTTGGAGTGAATATGACCAATTTGAAGCTTAAGGGATGCAAAATTGAGGTCAAGGATGTGAAATGGAGCTTCCAAGGGCGTTTGGGCTGAGAGGATGGCATAACGATGCCATAATTGGAGTCAAGACATCGTTATTTGAGTTACAAAATCAAAGGGCTACTGTTGAGATGCTGCCCTGCGGCGTCGCAATGCTGGAAACATGCAAAGGGGGCTTCTTCCATCTGAAGCGTCTTGACGCTGAAGGTGTGCATGCTTTAATGAAACGATGTGTCGCGATGGTGTCGTGACATTGCCCTTAGCGTCTCAATGTTGTCGCGACACCTACTATAAACGCATTGCTTTGAGATAGAATTTGGGGATACCAACTTTAGGGTTTTAGGCCAATTATCGATTTCATACCATCTTGGGACATGTGGAGCTTAATTTGGAGTGTTCAATAGTGGTTTTTGAGGCTCAAAATTTTAAAATTCGAGGAAAAAGTCGAGGATTCAGTGTCGACAGTCTATTTATTGATTTCTTTACTCTTTTTAATGTTCTTTAGGGTTGTAATTTTGGGTTTCATATACTGTGTATTGAGGATGAATGCCTGAATTAATGTTTAGGAGTTTAGAGCACTTTTATACTTGTAATTATGTGTTAATTGATGCTATTGCCTCTTAATTACTCTTTATGAATTCATTTGGATGAATTGTACTTAATGCTTCTAATTAATTAGCTACTAATTAGTTGTTGTTGTCTTAAATTGAGCTTGAAAGAGAGAATTTAGGATATAATCAATTCATTCAATACCTATAATTTGCCTAAGTGACATAGGATCAACATAGAATAGGTAAGACTAATAATGAGTGGACTTAGTTTAATTAATTAGTTAATTAACGCTAAGGATACTTAGGTTAATGGTTAATTAAGTGTGTTTGAATGAGATCGATAGGAGATTTCAACTGTTTTAGCTCTAGGTCTATGAATTAATGAGAGTTAATTAATTAAGCATAGTTACAGTCTAAAGTGTGCTTGATCCCCTAAACATCCCTAACCTTGTTGTTTGTCTTCACCTCTTTAATTGAATGTTTTTGAGTTTAATTTCTTTTTCCAAAGCATCTTTTATTAATTTTCCATAAATAATCTTAATCTTTAGTATTTCTAATAATTATTCAATTCAAAAGAAATTTTACACTCCTTGAGGATTTGATACTCGGTACTCACATATCATTTTATACTACTTGATCACATGCGCTTGTGTGACGTCAAATGGTGAGACTCAATACTGAAAAGGCTGGATTGAAAAGTACCTAGAAATAGGACTTTGTTTTTGAACCTAAGCATAAGATAAAACCTATAAAGTCAATAGCAGTGGCGGATCTAGAATCTTATGTGGGGGGTGGGGGCACAAATTCATATCAGGGTTGTTTGGGGTGCTGAGTGAGTTATAACAGTCTGGGTTATAATAGTCTATGAGTTATAATAGTCTGTAGAGTAATATAATCTGTGTTTAGGTTGCACAGTTATTTAGTTTGGGTTATAATAGTCTGTGTTTGAGGTGTAGAGTACTCCACAGACTATTATAACCAGGACTATTATAATCCACACCCCAAATAGGTTGATAAGGTTTAGTCCATGAACTTTTAGATTTTGGTCTATATGGTCTATGAACTTTAAAAAACCTCTAGTAGGTCCCTAAATTCACTATTTTGTGTATAACATATATCTAAAGTTTCAATTTTGTATGCAATAAGTCTTGCATATTCAAAATTTATAAAAATTAAATGTTATATTAGAAATAAAATTTAATTTAGTATCTAATAGGTCCTCTTGGATATTTTTTAAAATTAATGTATTTATTAGTTACAAAATTGAAAGTTCAAGATTCAAATAGACAAAATCAAATTATGCCCAATAAAACATTTAATTTTTAAAATTTTTGAATATGTTTGAGACATTGGATATAAAATTGAAAGTTCATGGATTTACTAGACATTTTTAAAGGACTTATTAGACACAAAATTAAAAGTTTAGGGAATTATTGGATACAAATTTGAAAATTCAATGGCTAAACTTGTAATTTCCTCCTATTAATAATTTTAAATGTATTGATATATAATATTTATATTAAGTAATATTAATTACAAAATCATAATAAATAATTATAGAATTATCCACCTAAATATATAAGCAAATAGTGAAACTTGAAATATTTATGAAATAGAATTAAGTTTCTTTATACTATTAATTTTTCTAAAATATTTTATCTAAGATTTAAAAATATTTGTATAATATATACATATGTGAGAAAACTGAAAACATAATTAAATCTTTTTAACTGGTTTCAATTTTAAACAAATTAAAATAATTTATAAATATATATAAGATAATATATAAATATATGTATTGCAAAATTTTAAAAAATGACAATAAAAGAGGAATTCATGCTTCTATGCAGTTTCAAATACATGACTTTCCCAAGGCTAAGCTCCCCTCCGTGCCCTCGCCCCACCCTTCCCCCCCCTCGACCAACAAGCCAATGTAATATTTTGAAATTTCAAGCGTAAATACATATACATATATCTAAAAACCATGACTTGAGGGGGCACGTGCCCCCCTTGCCCCAACGTGGATTCGCCCCTGGTCAATAGAGTTTTTTTGCATGTTTATCTAAGTCCAATTAGCCATAGACATATGTGTTTAATTACACTGTCTCCTAAAAGCACTTAGAAAAGGGTTGAATAGGTGTTGAACTTGACTCATGATTGTAAGACTTATTTTATTACTAGTTTGTGTTATATTTCAGTGCTTTCACATATTTATTTGGTTATTTTATAAATTTCAGGCACTTAGAGCAAAACCAAGCATTTGGGTGATTTATAGATGAAAAGGATGCAAATTAGCATCAATTGGATCTACCAAGTAAAGAGAGATCAAGAATTGAGCCAAAAAAATTGAGAGGATAGCGTTGAGATGCTGTTCATGGCATCTCAATGCTCTATTCCCTGCACTATTGGTAGTTCATATTTTCATAAGACATTATGTGATTTAGGTGCTTCTATTAATTTGATGCCTTATTCTGTGTATAGGACATTAGGTTTAAAAGAAGTTCAACCTACTATTTTTTTGCAGCTTACTGACCGTTGTATCACGTACCCTAGAGGTATAGTGGAAGATGTTATTGTTATGGTTGAGAAACTTCTTTTCCTTGTAGATTTTGTGGTGCTAGATATGGAGGAGGATGATGAGATTTTCATCATTTTGGGACGACCTTTCCTTGCCATGGGGCAAGCCTTAATCGATGTACAACAAGGTAAGTTATCTATACATGTTAATGACAAAGAGGTAACTTTTCATACGAAAAGCTCAATGAAATACCCCAGTGAGGTAGGCCAATGCCTGTGGATGCTGTTGATAATTTGACTAATGAGTTTCAAAGGTTTGTGTTGAATAAGGATCCGCTAGAGCCAACTTTGAACACCGATGACGATAATTCTATTAACTATTGACCCATTCACTTGAGCACTTGTCTAGCTAAAGTCGTTAAAGAAAGCGTTTCTTGGGAGGTAACCCAAGTTTTCTATCCTTCATTGTTCCTTTCATTTATTAGGCTAGGTTGTTTCCTTTCATTTATTAGACTAGGTTGTTTAATTTATTTTCTAGTTTAGATTGTTTTGAGTGCCATTTAATATCGTTCCCACTTGTATAGGACTTTCATCATTCAGGTGTTTTTTTTCCATATACTGAGAATACTTTGGAGATTCCCTCTAGCATATTAGTGCAGTATCGTTCACCCTTTGATTTTTCTCATTGTCTTGCATGCTTTAACTTTATTATTTCATTGAGGACAATGTGTGTTTTAAGTTTGGGGGTGGGCAATACTTTAGCAAGTCCTGATTTTTGAGCATATTTAAAAAAAAATTTAGCATGATATAGATGAATATTTGATGCAATGCTTGTGATAAGGATTGCCTAGGATGTATGCTAAATTTTGGTTGTTCATAATTGCTGAAATATGATAATATAGCCTGAATTTGAGTAAATTTAAAAAAAAAAAATTATATTCATCTTTGCATCTTTTGAGTACATAGCCACCTTTTTTTTGGTTTTGAAGACTTAAAATAGGATTATTTGACCTTTTACTTGTTGTCACTTTGAAAGGTCAAAGAGATTAGATGGCTCAATTGCATGATAGGTTGTAATATTACACTTAGGAGAAAATGCTTGCCTTCTTGCTATTTAATTTCGTGCTCATCATAGAAAAATCAAAAGAAAGAAAAAGAAAAAGAAAAATTATACTTAAAATGGGACAAAAAGAGCTACCTCTACTGTGATCAATTAGGGAACTTGTGAGTTGATGGGTAAGGGTCACTATAGTAGATGTGTGAAAGTTAATGTCTTAATTATTTAATAAATAAAAAAAATTCAATTTTGGGAGTTATGTAAAGTATCTTAGTGGCATATTACTTTCTTGAGTGGCATATTACTTTCTTGAATGTGAGGAGACCTAATAATTGAGACTTCGAGCCAGAGTAGGGCGAAGATGATGCATAAGGTTTATAATACTTTTTCAGGTTTATAAAGACATAAATAGGAGGCTATAGTGTACACACACACAAGGGATAAAAAGAAATTATTTTTGAAATTTATTGCTGAATGACTTTATTCAAATGTTTTGGTAAGTTGTGGATTTTCTGAGATTTAGACTTATTGAGGCATGAGTCACTAGCATGTATTAATTATTCTGAAATATGGTTTTATTTTATTTTGCTTGAGGACTAACAAAAGGCAAAGTTTGGGGGTATTTGATAGCACACAAAAAGTGCTATTCCTAAGACTTTTTTTATTGCTAGTTTGTGTTATATTTCAGTGCTTTCACATATTTATTTGGTAATTTTTATAGATTTTGGGCATTTGGAGAAAAACCAAGCATTTGGGCGACTTATGGACGAATAAGACGCAAATTGACATCAACTGGAGATACCAAGTAAAGAGAGATCAAGAATTGAACCAAAAAAATTGAGAGGATAGCATTGAGAAGTTGTTCGTGGCGTCTCAACGCTCTATATGCATCCAAAATATAAAAAGGAATTGTGAGGTGGCGTTGACGCCACTTTTGGGCGTCTCAACGCCAAAAGCTCTCGCAATTGTTCTTTCCATCCGTAGCGTTGAGATGTTGTGTAGTGTCTCGACGCTACCTATTTTTCTAAATGTGAGACAAAATGAGATGACAATGTCTCATCACTATCCCGATGTTGAGTTTTTAAAAAGGAATAGGAAATACAGCATCGAGACGTTGTCCCTAGCTTCTCGACTATGCTCCACATTATAAAAAGGGCCCTTTGCTTCCTAATTAGGGAGACCAATTGGAGGGAGAAAAGCTAGACTTCGATTTCTACTCAGTTTTTAGAATTTAGAAGACACTCTTAAGAGCCAAGGGAGGAAATATATGCTCAAGATCGCGGCACATCACATCGGAGACAAGGATTGACATACATTAGAGAGTTTTTAATTTTTTCCTTTTTCTTTGTAGTATCTTTTATGGACCTTTTAGATGAGTTAAAGTTTTAATTATGAATTTGGAGTGACTAAACTCTATTATTAGGATTGATTGTTATTTATTCAATTCATGAATATTTTATTTAATTAGCAATTTTTCATTTTAATGCAACATGGTTATTCATGTGTTTTTGTGCTTAATGCTTTTAGTCTTCTGACCAAAGATTAATTGTTTTCTTGATTTAAGTTTTAGCTCGGGAGAGTAAAATTTAGATTAGAACATGGATACACAATTGTTAGTAATATCTTGTATGAGAATGATGATTTTTCTAATAGAAGCCATTAAAAGAAGTTTCGTTACTGTCGTGCTTGATTGTACAAATAGACAAAGATGTTGATTTAATAATTAGGCAAGATAATTAATTGGGCTTGGAAAAATCAATTAATAATAGGCTAAATTATAGAAAGTACCCTTGAACTTTGTACTTTATTTCAAAAATACCTCTGAACTTTCAAAAGTTTCAATAATACCCTTAAACTTTCAAAAAAAGTTCAAAAATACCATTACTGTTAGTTTTGAATGGAAACCCTTAGTACTTTATTTCAAAAATACCCCTGAACTTTCAAAAGTTTCACTAATACCCTTAAACTTTTAAAAAAAGTTCAAAAATACTCTTGTCGTTAGTATATGGACAAAAATAGTTAGTACATCATTTTAAAATACTCCTGAACTTTCAAAAGTTTCACTAATACCCTTAAACTTTTAAAAAAAGTTCAAAAATACCCTTGCCGTTAGTATATGGACAAAAATAGTTAGTACCTCATTTTAAAATACCCCTAAATTTTCAAAAGTTGTATTAATACCCTTAGACCTTAAAAAAAGTTTAAAAAAATGCCGTTACCGTTAGTATATGAACGAAAAATATTTATCTACCTCCCTCTTTCATTTCTTCTCTCTCTTGATTTGCTTCAATCTATGGCCTAACACTTGTCTATTTTTCCTCTTTTTTTTCCTTTCTTTTTCAATACCCTCTTTATTCTCTTCTTCCATTTTCCAATCTCTAAAACTACCTCCTTCAATCAAGGTATATAGCTATACCAAGAAGAAAGGAGAATAATGGAACCACCAAGGGACCTTAGGACTTATATGCTTTAATAAGGTTGTACGTTAGTAATTTGAGTTAGTACACGTGGGTTTAATATACAAAAAGAGAGACATGTTAAGAATTTGGGTCATAATTTTGAGGACATCTAGTGGGAGGGAAAAGAAAGAAAACATATATGCTTTACCAAATTTGTAGCGGATGACGATTTTTTTAATCTTTTTTTGCAGTTCAAATTAGTCTATGTGTTGTCGTTACTTAAGAAGGTTCTCCATGATTGAGAATTGGACAAATAGAGGAGAAATGAGAGTATCTAGATGAAAAAAAATGAGGGCATCTATATGAGTTGTTTTCAAATTGGTTCTTCTCCAACTCAAGATAACTTCAAAGACATTGACTGTTTGAGTGTTGAAATTTCTTATATTATATTTGGGCATGCTTAGCAATGAGAGAAAGCTCCTCCTACTTATTTAAAGATCTAATATTTAAGAAGATATGAGAAATGAGGGAAGTTTTAGAGATTAAAAAATGAAAGAAGGAAGTACGAGGGTATTGAAAAAGAAGGAAAAAAAAAAAGAAAAAATAGAGAAGTGTTAGGCCATAGATTGAAGAAAATCAGTAGAGAGAGCAAATAGAAGATGGAGGTAATGGAGTGTAGATAAATGGTTTTCGTCCCTATACTAATGGTAAGGGCATTTTTAATTTTTTTAAAGGTTAAGGGTATTAATGCAACTTTTGAAAGTTCTGGAGTGTTTTTAAAATGAGGTACTAACGATTTCTATCCATATATTGATGATAAGGGTATTTTTGGACTTTTTTTTTTGAAAGTTTAAGAGTATTAATGAAACTTTTGAAAGTTTAGGGGTATTTTTGAAATAAAGTACTAACGGTTTCCATCCAAAACATATGATAAGGGTATTTTTGAACTTTTTTGAAAGTTTAAGGGTATTAATGAAGCCTTTAAAAATTTAGGGGTATTTTTGAAACAAAGTATAAAATTCAGATGTATTTTCTATAATCTGGCCTTAATAATTCATCTTATTGGCTTATAGGTTGTTGCATGTTAAAGTTGAAATAATTAGTTAAGAGGAAATTTAATGAAAACAATTTAAGTTCTAAGAATGTTCCCTTCGATTGTCTCCACCTTGTAAATATTAATTTTAGTTTTAATTTTTCTCAATCTCACTTGATGGTTCTCTAGATAAAATCAAATGTTAGTAACTACGGTAATCAATTAAACGGGAAACCCAATCCTGAGGACGATACTCAACACTTAGATTCACTATACTAGAACTTGATCCATACATTTGCGGTTTTGAATTGCTTAACTAAAAAGTCACGCAATAGGTGCATTTAGATCGCTAAAATGACTCGATATGTTTTATATGTCCAAAATAGAGATTTCAAGGACAAAATGTTAACTTTTTCTCATACATCTTATATTAACAAAATTGTTGTCAAATATTTGATGCATAACCTCGAAACATAATAATGTATCATTCTAACATGAAGATGTTTTTGTCTAAAGAAAAGTATCCTAAGACACCTCAAATGTTGAGAGCATAAGATTGACTATCTATACTTGAGTAGGAGACAATCTAATATATACATGAGACTCAACATTTAATATTGTAAATCCCCCAAATTTTAACCTAACTTAGGGAACACTACTAAACTTATAACCATTATGCTTCAAAAATTTCGGCATCATAACGACGTAACTACAAGTTACCAAAATTTTTCCTATCACCTATTAGACAAAAATATTACACTTCTAAAACTAGATTAACCAAACAACAACTCCAACAACAAAGACATCCAAACTCCTAGTATAAACAACTTCACAAGTCTCTAAACAAACCATAACTTTTTAAGATGCCAAAACTAAGAACCAAATTTCCAACAACAAGCAAAGTTTAGTCCAGTAGCTAAGCTTGAACAAAATAACCTATCTACACGTGTAATTCAAATAAAGATTTAACAGATAAAGAATGGACAGAATAAGCATACACATAACATGTGTTCAAATTCAACTAGGGACCTATCTACTCAATTCAAAGAAACTTCTATAAAAAAAGCTAAAGACTCGCTAATGACCTCTTCCAATGTCGCCTCCTCACCACCAAGCTCATGAAAACCTTAGTCACCTGCAAAACTGTTGGTGAGTCAGTACATAATCCGTACTCAGTAAATAGCTCACACCTGGTGAGCCACCAAACATCAAACAAGACAAACAACATGCTTTTCACACGCATCCAACATGCTCTTAAAAATGAATAACACATGTAAAATGTTCAACGCACATAAACAATTAAAACATGAGAATTGCCCAACACATGAAATCCTACATCATGACATGCACACTAACTCCACTTAAGCTCCACAAGATCACTCAACATTCATAGTTAGCTGTTACAAAAACTCTCCAAGATTGACCATTTGAGTTGCATTGAACCCTGACCATTTATACTTAGGGCCTCAACGTTTCTCTACGGAGCTTGTCATTCGACCATTGACTATTTTTACTCAAGGCCTCGATGACTAACAACGTATTGACTCTTGACCATTTATACCCAAGGCCTCAATACTTGCCTCAAGACTCATCACACTGACCCTTGACCATTTATACCCAAGGCCTCGATGCTTCTCTTTATCCAATATTGGCATGTCGACACTCGACCATTTATACCTGAGGCCTCGACACCCAATAGTGACATATCAACCCTCAACCATTTGTACCCGAGACCTTGATATTCACTTACTTTCCTTAAACAATACCATCCCTCGACCATTTACACTCGAGACCCTAATATCCATCTCATATCCTTTCATCACAATGCTAGTCCTCAACCATTTATACTCGAGACCCTAGCATCCTCTTTTATCATAAATTTAAGGTTCGCTGACCTCACTAATCAAGCTCACAACAACCCAGCATGCAATCCTAAACATGCTTTCTAGACCATGCTTACAACCCACTATCCACAAGATCATGTTTTCAACATAAACATCATAGCATCACACAATCTCAAGCAATCTCAACATTCAGCATGCTCCAAACCACAAGGGTAAATAACTTAACATCACAACAACTCACACATATCAGAACATATAACTCATAACATCTCATGGAGAGATACATAGATTGAATAATAACATCACAAGAAAACATATACAACATGCTTCACACATTTGAACAGACTCATCAGGTAGAATTCTACTTACCTAAATTGCTCCTAAAAATATTCCAAGAGTTCCTAAACTAAGAGAATAATCTTTAGAGGCTATACTTAGTTCGAAAACCTTTAAGCAAACTAGAACGTGCTCAAGTAGGGGTATACTTACTTAGAAACAGTCTTAAATGCTAAAACGAATTTTTTAGATTCAAGCCAAACTGCAACCAGCATTATCTAAAGGTTAGAAACCAACTCACAACCATTATGTGAAGTCTCAAAAGGGTCTAAACGAAACCTTACCACCTAATACATACTGAAAAAGACTTGCCCACTTGCTGGAAAGTATTCGAAAAGGCACTAAAGTGGTTCAAATAAAAGGTATCCAAGTATTAGAACTAATCTATGATACTTTAATCCAATCTGAATGAGTTTAACGGGTGCGAACCTTACAAAAATAGGCCCAATGCCTTGCTGAACTTGTCAAAACTTACCAAGTCACGACACCTAAAAGGATTCCTGAAAGGTCTATAACTTGTCAAAACTTACCAAACAAGGCCAAACAGACCGAAAGTTTACTGGAAAACGCGATTTCAACACCAAACTTCTTCGAATGCGATTGGTTGATGTTCAAAGAAGCCTAAAATCGTAAAACAAAGAAGTTTAAGGCATGGGTAATCCAAAATTAAGGTCGATTAGGCATGGGTATTGAAGATCTAAAACTAAAAAGGAGTGGGTCAACCTAACCTTGTTGAAACGAAAGGGAAATCGCGTAGGTAGGGTTTCTGCCACACATCAATGCCCCAAGAGGGGAGGAAGAAGCCGCCGCTCATGGTCTGAGGTCACGAGTCTTGTGCTGCGTGGTGTCGCACGAAGCTATTGAAGTCGTGGGGTTGGAGTCGAACTTCTCGAACGCGTGGGCACCTCTGCTGGCTGAAGACGCATATTCGCCAGAGGAAGCTACTGCTTACGTGGGTCCTCTGGCATTGAGGTCTTGCCAGAGAAGAAAAAATCGAAAGGGGTAGGGGTCGACTGGCCATGCGTGAAAGATAAGAAGAAGAAGAAGAAGAAGAGAATAGGCTAGGGCTTTTTTTTTCCCCTGCTTGGTTTCCTTCTTAAAACTCTTCTCTTCTAATTAAACCAACTAAAACCCAAATACACAAAAATCCAATGTTCAAAAGGAAAAAACCTTAAGGCTAATTTAAAAACCAAATTCTTTTCTATCTTTACCAAAGATAAAAATCCAAATAAGGAACCTAAAAGATTTGGGAAAATTTTATCTAATAAAGAATTCAGTTCCTTTTTAAACTTGGGGAATAAAATCCAAAATTAAATTCCAAAATCTTGAAAATTAAAGATTTAAGAAAATCTCTTTTTTCAAAACTCTAGAAGTTTTAATTTTCCAAATTAAAACTCTAACGAATAGATTTGATTACTCTAAAATAGCCTAATTTATAACACAGGGCGTTACAATCTCCCCTTAAGAACTTTCATCCTCGAAAGTTTGTTACTCAAACAACATTACGTACTTAGCTCTAAACTCATCTTCTCTTTTCCAAGTTTGCTAGCATGTAATGCAAACAAGGTTGGACTCTAAGCCCATTTATCAACATCTAGACCAATGTGCTCCAAGATCTCGAGTAGTCCAATATAATTGGGGCTAAGCTATCCACTATCTCAACTAGGCACCACTGAAAGTTAAGCCACAAAGTTAAAACATCTTCCATTGCCAACTCAATTTCTTAACAATCCAACTCTCTCTTAATAGTGGACTCTATGGTGCCACCAAAGATGCCACACTTGCTACTTTCTCGCTAAGAGCATCTGCCACAATGTTAACCTTACCATGGTGATGACTGACCTTATAACCATAATCCTTTACTAGCTCCAACCATCTCCTATCGAATTCAAGAAATTTTGTTTGTTAAAGATTTTGGTTCTTTTTGGAACTGGGAAATAAGACTTGAGAAGAAACTCCCAAACTTAAAGGAATTAAGGAATTAGATTGAAACTCCAGTTTCCCAAACAAGAACCCAAAGAACAACCAAGTCCAACTATTAAAACAAAAATTTAATGGACCTAGAGACTTCAAGGCTCTACTTAACCTCTAAATTAGAGAGCAACTTTGTAAAATAACTTAATCCACAAACAAACACAACAAGGAAGCAAATCTTGCAAATAATAAGAACTTAGATGAATAAATGCTAACCTGGAACCCGAGGTATTTCAGACTCTCCATCTCTAAGAGCTTTCTTCCTTTGAAGCTTCCTTGTCAAACAGCTCAGAGTATTCATGTTGGGATTTATGCCCTAAAGCCTCATAATTAATGATTTATTTAATAATTAATAATATTTTTTATTATTTTATTTGCAATATAATATTATCCATTATATAAAAAATCCATGGTTATTAGTGTAATCTTGAACAGTATGTGGTTGACATATGAGAAAATCATGTTCAAGAAATAACCTAAAGGGTCATAGTATATGAATAAGGTTGGATGTCTTATCTTGGTACACTATTGATACGACCCACTTTGTAATAGTTACAAATGATTTGATCCAAATCGTTCACGTGGAGACATGTGGGTTGGGGTATCTTATACAATGAGTTTGTATAAGACTGGACCACGAAATATATAATCTCTCTTTATAAATTCGTTAATTGAGAAGATTAATATTTCATCAAGATAATCATATGCGACTCGATCTTAATCCTGAGTGAGTTATGAACTCCTGCCTGTGAGGGCTTGTCCTTTGATTTACATGGGTGAAAGTGGATTTTGTAGCCGATTCAATATGCCTACAATTTTGGGGACTTGACCAAATAGAGAGCTGGGAACATAATCTCACAACATGAAATTCACTCCTTTCTATATAGGATAAGTAGATGAGTAGTTCTCTTAAGTGCTGATTTCGGGACTTGAACAATGGGGCCCCACCCTCTCATTGGCCCGAGAGGGACTTAGTTTATAATTAGAATATAAACATATTGTTCATTAGAGGATCAATGGTACTTAAGGTGTAAGATGTAATTATAGGGGTAAAACGGACTTTTGACCCAGCTGTAATTACAAACAACTAGTGAAAGATCGACTTGCATGTAATGATTATATCTATGAACACAACTTGTCCTACTGTGCATAAGAGTGCAACTCTAGGTCTATAGTGGAGTGACCTATAGTTAATGAATTTGTTTAATTAATTGATTTTGTATCATTGGAGCTTATAATCTGTAGGTCCATATGGTCCCCTTGCTAGCTCATAGTAGCACTAAAATATCAATTTAGTTGAAAGAAAAATTTGAAATGTTTATATTAATATTTAATATGTTAGATATATTAAATATATAAGAGAAAAATATATTTAATATATTTGATACATTAAATATTAAAATAATTAATGTATATTAGATACATTAAATAAAAGATATTTATGGAATTTGAATAAGATTCAAATAAATAAATATTGTAGGAGATTTGAATGAGATTTATATAAGATATATTTTAATTATTACAAATATTTTTCCTTGGTCTCTATAAATAAGACTCTTGGGTTGAGCCATTAGACACAACACATATCTCCTCAATAGATAATTAAAGAATTCTCTCTAGACCTCTTCCTCTCTAATCCCTTGTGAATTTTCTTTCAAGAGGCTTCCACAAGCCTTGGTCTCGTGTTCGAGTCATAGCCAGGAAGATTTTATGGAGGAGATAAAGATCTGCAAGAAATATCTCCGTATTTACTCCAAGTAAGTTTACTTAACCTTAGATTTTAGTTTAATTTTAAATAAAATCATGTACGGAATGAACTCTTCATCCTGCAGCGAAAGCATTGGATCGTATTTGATTTTATTTAAAATTAAATTAAAATTAAACTTAAATAAACTTACTTGAAGTAAATATGGAGAAATTATGGCGGATCTTTATCTTTTTCACAAAGTCTTCCTAGCTATGATTCGAACACATGACCAAGGCTTGTGGGAGCCTCTTGAAAGAAAATCCACAAGGGATTGGAGAGGAAGAGGTCTAGAGAGAATTCTCTAATTCTCTCTATTGAGGAGATGTATGTTATGAAGAATGCTCAATGGCTCACCCCTAGGGTCCTATTTATAGTGGTCTAGGGAAGATAATTAAATAATATATTTTAATATCTAATATATTAAAATATATTTATCAAACCAATTTGAATCTTATTCAAACCTTTTAAAATTCTCCAACGACATCTATTTCCTAATCTGAATCCAATTCAAATTTAATAAATATCTTTTCTTTAATGTATCTAATATACATTAATTATTTTAATATTTAATATATCAAATACAGTAAATATATTTTTCTCTTTTATATTTAATATATCTAATATATTAAATATTAATTTGAACACTTCAAATTAAATATTAATTTGAACATTTCAAATTTTAATATTTAATGTATCAAATACAATAAATGTAGTTTTCTCTTTTATATTTAATATATCTAATATACTAAATATTAATTTGAACATTTCAAATTTTTCTTTCAACTAAATTGATCTTTTAGTGTTACTATGAGCTAGCAAAGGGATCTTATGGACCTACAGATTATAAGCTCCAATGATACAAAATTAATTAATTAAACTCTTTAATTAATTAATTTTCATTTATTAACTCTAGGGTCACTCCACTATAGACCTAGAGTTGCACTCTTATGCACTGTAGGACAAGTTGTGTCCATGGATATAATCACTACATGCAAATCGATCCTTCACGAGTTGTTCGTAATTACAGCTGGGTCAAAAGTCTGTTTTACTCCTATAATTACATCTTGCACCTTAAGTACCACTGATCCTCTAATGAACAATTTGTTTATAATATAATTATAAACTAAGTCCCTCTCGGGCCAATGAGAGGGTGGGGCCCCATTGTTCAAGTCCCGAAATCAGCATTTAAGGGAACTACTCATCTACTTACCCTATATGGGAAGGAGTGAATTCCATCTTGTGAGATTATGTTCCCTGCTCCCTATTTGGTCAAGTCCCCAAAATGGTAGGCATATTGAATCGGCTATAAAAGCCACTCTCACCCATGCAAATTAAAGGACAAGCCCTCATAGGTAGGAGTTCATAACTCACTCAAGATTAAGATTGAGTCACATATGATCATCCCGATGAAATATTAATCTTCTCAATTAATGGATTTATAAAGAGAGATTAAATATTTCGTGGTCCAGTCTTATACAAACTCATTGTATAAGATACCCCCACTCATATGTCTCCACATGAATGATTTGGATCAAATCATTTGTAACTATTACAAAGTGGGTCGTATCAATAGTGTTACCAGGATAAGGCACCCAACCTTATCCATATACTATGACCCTTTAGGTTATTTCTTCAACATGATCCTCTCGTATGTCAACCACATACTGTTCAAGATTACACTAATAACCTTGGATTTTTCATATAATGGATAATATTATATTGTAAATAAAATAATCAAAATTATTATTACATATTAAATAAATTATTAATTACGAGGCTTTAGGGCATAAATCCCAACAAATCAAAGATGATCTAATGCTTCCGCTGCAGAATGAAACATTCATTCCTTCAATTTAGTCTTCAACTCTACATCTGAAACATAGTTACTAACTTTTCCTACTCTGTAGTCTTTAGCTCCTTTTCTGCAGAAGTTCGGTGGTCTTTAGAGTCTTTGACTCTCTTACGAAGGTTCTATTAGATCCTTCACCATGCGAAGGGCGCTTGTCTTGCTGCACAGTCATAAGGTTTGACTCTCCTGCAAACCTAACCTCGTGCTTTCTCTTACCTCCAGACGAGGAGCCAATCTCACGTGGTTGCTCTTCTCTAGGGGTATCCCTATCTAGAGCCATCACATTAGTAAGAGCTGCTGCAAAAGTGGTTGGTCGTCCGAGTGCCACTACCCTTTTGATTTCCTTGTACATGCCCTTAATAAACATGTTAATCTTTCTCGCCTTGGTGTCGATCTAGTCAGGAGAAAAGCGTGACAACTTAATGAATCTTCTCTCATACTGGTCCACAGTCATGCTCCCTTGCGTGAGCAGTAGAAACTCTGCTTCCATATCCTCATCTTCCATCGCAGTAGTGGGGTACTGATTGTGCAAGAGTTTTGTAAACCTTGCTCAAGTTAGTGGGTCACCCATGCGGTCCTGTGCTGGACGCACCAACCTCCACCAGACACAAGCCTCGCCCCTAAGTAAGAAGGTAGCTCCTCCCTCTGCTAGTCGTTCGCTCGTAGGTACTCGAAATGAAACCTCCAAGGCGTCGAGCTATTGACAAATGTCTACCTTTCTTCAAGACATTAAGTAATAAGTCAAATTTCGAGTGGACAAAGGAATGCGAGCAGAAGTTTAAGCTCTTGAAAAAGTACCTTAGCTCAGCCCCGCTCCTTTCCAAACCCATCCCTAGAGATGAACTCTACTTATATTTGGCAGTATCGAACATTGTTGTTAGCTTAACATTGGTTAAAGAGGACAATGGAAGACAGTTGCCAATATACTACACGAACAAAGCCATGGTTGGTGTAGAAACAAGATAGCCACAAGTAGAAAAGTTTGCCTTGGCTCTCATCACTTCGGCTCGGAGACTATGTCTGTATTTTCAAGCACACAAGGTAATCGTACAAACGAACTTTCCATTGAGGAAGGTATTGCAAAAGCCTGAAGCATCCAAGCAAGCTCATGAAATGGAGCTAAGCGAGTATGATATCTAGTTTCGACCATGAACAACCATAAAAGACCAGCCAGTAACAAACTTCATCGTGGATTTCACTTCATCCACATGTCCAGATGACTTGGTAGACGTGAACATAACTGAGCTACAAACCCTGAACTCGAGTAGCCATGACCTCCCATGGACTCTTTATGTAGATGTGTTATCCAATGGCAAATGATGTGGCATTAGATTTCTACTCGTCTCACCTGATGGAGAGAGGTTTGAATATGCTCTACGATTTTTATTCCTTATATTTATGCTAGTTTTGTTATAAATTTGTGAGCTTTTATGTCTATTTATGCTTATTTTGTAGAAATCGAGCCTGAGCAGCAAAACTAAGTGTTGGAGGGTATTTTAGTGATTTTGGTCCTCATATGAGCATTTTGAAGATCCAAGAAGAGAAGAAGTGAAGTTTTAGTAAAAGAACCTGAGAGGAAAGCGTATAGACCCTAAAATTAGCGTCAAGACACCATATTTGGAGTGCCAAACCCTAGAGCAAGTGTCGAAACTCTGTCCTATGGCGTCTCTAAACCAAAAAGGTGGGCATAGAAACTTTCTATCTGTAGTGTCTCACTCTACTTAGCCTCGCATGGGTAAAACGATCGTGTTTTGGACAGCGTCGAGACGCTGTTCCAAGTATCTTGCGCTTCCTCGATAAAGGGTATATATTCATCACTTTCTCTTTGAGCAAATGGAGGCTATTCCAAGGGTTTTTACCCTATTCTCGATAACAACACCTAATTGGGGGATTTTGGGAGGTTATTGGAGTGGAATTGAAGATCGTGGAGCTCGAGTTTATTGCGAGAACGCGAGATCGACATTATTTGAGCATTTTCTCCCCATTTTCTTTTATTTTTAGTATTTAGATTAGGTTGAATTAGGGATTTATGGTTGTATTTGGTGATTATGACTAGCTAAACCCCTAAATTCTATGGATTTGATGGATTTCTTTGGACAATTGCTTAATTAAATAGTGCTTTTGGCTTAATTGATGTGTTTGTTCATTTATGCATTTAGTGTTAATGCTTTTAATCAGTGATCTTTGGTTAATTGAGGTAGGTCTAAGTTGAGCTTGAGAGAGATAACTTAGTTTAGCGCTAATGCATGTCAATTAATTAATTACCTGAGTGATAACAAGATTAATGGTTAATTAATTGTAGATAGTATGAAGGTTAATTAATGGAGCCCTGATTAAATGAGTTGCTTTCTAATGGAAACTCAACGGAGAGAAATTAGATGTGAGCTTAAATGCATGACGAGCGTTTATTTACCTGAGTGACAGTGAGGCTAATAAATAGACATTAGAGGTCAATAATGAAGATCCTTAATGCCATGTTGTAGTTAATTAAGGTTACAGACACATAGGTTAATTCACTTAACATGAGAATTGGAGGAGATCGACAGAAGATTCCATGATTTTAGGCTTCTAGACTTATGAATTGGACATCTAATTTTGCCTAATTGCCTAATTCATTAAGTGAATTAAGGTCTAAAGAATGAAACCAATGCCCATAGACTTATCCCTTGTGATTGTCTATGTTATCTTGATTTCTAGGTTAGCTTTTCAGTTTTCCTTCCTTGCTTTTGATTTTGTTCTCTAAATAAAGCTAAGTAAGAGTATTTTGATAATTAAATAAATTAACAATTCCAATCCATGAGGAGACGATACTCGATATACTCAAAATCACTATATTACTTGACCTGTATGTTTGCAGCTATGCACAAACAAGTAGCGGAGATGTACCAAGCAAAGGAACAATGAATGACAATCTACTTGATGAAAGTTAGGGAACTGCTAAGTATTTTTCAAAATACGAGATTAAACAGATCCCATGGTCCCAAAATGCTAATGTAGACTCATTAGCTCGACTAGGCGCAACATATGAGACCAAGCTGAGAAGGACGGTCCTGTGGAGATACTATAGGAGCCAAGTATACTGGGAAAGGAAGCCATGACTATCGATAAACTGGCTCAAGGCAATGACTAGAACTTGGATTGACCCACTACTGAGTTACTTGACGAATGGAGAAATCCCTTCTAACATGGCAGAAGCATGGAGGCTGAGGTACTGAGCAACTCAGTATTGGGGTGTCAAAAATCGAGTCGAATCGCAAACTGAGTTGAACCAATCCGTTCGATCTGGTTATTTTGAATATTTTGGTTTTCTTGATTTAGGTTTTAATAAAATTAAAAGGGTTCAGTTTGGTTCTCGGTTCTCTGTTTAATAAAACTGGAGAAACCTAACTGAATCGGAACAAAAAAGTAATTAAAAAGAATACCCCAGCCCAACTTTCTTCCTTCTCCACCCAACTCACTCAGCGGCCCAAGCCTAGTAATTTCATTTATGTAGCCCAACTTTCCACTGCCCCCTGCAGCTTGCCGCACTCGTCGGCACCCAGGCTCATCCTCTTTTAATTCCCCTCTAATCCTAACCTTTCTTTCCATTTTCCTTTCCATCCTTCTAATCCTAACCCTTCTTTCCATTTTTCTTCGTTCCAACAACTCCTGGTTAGATGCAGTCTTCTCATCTTTTTCTTTCACAATTGTATTTTCTTTTTCTTTTCATTTAAGCTCATGCACACCATTAAATCTCTCTGTTTCTTTCAAAATTTTACAACACCATTCAATCTTCATATTTTTCTTTCAAAATTTCATATTTTCTTTTCATTTTTCTTTCATTCCACCTTGTTGCACACTATGCAATCTTAATCTTTTTCTTTAAAATTATCATTCTCCTTTTCGTTTTCCTTTTATTCCAATTGCATCCCTTTTCATTTTACATTTCTTCTTGTTACTCTCTCTTCTCCGATTCCCTAATCTCACTCTCATCTTAAAATTTCTTTTCACTTTGTAGAAAAAAAGGTTGAGCCACTTTCTATTAAAAAAAATTGATTAAAACCAAATTGAACTGGCTCAAACTAAAATTGAGCTGGTGATCAAAACTTGACACGCAAGTACACGTGATCGAAGTAATAATAAAACGACACAAGAGTGCCGAGAATCGTGTTGCAAGGGAAGCGAGATTAAAGTTCTTTTTAGATAGTTAAGTATCGAGAATAGTCGAAATTGGAATTATTTAGGGAATAAAGCGAATGAACGACGCTTGGAAAATAAACATAACTAACAAGAAATTAAAAGATAGGGAGATACCAATTAAGGGAATTTAGGGAAATCGAGCACTCTTATGTTGATTTTATAAGAATCTTAACCCGCTATTTAATTACACTTTGCCAATTTCATAGACCTAGAGCTAAACCAGTCAAAATCTCATGTCGGTCTAATTTGAACATGCTTAACTAATCACTTACATAAGTGTCCTTAGCATTAATTGTAGTGTTAATTAATATTAAACCCGTTCATATTAAGCCTCACCCTTCGATTGTTGTTCCTATGTCACTTTGGCAACCTAAGGGTGGTAATTGGACTAAGTCTAACCTAAACATCCTCTGTCGAGCTCAATTTATGACTAATTCAGCAAATTAATGGCCAGTTAATACGAAGCATTAAGTACAATCCAACTAACTGAAATATAACAATTGAATTAAATGGCTAAAGTATCTAATCCAACATAAAACCAAACCTAATTGTGCTTTAATTCCCTAAATACAAAATGAGCCCAACATAGTCTTAAAAAAGAGCAACACCCTCTGTAATACAACAAGTAAATACATGAAAATAGGGAAAAAAACTGATACAAGACCCATTGATGCTGAATTACCAACTTATGCCTCGAAATCCATGCCTCGAGCCTTGAGATTAGCTCCCAAACACGTCTAATCAGCATCTACAGGTCCCAAAAGGGTAGGGAATCGAAAATAAGCTAAAACTCTAAATGGCCTCCACTGATTCGGAAACAAAGCAAAAAAGATATAGGCTGTAGTTGCGGCAGTGTTGCAACAATAGGGACAACGTTGCAACGCTATCCAAAACACTGGCGTTTCTTCAAGTGTACAGTGGTAGCGTTGCAATGCTACAGATGGAGCTCTTCTCTTTAGCGCGTTTTTAGCATTGCAATGCCACAGGGCAGTGTTGCAACGCCACTTCTTGGTTTTGCAGACCAAATTATGGTGTTGCAACGCTATTTCAAGCATTGCAACGCCATCCTCTCGGCCTCAACAGCTTGTACTTCATCTCTTCTTCTCCTTAGCTATTTTAATGCTCTAAAATAGCTCCATATTCACCATTTTGCTAAAAAATTCATAATTCCACTCTCAATTGCTCGGATTCCTGAAATCAACAATAAATCAACGTCAAAGCTCACAAATGTAGCATAAAACTAGTTAAAGTAAGGCATAAATATAACACTAATATAATGCTATCAAATACCCCCACAATTAAGCTTTTGCTAGTCCTGAGCAAAACAAAATCAAACTCCCACTATGAAGATAAATACTTCAGAAACTTGCATTCAAAAGATGATTCCATTCTCAATGTATTCAAAAGTGGAATTGGACAACAAGAACAATGGAATAAGATCATGCCTCAATCACGAAAAATTTAAAATAATCGAAAGAAATACCAAAAACAATGAAATCATCAATAATCTCCTCGATGAGGTCTGTAGACATGGTCATCATACATCGCTGGAAGGTGGCAGGTGCATTACACAACCCACATGGCATTTTCCTGAAGGCATATGTACCATAGGGACATGTGAATGTCATTTTCTCCTAGTCCTCGGGCGCTATCGTGATCTGATAGTAACCTGAGTAACACTCGAGAAAATAATAGTAAGGATAACCTACTAACTTGTCAGCATTTGGTTGATGAAAGGTAAGAAAAGATGATCCTTTTTGTTGGCTTTGTTGAGCTTTTGGTATTCAATGTATACACGCCATCCAGTCACTGTTTGGATCGATATGGCTTCGTCTTTCTCATTCTTCACAACTGTCATCCCTCGTTTTATAGGTACGACCTGCACTAGGCTCACTCAAGGACTAATATGATTCCTATATCTAATTATTTCATCACCTCATTTTTAACCACTTCCTTCATGGTGGAGTTAAGTCTCATTTGATGTTCTACAGTGGGAGTAAAGGTATCTTCCATTAAAATCTTATGCATAATAATAGAATGGATGATACCTTTAATATCACTGATAGACCATCCTAAGGCAGATCTATGCGCATGCAATACATTTAATAGTTTATCCTCTTCTACTTTACTCAACTCAGTAGAAATAATCACAGGAAAAGTAGAAGAGTCACCTAAGATAGCATAACATAGGTGAGTAGACAATTGCTTCAATTTAGGAGGGGGTGTCAACTTGTGCACAAATAGACTCAAAAATATTTTTTCCCTCCTTACTATGTCCTAAGGGTGCCTTAACAACATCATCACAAAATAAGCATTCTCAACATCCAAATCCTCAAACAGTTCACCATAAACATCAGGCATGCCAATCTCATATTTATCAGTAGGAGATACTAACTCTACACATTCATCAACAATAGTATCCACAAGATCTAGTTACCTGAAAACACTGAGAGGCATCAAGTTAATACTCACTCTTAAATCATAGAGTGCCTTTTTAATATAAACACTAGCAATAACACAAGGGATAGTAAAACTTCCTAGGTCGGTCATTTTTTGTGGTAGTTTCCTCTGAATAATGGCACTGCACTCTTCATTCATCCGCACTCTCTCTTCCTTACCAAATTTTCTCTTGTTTGCTAAAATTTCTTTCATGAACTTTGCATATTTTGATACATGTTTAAGTGCATCAACAAAAGGTATATTAGTGTGAAGTTTCTTGAAATGCTCGAGAAATTTAACAAACTCATAATCTAATCTCTTCTTTTGAAATCTCTTAAGATACAAGATTCTATAAGGGATAAAAGGTACAAGATCAGGAAACTTCCTTGAATCAAGATCTTGAGGTGCTTTTTCCTCTTTAGCCACCTCGTCATCAATATCCCGTTCCTTACTCGTGTTGGGCACGTCATTCAACTTTTGTTTGGGTTCCTTCAGTTTCTTCCTACTCCTAAGTGATATAGTTGTGCATTCCATATGTGGGTCAACAGGAATAACATATAAATTACTCTAGTCTTACCTCTCTATAGGCTATTCAAGAGAACTGGGTTGATCTTATCTCCCATGTCCTTGATCACGACATCTTGGCTTTCCACCTTAACATGCACTACAGTCATCGCATCACTCAATGTGTGAGAAAAACTGATGGTCTCATCGATAAATCACCCCAAAATATCTTTAAATGGGTTCCTTTTCTCTTGATGCTCAACTGTAGATGCTACTAGGTTGCACTAGACTCTCATTAGTAATATAAGAGGAAATTACTTGACTTTCCTTACCTGGGCAGGTGTCAACATTACTAGACTTTGCAGTCTGAACACACTTGCAACCAACACACCTTGTGCTCACTGCTTTAACATGCTCAAGACTCAGCTCATCATCGTTTATCAAATCCTCATAATCCTTCTTTGAATTTGTTCCTGTCAGTTTGCTCAAAGCCTTAGTTAACGTTTCAACTTAAAACTTCAATGAACTAACCTCATTAGCTTCACATGTTGTCTTCTCTGGTGTAGAACCCTCTGACGGCCACAGGTAGCTCGTGATGGCAAACTCTTCCAACAAGGCTCATGCATCCTTGACTAACTTATTAGAACTAAGCAAACCATTGTAGAAGAGTTGTACCTAAAGCCAATCGAGATATCCATGCAATGGGCACTTTCTCAACATGTCTTTATAACGCTCCTATGCCTCGTATAGCTGCTCATCCTCTCTTTGATTGAACGTACCAATCGCGGTTCTAATCTTCACTATCTTAGCAAGGGGGAATACTTAGTAAGAAACACCTTCATCAACTCACTCCAAGTCGAAATGTCTCCCGTGGTCAAAGAATCAAACCAATCTCTTGCCCTATCCTACAAAGAACATGGAAATAAGCGTAAATTAACAGTATCATAATTAACACCATTAATTCTTACCGTCCCACTGATGTCTAGAAACGTGTGCATACGATAGTATGAATCCTCTGTTGGATGCCCCCAAAATGCATTATCTCGAACCCTTTGAATGAGACTAGTTTTTAACTCGAATTTGTTAGCATGAATGGGTGTGTACGCTATCTCTGAGTAATCAACATGTAAGTCCGGCACAAAATAATTTTGAATTGTCTTATTCTCCTCATCCATGGCTAGATAAATGAGACTTATCACACTACGAAGCATCTTGCAGATTGAAAAACACGCAGAAAAACTCAAAGAGCATAATTAATCACCTTATTAATCCACAAAATTGCCACATATCACCCAAAACGAATAAAACAAAAATAAATTAACTAACAAATAAAGAATAAACTCCTAAATTAAAATCAAACACTTTCTGTACAATATTAATTGAATTAAACGCCAATTCTCCGACAACGATGTCAAAAACTTGTTCACATTAGCACGCAAGCACATGTGATTGAAGTAATAATAAAATGGTAAATATGATCAAGTATCAAAACCTCAAGAAATTGGGAAAGTTTATTCAATTAATTACTATACTTACTTGCATCTAATTTTATTTAGGAAAAATAAATGCTAGAAAAATCATGCAACAAAATAAATAAATTAAAGTGATAAAAAAAATGTAACGAATTGGAGCACAGTTAAATGGGGCTGAACTTAGGACGTTAATCTCGCAAATTGGACCGATCACTAAAATTAACGAATTCTTGCAATTAATTAGGCAATTCACTTGTGTCTAAAGGTAAACTTACCATGCAATCCTCTGTCAAGCTCATCCAATTCTCGAGTACAATTAATCAAATCACGTGTCCGTCTCATTAATTAATTAAATTCGACATTAATGAACCTTATCAACGACCCTAATTGATATTTTTATCACTTTCATGTCCAAACACCAACTATTATGCAATCTAAGCTTAAATTCATGCACTCTTTATCAAGAAGTAAAACAAACTAGTAGATCATTCAATCCTTGAACAAAGGATTCAAAGCTTTAATCACATTGCATAAAAGTAAGAATACAAAATCAATTACAAGTATCCAAACAACCTCAATTTCATGGTCCAATGGCTTGATTAAGCCCTAACCTCTTCAATCTAATGAAATACATAATTCAATCTAGTACAACCATAATTCATCCTAAACTAATCAAAAACATTAGAGAATTCAAAGAGAAACAGAGGGAAAACACATTATACGATAACTCATTGCTCCCGCTATGAACTCTGCGAACCTCAAGCGTCAAATCTTTAATCAACCCGCTTTAATCCATCCTTGATCCTCTTAATTCTCTGTAATTTCATGGATTAGGGTGTAAAACCCCCAAATTAGCTCCCCTTTTCCATAATGAATCATCTTAATTTAAGTATGCAATTTGATATAACATCGAGACGCTGCCTCAAAACGCCGTCGTTCTACATGTGTGCGCATGTAGCCTCAAGATCCTATGGACGAAAATCAACACTTTCATGTTTTTGCAGTGTCGAGACACTACAAGACAACGTCTCATTGCTAACTCTTAGATTGGACACCAAATGCTTAGCATCTATACCCCATTTTCAGGGCTTTAAGCTCCAAATTTGATGTGTATATCTGAAACCACATCATCCGCTCTTAATTGCTCGATTTCCTAAAGTACAAGAAAAATCTACATAAAAACTCCCAAAATTATAGCAAAACTAACCAAATTAATAGGAAATAGATAGCATGAAATGAGTGCTATCAGTAGTAGGAACGAAGAAGAAGAAGAAGAAGATGCTGACAATGAGGTTAGTTAGCGCCAGCGTGCGTGAGAAAAAGAAGAAGAAGATGTGAAAAGAGGGGGCTGGTTCATGTGGCACAACTAGATAGTTAGGCTTTTAATTTCTTTTTTTTTTTCTTTTAAAACAAAACCTGAATTCTCCCTTTCTTATTGCCCTTTTTACCCCTCATCTAACAATTTTCCTTTTCCTCTTTTCTTTTCCCCAATTCCAAAACCCAAACAAATTTTAAAAATGTTTGGATATGCTCAAATTAACTTCCATTCTTCAAATTAAACTTCAACCATAAATCAAATGACTCAATAAACAAGAATTATTTAAAATAAATTCCAAAATTATTTCCAACAGTGGAAATTGATAATACCCAAACTTTTCACTGCAAAACCCTCAAGAAAAATTCACATTCAAGGACATGCTGCAATCCCTTGAGACAAGTTCATGTTTGAGAACAAGCTGCTAAGTCCTTGAGATAAATTCACATCCAAGAACAAGCTACAAAGCTCTCAAACAAATTTACACATGAGAGAGAGAAGAATCAAAGGATAAATATTAGGGATGGTATACTGTCAAACCCCCTCCCGAACCACCTGCTAACTTAGCCCGGAAGATGGCGTGAAGCCAACAGACATCGTTTCCTCCCTAACGATACCTGTGACCCTGTTATACCTGATAAACATGCTATACTTGAAATATAAGTTACTCAAACACAACACAGCGGAAACTTGGTAAACGTTACCAAGTATACATATAGGGCGGTTCTGGTAAAGACCCCTGTGGAACAACCAACACGGGTAGGGGTACTACAACTCAATATATCACGAACCAAGATTTACATAACCAAGACCCCTAGCTTCGTACACGCACATAACTACACATCCCTATTACGATATGTACATTACGAGCAGACTTGTTGTACTACACCATCCACATACAAAAATATCAGACTCGTAGAGCTTCCAGCAGGCTGTGGCAGGATCTCAGGCACCGGGAGCTCGATCTCTACCTAAAAAGTTGGAAAACATTGAAAGAATGAGCTGGGAAGCTCAGTGAGTGACTGGGTTTAAAGCAATTATCTCCTAAATCATAACATTTGGCAAACTACAAGCATATGTGTCGGCAGACAAGCGTTAAATATAAACTTATAAGGACAATAGCTTCTTCCAGAAATCCAGCAAGTATGTCATTTAAATCTCGCTAGCATATCCAGAGTATTCATCATCTAAAACATATAATAAACTAGGTTGTGTAAGACACGCTCAGTACAATCCAACAATCACTCTACGATGTAGTGGGGCCCGCCCAACACTCCCATCGTCTTTGTCGTAGTGGGGCCCGCCCAGCACTCACGACAGCATTGTTGTCACGGAGTACACTCAACGTCGACAACAGGAAATGACCTGTGTGCACACGGTACTATACAGCCTCGGGCTCAGAATCTCAAACATTTACTCATTCGGGTCTCATAGAAACACATGAAAACCTTTGACACTACTTGCTAACACATGTTGGCCCGAAATTATGGTATTCTCACTAGTTCAGGTAAAATAGTAAACATATGCTCACAACGAACAATTAAATCATTTCTAGGAAACCATATATGCTCATAAATACGTGTTCAAGAGACATAAAGTCTTTAAGTAAAATTACTCTTAGAAAGTCTTTTATTTTCGTAAGCATAAGTTCAAGCATAGAATACACTTTCGAAATTCGTTTTGTCACTCACAACGTTAAAAGTTAGAACCTCGGCTCGTACACTTGACCTATTTCCTCTTGGCCTGCCAAATAACCAGAAACCAGGCATTAGAACACAATTCCTTGCACTTCAAACTTAAGATTATACATATCCCCTAACTAATTCCAGCATATCACAGATTTCATATCCTAAGCACCCTTACTCATAACTTTTCCATTACTTGGCCAAAGATGATGTACTTTATACCAAACTCTTCCTTTTTGAACCCTCTAAAACTTATCTGAAGGAATTAAATTGAAATTCCTAAAGCATATGTCCGTAAATACCTCGAAAGCTACTTCCTACAAAATAGGTTTCTGCACGTTCCAGACTCGTTTCCCTGCTGCACCCTGAACTTAACATAAATTTTAAAGCAACTTCTAGTCAATTTCTAACCACGACTTCTTCATGAAAGTTATAGGAAATTAAATCATCTTTCCAACCATACCTAATACAGCTTCTAATTCGAAGTTCACGGATCATCACATCCCAAAAACCAGAGGTTCCCCGGATTTGACAGCAAAAACATTCCTTCAAATCCCTCTTCACAAATCATTAACATAACATCAGATTTTGCTCGAGCTTCCTTCACGAAAATTGTTCTAAAATGTGTTAAATTTCAAGGAAATCAAACCTCACCTCTTAATACTTCTTGTGGAGCTCAGAATGATCCAAACATCAGATGTAGTCAGGATTGATCACAAACTTTGTCATGCAACTTGAATTGGACTTTTCCCTTTCTTCTTCAACTTCAACTTCAGCAAAACACCTTTCTTCTTCCTCTCACCCTCTCCCACGAAACCCTCTTCTTCTCCTTGGTAAATAAGATGCAAGGTGGGTAGATAAATATATATTTGTAAAATGAATATAAAAAAACTCACACTTTCTTTCTTCTTTTTTTTTTCCCTTTTTCCTATTTCCTCCTTTTTTTTTTAAAACAAAACCCCACACATTTTATCCCAAACAAATGTTTTAAACACATTTTTTTTTTAGAAAAAATTCAAGGATAAATCCCGTGAAATCTTGGTTTTACAACTTATCTCCCTCTTAAGAAATTTCGTCCCCGAAATTTAGTAGTACTTAGGTGATAAGCGTCGGGTAACTCTTCCTCACTTGGTCTTCTAATTCCCAGGTTGCCTCCTCCACTCCGTGATGTCTCCAAAGAACCTTCACGAGTGGGATCGTCTTGTTTCTCAAAACTTGTTCTTTCCTGTCGAGGATTTGAACTGCACCCTCTACATAACTCAAATCTTCTTTAAGCTCAATTGGTTGCACTTGCAACACATGCGTCGGATCTGGAATATACTTCCTTAACATGGACACATGAAAGACATCATGTACTCGAGATAGTTCTGCTGGCAACTCAAGTCCGTAAGCTGCTGGCCCAACTCGTTTTATTATCTGATAAGGACCAATATATCTAGGACTCAGCTTACCCTTCCGGCCAAAACGAAGGACACCTATCCACGGAGATAACTTCAAGAAAACTCGATCTCCGACTTGGAATTCTAAGTTTCTTCGCCGCTTATCTGCGTAGCTCTTCTGACTATCTTGAGCTACTTTCAGATTTTCTCTAATCACCTTCACATTGTCTGTCGTAACCTGTACCAACTCAGGTCCGATTAGCTTCCGTTCCCCCACTTCGTTCCAACACACGGGAGTTCTACATGGTCTTCCATACAAAGCCTCAAACGGCGCCATGCCGATACTAGACTGATAGCTGTTATTATAAGCGAACTCCATAAGTGATAAGTGGGTATCCCAGCTTCCCTTAAATTGAAGGACACATGCTCTCAACATGTCCTCTAAGGTCTGGATGGTCCTCTCTGACTGACCGTCTGTCTGGGGATGGAACGCCGCGCTGAAATTCAGTTTTGTTCCCATAGCTTTCTGTAAACTAGGCCAGAACTTAGATGTGAACCTCGGATCTCTATCTGAAACTATGGACACTGGCACTCCATACTGACTCACAATTCTGTCGACGTATAGCTTAGCAAGCTGATCAAGTGTATACGTCGCTTTAATCGGTATAAATCGTGCTGTCTTAGTGAGTCTATCCACTATTACCCAAATACCATCATGTCCACCAGAAGTACGTGGTAATCCAAAAAGGAAATCCATAGTGATATGCTCCCATTTCCACTCCAGCACTGGCAGTGGACTAAGGAGTCCCCCTGGCCTCTGTCTGACTGGTTTAACCTGTTGGCAGATTAAACATTTATCAACATAGTCAGCTATCTCCCGCTTCATCCCAGGCCACCAATATCATCCCCTTAAAGTTTTGTACATCTTGGTGCTTCCTGGATGCATAGCGTAAGCTGAACTGTGAGCTTCCTCCAGTAAAGCATCCTTAAGCTCACTAATATTCGGAACGCATAGCCTTCCTTGCTTCACCATGGCTCCTTCTGCCCCCATCTTATGATAGGAATGAACTCTTCATCCCGCAACGGAAGCATTCGATCTTCTTTGATTTTATTTAGAATTAAACAATAAATTAAGGTTAAGCAATAAATACCTTAAAAATATGAAGATTCTTCTGGCGGGTCTTTATCTCCTCCACAAAGTCTTCCTTGCTATGACTCTAACACAGGACCAACGCTTGTGGGAGCCTCTTGAAAGAAAATCCCCAAGGGATTGGAGAGGAAGAGGTCTAGAGAGAATTCTCTAATTCTCTCTATTGAGGAGATGTGTTGTGTTCAGAATGCCCAATGGCTCACCCCTAGGGTCCTATTTATAGTGGTCTAGGGAAGATAATTAAATAATATATTTTAACATCTAATATATTAAAATATATTTATCTAACCAATTTGAATCTTATTCAAACCTTTTAAAATTCTCCTACGACATTTATTTTCTAATTTGAATCCAATTCAAATTTAATAAATATCTTTTATTTAATCTATCTAATATACATTAATTATTTTAATATTTAATGTATCAAATACAATAAATATATTTTCCTCTTTTAAATTTAATATATCTAATATATTAAATATTAATTTGAACACTTCAAATTAAATATTAATTTGAACATTTCAAAATTTTCTTTCAACTAAATTGATCTTTTAGTGTTACTATGAGCTAGCAAAGGGACCTTATGGACCTACAGATTATAAGCTCCAATGATACAAAATTAATTAATTAAACTCTTTAATTAATTAATTTTCATTCATTAACTATAGGTCACTCCACTATAGACCTAGAGTTGCACTCTTATGCACTGTAGGACAAGTTGTGTCCATAGATATAATCATTACATGCAAGTCGATCCTTCACGAGTTGTTCATAATTACAGCTGGGTCAAAAGTCCGTTTTACCCCTATAATTACATCTTGCACCTTAAGTACCACTGATCCTCTAATGAACAATCTGTTTATAATCTAATTATAAACTAAGTCCCTCTCGGGCCAGTGAGAGGGTGGGGCCCCATTGTTCAAGTCCCGAAATCAGCACTTAAGGGAACTACTCAACTACTTACCCTATATGGGAAGGAGTGAATTCCATCTTGTGAGATTATGTTCCCAGCTCCCTATTTGGTCAAGTCCCCAAAATGGTAGGCATATTGAATCGGCTACAAAAGCCACTCTCACCCATGCAAATCAAAGGACAAGCCCTCACAGGTAGGAGTTCATAACTCACTCAGGATTAAGATCGAGTCGCATATGATCATCCTGATGAAATATTAATCTTCTCAATTAACGGATTTATAAAGAGAGATTAAATATTTCGTGGTCCAGTCTTATACAAACTCATTGTATAAGATACCTCCACTCACATGTCTCCACATGAATGATTTGGATCAAATCATTTGTAACTATTACAAAGTGGGCCGTATCAATAGTGTTACCAGGATAAGGCACCCAACCTTATCCATATACTATGACCCTTTAGGTTATTTCTTGAACATGATCCTCTCGTATGTCAACCACATACTGTTCAATATTACAATAATAACCTTGGATTTTTCATATAATGGATAATATTATATTGTAAATAAAATAATTAAAATTATTATTAATTAATAAATAAATTATTAATTACGAGGCTTTAGGGCATAAATCCCAACATCTTAAACTCTCCCTCTGGGTCCTGTTTGGACTTCCCAAACCTCTTCTGCAAGTCCCTATCCTCGGCCTGTTTCCTCACAATCTCTGCTATAAGCGAAGGCCTGACCTGAAATTGAACCAAGAGACTTCCAGAATCTTCTGCAGTCACAACCGCCTTAGAACCTCTTAGCGTACTTAAGAAAGTTGCTCGTATACCACACAAGGCATCCTTAGGAAGTCTCGACTTCCTACTTAATGCATCTGCCACTACGTTCGCCTTACCTGGATTGTATTCTATAGTACAATCATAATCTTTGATAAGTTCTAGCCATCGTCTCTGTCTCATATTCAACTCTTTCTGATTGAAGATATATTTCAGACTCTTATGATCTGTGAAAATGTGGCACTTCTCACCGAACAAATAATGCCTCTAGATCTTCAATGCTAAAACAACTGCTGCTAGCTCAAGATCATGGGTAGGGTAAGTACACTCGTGCTTTTTCAATTGCCTTGACACATAAGCTATTACCTTTCCTTCTTGCATAAGTACACACCCTAATCCTTGCCTTGACGCGTCACAGTAAACCACATACTCTTTTCCTGTTACAGGAAGTGCCAGAATAGGTGCTGTCACTAATCTCTTCTTCAGCTCCAGAAAACTCTATTCACACTTATCTGACCACTCAAACTTAACATTCTTCCTTGTCAAAGCTGTTAGGGGTAATGCTAATCGTGAGAAATCCTCAACAAACCGTCTGTAGTATCCCGCCAAACCTAGGAAACTACGTACCTCTGTTGCACTAGCTGGTCTTTCCCAATTGACCACAGCTTTTACCTTCTGCGGATCCACACTAACTCCATTTGCTGAAACGATATGCCCCAAAAACACTACTTGGTTTAACCAAAACTCACATTTGTTGAATTTAGCATACAACTATTTATCACGTAGCGTTTGCAGAACAATCCTCAGATGTTTTCCATGGGCTTTCCTGTCAATTGAGTAAACTAGTATATCATCAATGAACACTATCACAAACTGATCCAAATACTGATGAAAGATCCTGTTCATGAGATCCATGAAAACTGCTGGTGCATTAGTTAAACCGAAAGGCATTACTAAAAACTCGTAGTGCCCATACCTTGTTCTGAATGCTGTCTTAGGAACGTCTGATTCCTTAACCTTTAACTGATGGTATCCTGACCTTAAGTCAATCTTAGAGAACACTGATGCTCCCCTCAACTGGTCAAACAAGTCATCTATGGTTGGTAAAGGGTACTTGTCACGTATCGTGACCTTGTTTAACTGCCTATAGTCAATGCACAATCTTAGAGTACCATCTTTCTTCTTTACGAATAACACTGGAGCTCCTCAAGGCGATACACTAGGTCTGATGTATCCCTTGTCAACTAGTTCTTGTAATTGTATCTTCAGTTCCTTGAGCTCGCTTGGTGCCATTCTATACGGCGCTCGCGAAATAGGTGCTGATCCTGGTAACAAATCGACAGTGAACTCAACTTCCCTATCTGGTGGCAAACCTGCCAGATCAGCTGAGAAAACATCAAGAAATTCGTTCACGACAAGAACATCTTCTGGTTTTAACTTTCGCTCATGCCCCTCTACTACGTGTGCAAGAAACGCCGTGCAACCTTTCCTCAACAACTTCTCAGCTTTCAAAGCTGAAATCAAACTCGTAGGAATAACCATCCTTTTTCCCCTGAAAACCACTTCAGCCAAACCTGGTTTCCTGAAAATCACTTCCTTCCTATGGCAATCCATGGAAGAAAAATGAGTAAATAAGAAATCCATCCCTAAAATTACATCTAACTCCTGCAGCTCTAGTGGAAGAAGATCTACTAACATGCTGAGACCTTCTACTAAGACATCACAATCTCTCAGCACTCCATTAACTAGTAAAGCATCACCAACCGGAGTGTGTATAACCAACCTCTCAAATAAAGGCTCTAGCTTCCTATTTAGCTTCGTTAAGAACATATTAGAAACAAAGGAATGTGTAGCACCTGGATCTATTAAAACACGTGCATGTACATTACAAATAGGAATCGTACAAGTAATCACATCCGGTGCATCTTCCGCTTCCTGCTGAGTCATAGCGTAGATCTTTCCCTGCTGCCTAGGTCTCCCTACAACTCCCTTCTGTCTAGCACAGCTGGTGCCTTCTCCAACAGCTACTGGAACCCTCGGCTGCTCAACAGTCTGGGACTCAACTCCCTGGTCTCTCTGTGCGACCACTCTTAGTTGTGGATAGTCTCTCTTGAAATGCCCTGATTGTCCGCACTGGTAGCACACACCGGCACCAACAAGACAATGGCCCCGATGATTCTTGCCACAATTCGTACATGGGGTTCTCTTCGTCATACTGGCAACAGACTCTTGCCCTGCCTGCGGTCTTGTTGCTAATCTAGCAGACTGATTGGGTGCTCTCTGACTCTGCCTCTGATAGGTACTACCCACACTCATCTGCCTCGATGCCTGGCCACCAGATCGATTCTTAAAGTCCTGACGACTTGAAACATTCACCCCAGGTGTGAACCTTCGCTGCTCACGACCCCAGAAGCTACTAGTTGTCGAAGCCCCACGACTAGGCTCCACTACTGACTTCTCTTCTGCTATACTATGTTCCACACGAAGGGCAGTCTCTACTAGCTGAGAAAAGTCTGTCCATTTAGCGATAGCGGTGACCGGGGTACGTATCTCAAAACGCAGCCCTCTTTCAAACCTTCGACACCTGTCACTCTCAGATGCCACAATCACATCAGCATACCGTGACAGCTCGGTATACCTCCTCTCGTACTCGACCACTGAAAACGACCCTTGCTTCAATTCTAAGAACTCATCCCTCTTTGCCTCACGATACGTGATAGGATAATACTTGTCTTCGAATATGCCTCTGAAAGAATTCCAATCCATGGTACGTGCATCACTACGCCTGGCTAATATCGATTTCCACCATCCCTCTGCCTCCTTCTGCAGTAGGAATGTAGCCAACTTCACCTTTCGCTCCTCAGGACAAGTCATCACATCAAAGCATTTCTCCAGCATATTCAACCAAACCTCGGCGTCAGCTGGATCTGTGGAACCCTCGAACACTGTGGCTCCTAATTTCTTTAAGCGTTCTATTCCATATGCTTTCTCTGGATCACTTGGCCCTGCTCTCTCTGGCCTACCTACCTCCTGTGAGGAACCAGCATGCTGTTCGTTTCCTGCCCCAATCTGAACTCTCGAGGCACTAGATCCCCTCTCAGATTGGCCTTGGGTAGGATCCTGCGTCCCGTCCCGATCCTGCCTGCGCCGTCTGCTAGTACGTGGTGGCATGACTCCTATAACATATCAATACATTAGACATGCTACGGATACTTAACTTAAATATACAATACTAAACTTCTACTCATATTCTAGTCCTGACTGGACTTACTCTTGTCCTTACTTGGACCATGCTTTACTAGTTCTATCTGAACTAATTCATTAACATGTCCTCTACTTCCTAATTTTTCCTTAGAGTTAACTCGCTCTATCTCGTTTCCCGTGGAGCTAACTGCTCTGATACCAAGTTGTCAAACCCCCTCCCGAACCACCTGCTAACTTAGCCCGGAAGATGGCGTGAAGCCAACAGACATTGTTTCCTCCCTAACGATACCTGTGACCCTGTTATACCTGATAAACATGCTATACTTGAAATATAAGTTACTCAAACACAACACAGCGGAAACTTGGTAAACGTTACCAAGTATACATATAGGGCAGTTCTGGTAAAGACCCCTGTGGAACAACCAACACGGGTAGGGGTACTACAACTCAATATATCACGAACCAAGATTTACATAACCAAGACCCCTAGCTTCGTACACGCACATAACTACACATCCCTATTACGATATGTACATTACGAGCAGACTTGTTGTACTACACCATCCACATACAAAAATATCAGACTCGTAGAGCTTCCAGCAGGCTGTGGCAGGATCTCAGGCACCGGGAGCTCGATCTCTACCTAAAAAGTTGGAAAACATTGAAAGAATGAGCTGGGAAGCTCAGTGAGTGACTGGGTTTAAAGCAATTATCTCCTAAATCATAACATTTGGCAAACTACAAGCATATGTGTCGGCAGACAAGCGTTAAATATAAACTTATAAGGACAATAGCTTCTTCCAGAAATCCAGCAAGTATGTCATTTAAATCTCGCTAGCATATCCAGAGTATTCATCATCTAAAACATATAATAAACTAGGTTGTGTAAGACACGCTCAGTACAATCCAACAATCACTCTACGATGTAGTGGGGCCCGCCCAACACTCCCATCGTCTTTGTCGTAGTGGGGCCCGCCCAGCACTCACGACAGCATTGTTGTCACGGAGTACACTCAACGTCGACAACAGGAAATGACCTGTGTGCACACGGTACTATACAGCCTCGGGCTCAGAATCTCAAACATTTACTCATTCGGGTCTCATAGAAACACATGAAAACCTTTGACACTACTTGCTAACACATGTTGGCCCGAAATTATGGTATTCTCACTAGTTCAGGTAAAATAGTAAACATATGCTCACAACGAACAATTAAATCATTTCTAGGAAACCATATATGCTCATAAATACGTGTTCAAGAGACATAAAGTCTTTAAGTAAAATTACTCTTAGAAAGTCTTTTATTTTCGTAAGCATAAGTTCAAGCATAGAATACACTTTCGAAATTCGTTTTGTCACTCACAACGTTAAAAGTTAGAACCTCGGCTCGTACACTTGACCTATTTCCTCTTGGCCTGCCAAATAACCAGAAACCAGGCATTAGAACACAATTCCTTGCACTTCAAACTTAAGATTATACATATCCCCTAACTAATTCCAGCATATCACAGATTTCATATCCTAAGCACCCTTACTCATAACTTTTCCATTACTTGGCCAAAGATGATGTACTTTATACCAAACTCTTCCTTTTTGAACCCTCTAAAACTTATCTGAAGGAATTAAATTGAAATTCCTAAAGCATATGTCCGTAAATACCTCGAAAGCTACTTCCTACAAAATAGGTTTCTGCACGTTCCAGACTCGTTTCCCTGCTGCACCCTGAACTTAACATAAATTTTAAAGCAACTTCTAGTCAATTTCTAACCACGACTTCTTCATGAAAGTTATAGAAAATTAAATCATCTTTCCAACCATACCTAATACAGCTTCTAATTCGAAGTTCACGGATCATCACATCCCAAAAACCAGAGGTTCCCCGGATTTGACAGCAAAAACATTCCTTCAAATCCCTCTTCACAAATCATTAACATAACATCAGATTTTGCTCGAGCTTCCTTCACGAAAATTGTTCTAAAATGTGTTAAATTTCAAGGAAATCAAACCTCACCTCTTAATACTTCTTGTGGAGCTCAGAATGATCCAAACATCAGATGTAGTCAGGATTGATCACAAACTTTGTCATGCAACTTGAATTGGACTTTTCCCTTTCTTCTTCAACTTCAACTTCAGCAAAACACCTTTCTTCTTCCTCTCACCCTCTCCCACGAAACCCTCTTCTTCTCCTTGGTAAATAAGATGCAAGGTGGGTAGATAAATATATATTTGTAAAATGAATATAAAAAAACTCACACTTTCTTTCTTCTTTTTCTTTTCCCTTTTTCCTATTTCCTCCTTTTTTTTAAAAAAACAAAACCCCACACATTTTATCCCAAACAAATGTTTTAAACACATTTTTTTTTTAGAAAAAATTCAAGGATAAATCCCGTGAAATCTCGGTTTTACATATACAAACCTCAAATTTAATAAAATTATATTTATTCCATGAATAAAATTTCTTTGTTGAAATCTTGTGTGAACAATAATAAGAACAAAGCACTTAGCCTATCATGTCACTTTCACCTTCTTATGAATATATGAAGTTGATCTTGATGTCTGCGAAGAAGACTTTAATTTTTTATGAGGCTACTTGTAAACTTTTGTTAAAGGAAAGAATGTTGAAGAGTGAAATGTGTATTTCAAAGGAGGATTTAACCTTGGTAACTAGCAATTGTAAGGAAGATACTATACAGAAGAGCAACTGTTAGGAATAATAGACACACGAAAACAAATTATTCTAACATAGCAGGTTTGTCAAAGGACTATGGGTTGGATGCTAACTGTGTTTCTCTTGTCAGTGGAGAAGATTCTTCCTCAGAAAGAAAAAAGTTATCCTAATAGTATGCTTTTTTTACCATGATAGAGGATGTAAGGTTAACAGTTCCACAAGTTTATATACAGACATTAGCTTGGCAGTTATGCAGGTGTGCATGGTGAAAGTTATGTCGATGGCTAAAGAACTTCCAAATGAGCCAAGTAGGTAGAAGTTACACCATAAATTTTAATAGAGTTTATTGTCATGTGACGAAGAAGAAAATTTTTGGAAGGTATGGCATTCCAAGTGGTCTACTTTTATGACAGAGTAGGTTATAATTTTTAAGTTGAGAATTATGATTGTCAATGAAGAAAATTAGTATAGCAAAAGCTATGGTTTCTTCAAATATCTTGCTAAGGTAGAATTTTGTTGGTTTTTGGCAAAATATTAGAAGAGCAAAACCCCCCACATCTTAAAGGTAATATAAAGTGATAGATTTCAAGTGCTATAAAAGAGGTTTATGGCTTTGTTTTTCTACTCGTCTCAATTAGAAACCCTTTTAATTAAGCTTTGGTGTACTAACTCTAGTTAAATTCTCCTCTTGTATTCTTTTGTTCGAAAGTAGGGAGAATGATATATGAGTGGTATAAAGCTTTGAGATAGTGTTTTGTTAATTGGAGTTAGAGAGAGAATTTTGTGTGATTGCAATAACTTTTCACATAGTGAAATTTCTTTTTGGTAGGATGTATTGAGTTTTCTAAGTAAATTCTCATCTTCTTTTTCCCCCTCCTTAATCCTGCTATAGAAATGAGAGGGCTTTTCTAACATAGTAAACCTCCTTCCTCTACTCAATTGTGCAGCAAATTATCAAATGTGCGACATTATTATTATTATTATTATTATCATCATCAAAGCTTCATGTTCATAAGGGTAATTTGGTAAAGAAAATGATATTTTGACCCAAAATTTAATTTAAGGCATTTAATCAAATATACAGATTGATAGGGACGTTTGTCCAATAACCCTTTACTTTTTCGCATCTTAAACATATAAAAAAGAAAATAGCATCCAATTTCTTGATGTCGCTAAGCAAAATTCTACCACCTTACTATGTGGAAATGCTAAAAGTAGTTTTGATTATCTCTAATATATTTTACTAACCATTCAAAGTGAGGTAGGTGTATCAGTATATTTTGTTTCGAAGGCAATGACATGAACGGATGAAGACTTGTATTTAATTATCAATCTGAATATAATTCAACTGCATAGGACATATATCATTGATTAAGAAGTTAGAAGTTTCGAGTCTCTCGCCTTTACTTATTGTTAAACTAAGAAAAAAACAAAGATAGAGTTTAATTACATTTCCTTCTTATTTCTCCTAATTGACATGGATGAAAGCAACTCCTTTTGCTATTCGTTTAATATGTATTCTTTTGAAAGTTTGTTTCTTTTAAGTATTAATAGTTGATTTTAAACAAAAATATAACTAATTCACTTTTTTTTTTTTACATTAATGTTTGATATCTAAAAGAATTTTAAAAGACTTAAAAAAAAGAAATTTAAAAGTATTTATTGGTCATATTATTCTTTTTTGTTTTTAGATAAACGAGCTATACTACTTAATTTTCATACATAATAAAATCATATTTCCAATTTTTATGATTAAATTATATTTTAAAATTTTTTAAATACATACAAGTAGTATGACATTAGATGGTTCAATGACTTTCGCTCCAATTCTGCCTTGTTTCTTTCTTCCAATATATAAACGCAGATTTGACCAAGAATTTCCAAAACTTGCTTGGAGTGATCTGTAACGCCCTACACATTTTTAAGTTAAATTGTTCTTAATATTTTAGAGATCAATATAGATTTGATTGAATAATTAGAATAGTTATTTAAAATCTAATTTAAGTAAATTAAATTTAAGTTGATTGAATGGATATAATTAAATTTTAACTTTTGTATGAGGAGGGTTTTAATTAAGTCTCATATTCTTAATTTAATATTTTTTTATGGATTCCGATTCAAGTATTGGAAAATTTTAATTTTGTCTCTCAAAGCTTCTTCCAAAATTTATCCAAATCATTATAGTTATTAATTGAGATTTCAATAAAAAGAATTTGAAAATAGAAAGAAACAACTTAGGAAACCCTGTTGCTTTCTCTCTCCGTCTCTTTCCCTCTTTGTGTAGGTGCAGCCGCCAACCCCTTCTCTCCTCAATCTTCTTATTCCATTCTTCTTCTCCAATGTTCCTCCGACGAGCCTCCGACGAAGGGTGAACGGTGGCATGAGCACACATATATTGTTCGACCGCGAGTTCATACCCACGACACGCGCAACCCAATCTAGCGATTTCTTCTTCCTCACAATCGACGATTGCCCGATCTACAAGCTCTCTAAGGTGTGGCAGCTCGTTTTGAACATAAATAGCATCATGACGACGCCTCCTTCCCCGAACGAACGTTGGCGACCTCAACTTCTCCAACGCCTACGATAGCAACTTATTCACCCATGCAAGTTTCGACGACCTGTACGACGGCAAGCACAACCAACGACTAGATCTGTTGGTAGCGATCTCCTTGGATCAAAACTACGAGCGTTGGCATGAGAACACTCTAGATCTGCGATGGAAGTGGCCTTTTCACATTTTCGGTGAAGACCCACACAAAGATTTCCGACTTTCAGCATTACCCACTCGAATCAGACTCCTAAATCACTCTGGTTTGTGACCCACAACTTGAGTGGCCCCATATCAAATTACCCATAACCCGTGGAGGTCAGATTTATGAGTTCGATCTGTTTCGAACACAAATCAACAAGCATCTAAGCTTTCCAGTAAGAATCAATGGGTTATGGCTTGCTTTAAACTCTTTTTGAATTCGATTAAAGCTCTTCAAGTTAGTATTTAACCATTAGAATTCTTTATGTTTAGGTTCGAATAGGTCGGACTAAGTTTGAAAAACTATGTTGGGTACAACCAAGTTAGCCGCTTTCATAAGTGCCATTTGGATTGTTTAATTTTATTGCCTTAAATTGAGTTTTAGGGTGGGTATGATTAAGTTTTAATTTTTGGAATGTTACTTTAGGTTGATGCGAGGACCTTTGTTGGGCAATTAAGATTTGAAGGCAGCCTTGAGTTGGAAAGCATTTTTGTGATCCTTTGTGTGGTACCTTTGAGGCCGGGCGAAAGATCGCGTTGATAGGAGTTGACAAGTTCATTTCTTGAGTTATAGCTAAGGTAAGGGACTTTATACCAGTGTGTTTAAATGCAAGTTGAGAATTGAATTGAAAAGCTACATTTTGAATGAAAAGTTTTCATGAATGTTTTCTTTATGATTGTGATGCATAATATACGATTTATGATGAATTATGTGAGAATGTTGCTTTATGTTGCATCACTGAATGAAAATTAAAAATGCTTTGGGACCTCATGCATATATGTCTGTTTTCATGACAAAATGTTTTCGAGGGCTATGATAATTACCCTCCTAAAATTATAGATGTACATCTAAATGAAAAGGAATATGAAAAGGTTCAATGAAAAGAAATTTGAAAAGGTTAGATGAAAAGTAACCTGAAAAGGTTAAATGAAAAGGAAAGGTTAGGTTGGGTTAATTGTCCACATTAAACCGAAGAGAAAATGTTATAAGAAAACGTTTCCACATATGAAAAGGTTTTAGGTCCCACCAGAAGAAAAGTTGTTTCTTAAAAAAAAAAAATCATGTTGCATGTGTTTGCATATCCTGACCTAGTAGTGTAGTCACTTATTGAGTATTTTAATTACTCATCATTTTCAAAAATGTTTTTTTTCAAGTATAGGCAAGGGCATTCTAGGCGGTTGACAAGATTGTTTGCTGAAACGGGGCCATAGGTGACATAGAGGAAAATTTCGCAATTAAAATGTTTTCTGTTTAACACGACTTGTTAGCATAAGTTATGTCATGAAAGTATTTCAATTGATTTAACGTTTTATTTTTTTTGTCTTGTATTGTTTTTTAAAGGGATCTCAAACCAAAAGATTTTGATTGTTTTAGTAAAAAGTTTAATTCTTTTTGTTTTTTATTCAAGGTTTTCGAATTTCATTAGCATACATGGGGTAACGTCCCTAGAAAGTCTAATAGAAAAAGTCGGGTCATTTCAGTTGGTATCAGAGCCCAAGGTTATGGGTTCTGTAGACTTGCTTACATCGTAAGATTATGTGTCACCATGCCCAAGCGCAAACATCTCGTCATCACTAGGTATGTCATTGTTACAAAATGTTTTGTTTATTTTTTATAAAAAAAAAATATGATTGGATATAATTAATTTGATGTTTGAAATTTTGATTTGATTTTATGTTTTATTGTGGGTATTGGAAGTGATAGGGCTTAAAGGAAGCCATTCTTGCATAACACACTTGTGTAAAGAATGAAATTGGAGTGAGGGAATGAGCCATCGAACTATGTGATAAAGAAATGATCTAAGCCCTTTTTCTTTTGTTAATTGGCCTTGGAAGTGGTTGGAATGTGGAAGAAAATTTGTAGGCCTGACAATTGAAGATTAGTGTAAGAATGGTTCTAACTATTGGTGGTGTTATCTCTAATTTTTCTATGAATTTATTTCTGTCTCACTAGATATAAGGGAATTCAAGAAAAATAGCATTTCCATAAATGTTAAGCATTAATGTTATGTTTTTCTATGGACATTGAATGTGGTGGTGCTAAAGAAAACTCCCTCACAACAAAGCATGTACCTAGGCATGAGACTAAAGTAGTTGGAGGATAGAAAGGAGAGGATCTTAAGAGACTAAGATTTGTTTTTCAAAAGGTTAATGGATATTGAAGTCGATGTCTCTTGGGTGAAATTTTTACAGGGATGATATGTATGATTACTGTGTCATGTCGAACGAAGGGAAAAGTTACAATATAGAGAATATGTGGTAATGTGAAGAACTCTCTTTGAAATGCCTAGCTTAGTTGATGTGATTAACAAGGAAAGCCAAAGTAGTTTTTTTTAAAAAAAAAGACTTGAGACTTAAATGGAAAATAAGTTGTTGGTTTTGAATTGAGAAGTCATTTTTTAGGGTACTTCAAACTACTCAAATTTTATCTATACCATCAAAAAGGATTTGGTTCACATTTGGACCAAGAGGAAATTTAGTTAAAAAGCAAGGTTGATTAGTTAAGAGAATCCCACCAAAGATTTAATTTGAGACTCCAAATGAAAGATTGGTGGAAGGATTATAAATAGAGACATGATTTCTTGTTATTGGGGATAAGTCTTGTTTGAAGAATGAAAAGGAAATCCTAAGTTTAATGGCCTTAATAAAGATAGTATGATAAAAAGAAAAGTGTTATAGAAAAGTTTTGACAATCTTGAGAGGCAAGGAAAAATTAATATGTTAAAATTCCAAGTACACGTGTATGACTTGACTTTTTACAATTTGAGTTGTGTTTACAAGCTTTTGGAATTGGTACAAGAAATATATATATATTACTATTTGGAACTTAGAACTTGAGTAGGTATTGGTTGATTGAAAGAAATGGTATAACACCTTGGCTGTGAAACACAACTTTAGTATGAGTAACTTTTTCCCGAAACAAAATATTAAGCAAGGAAAATCCAAGCATTGAAAGAGTGATTGGATAAGCTTTGCCTTAGATTTACAAATGTGTTGGAGGAAACAACCTTTTGGTTGTAAACGATTATTAGCAATAAGTTGTTAAGGAACTATTGAATGAAATTTTTTTAGGCTTTTTAATGGAGAGATAGAGTGTTGGTGTTATTAGCAAAAGTTGAAATAATTGGAGAATCACAGTGGTGCAAGAGACCAATGAAGCCCCTGATTAGATTGAAAGCGGAAATAAGTTTAGCTTGAAGTAAAAGAAAATTGTGCTAGTGTTAAATAAGGTAAGTTTAGGCCTTTCAGGTTTACCGCTAGCATAAGAGATAGATTTCAGCAAAGAGCCTGAGTTGGTTCTAGGCTCTGTATATAATGGTTCAAGCAAAGCTGATGCCGCCCAAGTCACAAATACATGAATAATTAGACCAAGGCTCCCATGGGGAGCAATTACTTTGTTAGTTAATAAGAAGGATTGGTCCATATAGTTACGTATCATTTATCAGTAGTAGATCAAGGTAACAGTGAAGAACAAGAACCCTCTCCAAAGAGCAAAGATTGTCTCAGGTATAGATTTATGAGTCAAGAACGTTAGTTGATATCCCAAAAACTGTCTTTAGGATCAGGTATGGTCATTATGAATTTGTTGTGATGTCTTTTGGACTCACCAATAATGCTCTACAGCTTCCATGGACCTCATGACTAAGTCTTTATAGAGCTTTCTAGACTCATTGGTAATAGTGTTTATAGAGACATAAGAGTTTATTCCAAGACTAAAGAGAAACATGATGAACACCTTAAACAAGTTTTGACATCCTTAAGTAGTAATCTTTATGCCAAATATTCTAAGTATATGTTCAGGTTGGACGAAGTTACTTTTCTCAGGTGCACGCCTACTAAGGGAGGTATCAAAGTGGGCCTTTTTTTTAGTGGAAGCAACTCGTAGTTAGCCTAGACTCAGTACACGACAGAGATGTGTAGTTCTTTGTTTTGGCAATCTATTATTGGAGGTCTATACATAATGTTTTTTTTTAGCATGACAACACCTTTAACTCAATTGAGTTACAAGAACACAACTCCCACTTGGAATGAAGGTTTGCGAGAAGAGCTCTCAGGAGTTAAAAGAATAATAACTCCATCTCCAACGTTAATTGTTCCTAATGTTCATGAGGATACAAAAGGTTTAGTGATTTACAATGATACTTCAAGAAAGGACTAGATTGTGTACTGACATAGCATGAAAAAGTTATTACTTATGTGGCATGTCATCTAGAGGACATGAGCTTAACTACTCACTCATGACTTGAAATTTGTGACAGATTGTTGATGCTCAATGGGAGGACCCAAAATTAGTTAAATACATGAGTGAGTTAAATCGAGAAGATTTTAGCTTCACTAGTGACTATCTATTTTGTTGTACCAAAGGAGACTAGGTGTGCCCAAAGGTTGTCCTTTTAGAAAAGAGTTGGTACAGAAGGCACACAAAACATTGTTTAGTGCATCTTGGTAATACCAAGATGTATAAGGTGTTGGAATTTATGCCCTAATGCCTCGTAATTAATGATATATTTAATAATTAATAATAAATTTGATTATCTTATTTGTAATATAATATTATCCATTATATGAAAAATCCAAAGTTATTAGTGTAATCTTGAACAGTAAATGGTTGACATACGGGAGGATCGTGTTCAAGAAATAACCTAAAGGGTCATAGTATATGGATAAGGTTGGGTGTCTTATCCTGGTAACAGTATTGATATAGCCCACTTTGTAATAGTTACAAATAATTTGATCCAAATCATTCATGTGGAGGCATGTGAGTGGGGGTATCTTATACAATAAGTTTATATAAGACTGGACCACAAAATATTTAATCTCTCTTTATAAATTCGTTAATTGAGATGATTAATATTTCATCAAGATGATCATATGCGACTCGATCTTAATCCTAAGTGAGTTATGAACTCTTGCCTGTGAGGGTTTGTCTTTTGATTTGTATAGGTGAAAGTGGCTTTTGTAGCCGATTCAATAAGCCTACCATTTTGGGGACTTGACCAAATAGGGAGTTGAGAACATAATCTCGCAAGATGGAATTCACTCATTCTCATATAAGGTAAGTAGATGAGTAGTTCCCTTAAGTGCTGATTTTGGGACTTGGACAATGGGGCCCCACCCTCTCAATGGCCCGAGAGGGACTTAGTTTATAGTTGGATCATAAACAAATTGTTCATTAGAGGATCAGTGGTACTTTAGGTGCAAAATATAATTATAGGGGTAAAACGGACTTTTGACCAAGCTGTAATTATGAACTACTCGTGAAGGATCGATTTGCATGTAGTTCTTATATCCATTGACACAACTCGTCCTACAGTGCATAAGAGTGCAACTCTAGGTCTATAGTGGAGTGACCCTAGAGTTAATGAATGAAAATTAATTAATTAAAGAGTTTAATTAATTAATTTTGTATCATTGGAGCTTATAATTTGTAGGTCCATAAGGTCCCATTGCTAGCTCATAGTAACACTAAAAGATCAATTTATTTGAAAGAAAAATTTTAAATGTTCAAATTAATATTTAATTTGAAGTGTTCAAATTAATATTTAATATATTAGATATATTAAATATAAAAGAGGAAAATATATTTATTGTATTTGATACATTAAATATTAAAATAATTAATGTATATTAGATACATTAAATAAAAGATATTTATAAAATTTGAATTAGATTAAAATAAATAAATATTGTAGGAAATTTGAATGAGATTCATATCAGTATAAGATATATTTTAATATATTATATATTAAAATATAATATTTTAATTATGACAAAGATTTGCCCTTGGTCTCTATAAATAGGACCCTTGGGTTGAGCCATTAGAGATAACACACATCTCATCAATAGAGAGAATTAGAGAATTCTCTCTAGATCTCTTTCTCTCCAATCCCTCATGGATTTTCTTTCAAGAGGTTTCCACAAGCCTTGGTCCTGTGCTCAAGTCATAGTCAGGAAGATTTTATGAATGAGATAAAGATCCGTTAGAAATATCTTCATATTTATCTCCAAGGTATGTTTTGTTTAGCCTAAAATATTTTTTTTGTTTAATTCTAAAATAAAATCAAAGTCTAATTCAATTCCAAGGCTTCCGCTGTGGATTTAATTTGATTATACTCTTCATAAGGATCTCAAAAAGTATATAAAAAGAAATAGCATTGGTGGCATTTTATGAAGAAAATGAAATAAGAGATTTCTCTATTTGTTAGTAAGTGTTCGACATGTCGATAAGTGAAAGCTATGAGGTAAAGACCTGTTGGTTTATTGCAACCTTAAGTGTTTCGGTTTGGAAAAAAAATTGCTATGAATTTTGTTATATCACTACTGAGGACAGTGAAATGTTACACAACAAGTTTGGATAATTTTGGACTACCTAACAAAGTTTGCACACTTGATTCTAAAAAAGGCCACCTACCCTATGAAAAAGTGAACAAATCTATACTTGAGATAGTTAGACCTCATGGTGTACCATTGTCAATAGTGTCAAATAGGGATCTTTGATTTACATTGAAGTTTTGGCACAGTTATAGAGGCATTAGGAACTCAGTTGAATTTCATTATTGCGTTCTAACCCCATACTGATGGCTAGACAAAGCATTTGAATCAAGTTCTAAAAGGCATGCCTAAGTGCTAGAAGATAGAATTCATTGCATTAATGACCCTTCACATGAGTTGAAGTCCAGAACCTTTGCAGCTAAATGAGAATTTGTCATATGAGGGAAAAACCAAAGATCAAGGTATTAAGGAATTAAGTTGATGAAAATGTCATGGAGAAACTAGGGAACTAAAGAAGTAACTTGAGAAAGAGAAGATGAGTTTAGAACTAAGTATCTAAAGTTGATTGACCAGCAAAACTTTCGAGAACGAAAGTTCTTAAGGTTAGGAGATTATAACACCCCACATTTTCAAGTTAAATTGATCTTAATATTTTAGAGATTAATATGGATTTGGTTATTTGAAATCTAATTTGAGTAAATTAGATCTAAGTTGATTGAATGGAGATAATTAAATGTTTGACTTTTGTATGAGGAGGGTTTTAATGAAGTCTCAAATTCTTAATTTAATATTTTTTATGGATTTCGGTTCAAGTATTGAAAAACTCAAATTTTGTCTCTCAAAGCTTCTTCCAAGATTTATCTAAATCATTGTAGTTATTAAAAGAAAATTCAATAAAAAAAAGTTGAAAATAGATTAAAAAAAAAGAAATTAGGAAACCCTATTGCTTTTTCTCTCCATCTCCTTCCCTCTTTGTGTAGGTGCAGCCGCCAACCCCTTCTCCCCTCAATCTTCTTATTCCAGTCTTCTTCTCCAACGTTCCTCCGACGAGCGTCCGACCATGGGCGAAAGGTGGCACGAGCACACATATATTGTTCGATAACGAGTTTATACCCACGACACGCGTAACCCAATCCAGCAATTTCTTCTTCCTCACGATCGACGATTACTCGATCTATAAGCGTTCTAAGGTGCAGCGACTTGTTCTGAACAGAAATAGCATCATGACGACGCCTCCTTCCCCGAATGAATGTTGGCGACCTTAGCTTCTCCAACACCTACGATAGCAGCTTTTTCACCCACGCAAGTGTCGACGACCTGCCATACGGCAAGCACAACCAACGACTAGATCTGTTGGTAGCAATCTCCTTGGTTCAAAACTACGAGCGTTGGCATGAGAGCACTCCAGATTTGCGATAGCAATAGCCTTTTCATGTTTCCGGCAAAGACCCACACAAAGATTTTCGACTGTCAGCATTACCCACTCGAATCATAATCCTAAATCACTCTGGTTTGTGACCCACAACTTGAGTGGCCCCATATCATATTACCCATAGCCCGTGGAGGTCGGATATATGAGTTCGAACTGTTTCGAACACAAATCAGCAAGGATCTAAGCTTTCCAATAAGAATCGATGGGTTATGGCTTCCTTTAAACTCTTTTTGAATTTGATTAAAGCTCTTCAAGTTAGGTTTTAACCATTATAATTCTTTATGTTTAGGTTCGAATAGGTCAAACTAAGTTTGAAAGACTATGTTGGGTAGAACCAAGTTAGCCACTTTTCTAAGTGCCATTTGGATTGTTTAATTTTATAGCCTTAAATTGAGTATTAGGGTGGGTATGATTAAGTTTTAATTTTTGGAATGTTACTTTAGGGTGATGCAAGGACCTTTGTTGGGCAATTAATATATGAAGATGACCTTGAGTTGGAAAGCGTTTTGGTGATCCTTTGTGTGGTACCTTTGAGGCCGGGCGAAAGATCGCGTTTGATAAGCCTTAGCATTAAGGCTTATTTAACTTCCATATGCTTAAAATATGTTTATTTTTCTTTGAAAATAATGAGAAATAGTCCTAGAATATGTAATAATTTATTATGAAAGAGGAATTGAAGAAAGTAGGAAGAGAAACTAAAAAATAAGTCTTTTTGTGCAGGAAATGATAAACATTACAGAATCAAGGTGAAGATTGTAGAAACAAAATTGCATAATTGATTTTGCAATATGCAGCAGTATGAAAAACACAAACAAAAATGAAAAAATCAACGAAACCCAAATTTGGAAAGCGCTTGATTCTTGCACGAAATGGATGGATTATGGACGAAATTGATTGGGTTTTCAACCCTAATGGAAGACCATATAAAAGGAGAGCAAAGGCAGCACAAAAAGGAGAAGTTTTGGAGCTTAACGAAGGAGTTATTTTCATGGGTTTTTATTCTTGTTTTCCTCTGTTTTTTCGAGTGTTGCTGGAGTTTTTTGTTCTTTTTTTTCCTTCGTTTTTTCGACCCAATCCAAACGAAATTTTGGGTTGTGATGATTCATTCTTTGCTATAAATAGTTGAGATTGAATCGATTGAAATTTAAGGGAAAACAATGGGTATTATTCAATTTTTTTTATTCCAGCTTGTTCTTAGTTTAGGTTGAAGTTGAATTCAGTTTTAGTTCAAATTTGGTTGTAATACTTTTTTGCTCTCTTGCTTTCTATGTTGAACCTTGGGAGTGAGTTTTAGATTAAGGAAGCTCTTGAAGTTAAATTTTTTATCGATCTTGGTTATGGGTTTTTGTCCGGAGGCTTTGTATTGAAGGAAAATTTGTTAATTATTGTTCTTTATTTCTTCATCTTCAATTCCAATAATACAACAAGCCAATTTCCATCTTTTTATTTCTCTTAGTTTCAAATAGGTTTTTAGTAACTTTTCTTGTCATGGAATTTAATTCACAGTTTTGTTTTGATTTTTTTTGAATTAATTATGAGCTAAACTTCTTAGGGAGTTCAAAGAAGTAAATCTAGCCTAAATTACATAGAAAATCGAGCCTACATTTCAATTGTTCGCCTGTGTTGAATAAAATGTCGTTGAGATCCTAGATTGATCAACTAGGGTAGCAACTTAAGCTTAAATCTAATACCGATAAGGTTAGTGATAAGTCGATTTCACACAAGTGATGGAGACGAAAGCTTAGACATAAGCCAATCTTTACCCTAGACATAGGGATTGAAGACTCCAAAACCCGTAAAATTGTTGAGCCAAATTATCTAAGATAGAGGGACTATAGATATATACGTCACTCACTTAGTCTCCTAAAACCTAATTTCAATGTGAATAGGAGTAGCAATTTTGGTTTACAATTGTGTGTAGAGTAGGTTGGATTTGCAATTTTGGTTTTGCAATTTACAACTTAGGGCAATAACCTTCTTGAGCCTCATCTTCCCTCATGGAGTAAATTTTCCTTGTCTTTATTATTGCTATTTCGCGTTTTTGCAATTTTGATTTTGCAATCTGTTCCTTTGCCATTTCGGTTTTGCAATTTCAAATCTACAAACTGTTTTCGCAATTTGTTTTTACAGTTTGACTTTTATTTCCATTATTATTTCCCACCAACCCAAAATCTATTCTTACACTTTTTAGTTTCCAAGTTGCAATTCTACTTATGTTGTTATTTTTACAATATTTTTGTTACTCAGTTCCCTATTGGATCAATACTCTGGAATACTCATGTTTTATTACTTGTATCGACAGTGTGCACTTGCATTGGGGTTGAACGTATTTATTTACTTTTCTTCACCCAAAGTTCACCTGATCAGCGTTGATAGGAGTTGGCAAGTTCATTTGTTGAGTTATAGCCAAGGTAAGGGACTTTATGTCGGTGTGCTTAAATGCAAGTTGATAATTGAATTGAAAAGCTACATTTTGAATGAAAAGTTTTCATGAATGTTTTCTTTATGATTGTGATGGATAATATACAATTTATGATGAATTATATGTGAGAAAGTTGCTTTATGTTGCATCACTAAATGAAAATTAAAAATGCTTTGGGACCTCATGCATATATGTGTGTTTTCATGACAAAATGTTTACGAAAGCTGTGGAAATTACCCTCCTAAAATTATAGATGTACATCTAAATGATAAGGAACCTGAAAAGGTTAAATGAAAAAAAACCTGAAAAGGTTAAATGAAAAGAAACCTGAAAATGTTAGATGAAAAGGAACAGGAAAATGTTAGATGAAAAGGAACCTGAAAATGTTAGATGAAAAGGAAATGTTAGGTTGGGTTAATTGTCCACATTAAGCTGAAGAAAAAAAGTTAAAATGAAACATTTCCCCATATGAAAAGGTTTTAGGTCCCACTAGAGGAAAAATTGTTTCTTAAAAAAAAAAATCACGTTGCATGTGTTTGCATATCCTGACTTGGTATTGAAGTCACTTACTGAGTATTTTAAATACTCATCATTTTCAAAAATATTTTTTTTAGGTAAAGGCAAGGGTAAAGGCAAGGGCATCCTAGGCGGTTGACATGATAGTTTGCTGAAAAGGGGCCATAGGTGACATAGAGGAAAATTTTGCAATTAAGATGTTTTCTGTTTAAAATGATTTGTTAGCATAAGTTATGTCATAGAAGTATTTCAATTGATTTGACGTTTTATCTTTTTTTTGGTCTTGTATTGTTTCTTAAAGGGATCCCGAACCAAAAGATTCTAATTGTTTTAGCGAAAAGTTAAATTTTTTTTTTATCTTTTATTCAAGATTTTTGAATTTTATTAGCATGTATGTGGTAATGTCCCTAGAAAGTCTAATAAAAAAAGTTGGATCGTTTCATTATCTAGGGTAGATTTTATCAAAATAATTATTAAAATAGACAAACTCAAGCCCCTATTTTCAAAATAGTTTCTAAAACTAATATTTAAGAAAAATACTCACGAATAACTTCGATTTATTTTAAATTTTAAAATATTGTTTAGATTCTGAAAACTTAAAACAGTGATCTAGATTAAGTAAGTTTGCTTTTTTTTTTAAACAGAAAATTAAAACCTAAAATTTTATTAAAATACATCTTTATTGACTAATGAAAACTTTTTTGTTTTGAAAATTCGTTGATATAGTATCGTAGTCATAATGAAGCCTAATTTACTAATTGTTTTTAATGAAATTTCAACCATGAGAATGGATATGCCAGATACTCGAAAGGTCCCTTAGTTCTTTCATGTTTCTAGAATATGGATAATTCTCATTCTCACCCCAACGAAAAGAAAAGAGAGCGTATCAAACAAGAATTTGATACGCTCTCTTTCTCTTGGAAAGATAGTTGTTTTATGACCGTTTTATATTTCTTTGTTTGTTTGTTTTTTTTTTCTTCCTTTTTTTTTTTGAAAAAAACCGTTTATATTTTTCTAATACTCCAATGTTCTTTTTTTCTTTATTCAGTTGTACCACGTGAGGTAGGGATTCAAACATATAATATTGAAGATAAATGTACATTGCTTTAGGTAGTTCGGCTATATTTGGGCTACTCTTAGTACTTTTTTTTTTAGTACAATAATTGCGGGGTGAGAATTGAACCATCGACTTTTGAAAAGATAATTGGTCTCTTTATCAATTAAGTTATATTCGAATTTGTGTCATAATACTCTAATTTTACTTTGCTTGTTTAGTTATAAATAATGCATACAAAGTCTTATTTAAATATTGTAGTTTTAAATTCTAGTTGGAGTTCATTTCTTCACCCACGCAATTGTATGTTGTCTCTTCAAGAGTCAACTAAGACTCGAACTCATGCACGACTAGAATCAAGAGCATTGGAGCAACCGCTATACCCACGTAACATTTATGTTAAATATGTGTAGAGGTTGTCTTTTAAAGAGATGGCATCTGACTTGATAAATTTTTGTCATGTCGTAATGTATGTCATCTCTTTAAGATATGATATGCAGCAGGGTGGGTGGAGTTCTCATCTTTTGAAGTAACAAACTCTTAAAATTAATATATTTTAATAAAAAGTTTATTAAAATACAATATTCAATAAAACTCCAAAACAAAGTTACCTAAATGAACTCGATTTGAAGATTTTGTTGGAAACTTGGAAGGAACTCGAAAATCGATTGAAGTCTAACTTCCACGGCGGGAGGAACAAGGCCTTCCGCAAGATCTACCTCAGAGAAATGTGGCACAAATTAAATTTAATAGAAGCAAGCATCAACTAGAACTCAACAATTCTCCAATAATCATAATACCCAAACCTTTGAACACATTCTCTGCTAGGGGTTTCAATTTCACACATTCACGAATCATTTCCTTTGTGTTACGAGTGCAAACAAAAACCAATCGGCTCTTTCTATTCAATTTCACCTAAAATTGACTTTGAAACTTCCATCGATTTATTTTGCAATAAATTAATAATAAATCCAATTTATTATTACACAGCTAAATTAAAATTTTTAATTATAAATCAAACTTCTCTCCCAACCAAATGTTCGGTATACCTTATGGACTTGCAGTTTTGAGCTCCAACAGTAAAAAGTTGATTAATTAAATTCTTCTTTCTAATTTGTGCTGATGAGTTGCGCCTATGGATATAATCATAACAACTCATCTCAACCTTACTAAAGTGATTTATGGTTTCAGCCAAGCAAAGTTACTGTTTTGGCCTTGGAGCCATCTCCTCTAATTAAATCTTGTTGGTTCTCTAAGGATACATGTCTCCTACTGAACATTTATTATTTTTCTCATAATTTTTCTTCTTGAACACTTCAACACATTGTGTTGCAAAAAGGAAAATTTGTTCTTTGCAAGAATTGGCTACTTCTATGTTAAATGAGTATAATTTACCAGAATATATTTGGGTTGAAGTGATTAATACTACCTCTTTTGTGATGAATTGAATTTTAATAAGGCATATTTTGAATAGAAATCCCTATGAGTTTTTTAATATTAAAATCTCCAACATCAAGTATTTTAAAGTCTTTAGTTGCAAATGTTTTATTTCGAAAGATAAAGGAAAGCTTAGAAAGTTTGAATAAAAAATTGATATTGACATATTTTTGAGATATTCTACATGTAGTAAAGCATATAGAGGCTTTAATAAAAGAACTCTAGTGGTTGAAGAGTCAATAAATGTTGTTTTTGATGAATAACATGTTAGTTCTAAACAATAGTAAACCCTTCCAAAGGATTCAACATGGGTCCTTGTTAAAAAAAAAAAGAATAAATAAGGAAAAAAAAAAGCTTTTTAAATAATGTTAACCATGTTCCCTGAAGCTTGTGATTAATATGCACTTGACGCGTTCCTTGAGTTTAGTTCTCACTTATAAGAAGGGTGTTGCTATGGTAAAATTTTTGAGGAGTCTTAGAAAGGTGAAGTAGGTAGCCAAACAATTATAAAATATTTGGTGTCCTCTCTTCCTTTCTTTTAAATTTTTGCATTTTAAATTCATTAGAATTATCTTGCTAGAGTTCAAGATACAATTGCTTTGATAATTTGCATAGTAATTGATTTATTTGTTGATCATATTGTTTGCTTTGAGTACTAAAGTGTTTGATTCGTTTGGATTAAAATAAAAAACAAAGTAAAATTAAAAATTGTTAGACATATTTATCCATTCATTTTAGTACTGTCATTCAATCGTACAATGAAAGCTCCAAATTTTAATTTTTATCATTAAAAGTTGGAAAGTGCAATTATAATAACTACCTACATTTAGGGGTGGTATATGCAAATTATTGTATAAAATTTAAATTTAAAAACATTTTTATTTTCCAACTTATGTAACATGTTGGATTTTCAAGAACATGATACTAACCTCTTGTAGCGCAGAGGAATTGTTGAAAATCTAATGATGACTAGAGAATAATCACGAGGAGAATTCTCACTTGTTCACAGCCTAAAATCTTTTAGTGAGAAAAGAAAAAGAAAAATTGAGAGGATGAGATTTCTGTCTCCTGTTCTCTCATAAAATCCACGTCAAAAAGAAAATTCTCATTTTGCGTTAAAACCTCTGCAGTTTTTAAAATTGCAGAGATTCTCTTGAGATGGCAGTTACAGGAACTGTCTTCTCATTTTTAATTAATAAAAAATAAAATAATATATATAGTTAATTAAATAACATATATTTAATTAAGGGAAAAAAGCATTTTTGACCCCTAAACTTTGCATGTTGTATCAATTTTAACCATAAACTTTCAATTTCATCAATTTAAACCTCATACTTTACAAATTGTATCAATTTTAACCTTAAACTTTTAATTTCATCAATTTAAACCTCAAACTTGTATAAATGTATCAATTTACACCCTCGGTTAAGTTTCCATTTCAATCCTTATTAGAAAAGTTTTCCACACATGTCTAAAGTCACGTGTTACTCTATAATAGGTATGTATTTGTTATTTTTTTTAAAAAAAATAAAATTGCTGAAGAAAATTGGAGTAGACTCTCCATAATGTCTTTCAATTTAGAACATGACTTTTTTTCAATTTTTTTTTACTTCTTATCTTATCTGATTCTGTTTTTTTTTTTCATTTAATTAATTGAAGGTATTTCAATTGTAATGCATGATTCTACTTAATCCACCGGCTTTTAGTAGAAACAAAGCTTATTTGCACCATATTTGTTCTCAATGGAGTACTCTCCTTTTTGAATCGTTTGCCAATATTTTTTTTTTAATTTCTCATCAGCCTTTAACTTGATTTGTCCTCCATCCACTGCAATGGACGTGGGACTTTCATAATCATCACCCTCATTAGAATTTTTGTCCTTTTCTCTCCAGCATCGATGTCACTTTAATCACCTGTAAGATTGTCGACGGGGCCAACAAGGTCGGCTAGACCAGTTCATTATGTTCATGGGCGTCATTTTGTTTGTCATTTCCTCTCTTGTTCTCTCCCGCATTTTAGCTGAGCTCAATCTTCTTTATACTTGTCGTAATTGGTATTGACACCAATGGCGAGGGAGACATGTTCATTTTGTGTGAGTCCTACTTTTGAAAGTCGAGTTCGTGGTTTTCATGATGGTGGCGATCTAGAATTGTTTAATTATTCTTTTAGTAAATTTATTTTTTTTTAAAATAACAAATAAGTACCTATCATAGAGCAAAATGTGGCTTTGGACATATGTGGGAAATCTTTCTAATGGTGATGGAAATGAAAACTTAAACGAAGGTGTAAATTGATACACTTTTTGAAGTTTAAATTGATTAAATCAAAAGTTTAGGGTTAAAATTGATACAATTTACAAAGTTTGAGGTTTAAATTGATGAAGTTAAAAGTTTAGGGTTAAAATTGATACAATTTGCAAAGTTTGAGGTTTAAATTAATGAAATTAAAAGTTCAGGGTTAAAATTGATACAACATGCAAAGTTTAGGGGTCAAAAATGCTTTTTTCCCTTTAATTAATCATATAATTAAATAATTTATATATACCTTCGTCGTGCTTCACTGTTTTGAAAACGAAACTTTGTGAGTCTTTAACAAATAAATTAAAGAAAGGCTTTGTGTGGCGTGTTTCTCAAGGTCGGTGGGTATGCATGCGCCAAGTCCAACCAATTCGGCAGCCCATAGTTAAGCCACGTTTCTAATCAATGGGCCCCCACGCGCTTCCTATAAATAACCAAATATAAACACGTCTCTGTATCATCAAACACAACTCATCTTCTTCTTCTTCTTCTTCTTCTTCTTCTTCTTCCATGGCAGGTCTTCAGTACAAGTTCTTCCCCACCGACTTCCTTTACCCTCGTCCGCCGTCCGCCTCCACCGACGCCGCCGACAACACCGTCTCCGTCGTTCCCCCCAAAACTGACGATTCTAATTCTAAGGGACCGCTCCACCGCCAAACCTTACTGCAGGCCAATAAGAAGCCTGTTGTTGAGCCCATCGTCTCCCGCAGGCCCAAACGACCAGACTTTTAGTGCCGCTTTCCAGGGACCGACTGTATTTTATAAGAGAATTTCCCTTTTGTTTCTGTTTTTTCTATGGGTTCACTTTTCTTCCGAGTCCTTTTCGTGTAATTTTATTTGTATGTGTTCTGAAATTTTAAGTTCGACAGCTATTCAACGGAGCTTTCCCCTCCACTTCCTTTGTAAACTTGAGAATAACACACTATTGAAGAAACACAGACTTCCTCTTCCTGCAACTTATGGCCATTCCGTCAAAATTAACTTCTTTTTTTTTTTTTTCCTAATATTAGCTAAATTTCAAAATATTTAGAATTGTCTAGATGGATTTTTTTTTCGCATGTTGAAAGTGGATTTGAAATTTATTTTAAAAAGACCGCTTAAAAATTTTCAAATTCAGAGGACATCATCAATTTGAAATATGATTTTCAGTATTACTAAAATGATTTATTAAGTGGTCTTAAAAAGGCGAATTAAAGCCAGGGAAATGTTAAAAAAATAGTTTAAAAATAACAAAAAACTTCCTCTACCTTTGATTGGAAAAGAGAACGGTACTTTAATGCTAGTTGTATTGGATGATCCAAGCAATTTTTAATTTATTTTATTAAAAGTTAGTGCAATTTAATTTCAATTTCAGTTATAAAAATGATAATTCAAAGTACATTTCAAGTGGGTGGTTGGCATATAAAAATAAGAGAGTTTTAGGAATTGGGATTCTTTCTCCACATTAGTCAAAATTTATATTGGGAAAGCGATGTTTAAGTCAATAGGACGAATAAGAGGAATTTGGAAAAAAAAAATGAATCAAAGGAAGAGTAGACCTTCAAAATTCAACTTTGACGTCTGAAAATTAGAGAGTAGAGCCGGCCAACCCCAAGCGTTCACCATTCACGCATTAAATAATATTCTCCGAATATGCTCTCAAAGCATATTCTTTAATGCCTTTTTTTTCTGATCAGATTTTTTTTTTTTTTTTTTTTTGGTAGAGAAAGATCAAAATTCTCTAAATTTAATTTCAACCATACCATTGAACTCAAAACAAAAAAAAAAAAAAATCAACCATTCCATACTTATATTTCTCAATATAATTTACTTTCAACCAGCATAATAATAAAAAAAGATTTAATCTCACTTCATATGTGGTTGAATTATATATATAATAAAGTTAATGTGTGTATATATATATATATATATATATATATATATATAATTAATTAATTAAATGGCTGTTTGGGACGCTAAATGAGTTATAATAACATATTTTATAATAGTTTGTAATATTGTTTAAAATGCAGAGTTGTTTAGTTTGAGTTATAATAATATGTGTTTAGAGTGGGGTATTTGGGTTATAATAGTATGTGTTTAGAGTGTAGAGTACCCCACATACTACTATAATTCATGTTATTATAATGATTGCCCCAAACAACCCCTAAATGAATCCATAATTGATTTAGCATTTTTATATTATAAATATGACTTAAACCTCGGAAGTAGGCTTCTACTTCATCTTTGACTATGATTTATTTAATTATTAAAGTAATAATAAAGCAATTAAAATAATTTAAAATAATTATTTATTTAAACTAATAAACAATAAAAACTTTAAAGTTGTGCAAAGAGGGAACCTCATAGCTCGAGGTCAAGGCACAAAGAAATTAGTTCAAACAACGATAACCAAAAGCTCACAAATCGAGCTAAGCAAAACAAACAAGCAAAATACGTAACAAAACCAAAACAAGAATCCAAAGAGATCAAGAGAACTAGACCTAAGAAGAATCAAAGGGAGGAGACAACTACTCTCCAGCCAAATGGAGCATCCAACAACCACATCTTCCTGAATAACATAAAGGACAGACTGGGGAGAGCGAGCAGGCGATCCATGAAGCCGAAGATTAGGCTCCCTCCAAATATAATAAATGGATGCACACCAGGCAAGCCTTCACACACGACATTGGCGACGTCTGCCCCTGCTCAACCTGGCAAACCTAAGATAACTCAGTGGCCCAGGAAGAAATCTGATAGGTAAAGCCTCTCCAAAATATAGCACACTATCCCAAACTACTCGACTAAATGAGCACTCAAAGAATAAATAATCCTGAGATTCCACAGAAGACGAACAAAGTAAGCAATCAATCGAAATATAAAACATCCTAGCTGTAAAGACGATCCCTAGTGAACAACCTATCACACACTGTCAACCAAGCAATGAAAGATTGCTTGGGAATGTTCCCTCCAAACCATGTACATAGGCCCTTGTTAGCCGTTTTATATTTTGTGCATATACCACTCATAGAAAGCATTTTGTATAATTTTTTTTGGTATGAATGCAAATTATTTTGTCTACCTCAATTACAATTTTTACATACCCAAAATCGTAAAATATCTGTAAAGTTTTTTAAGTTGACATCTCAATTAAATGTTGAAAATTTAGAGAAATCTATATATAATTGATTGGTTGAACAAAAAGTTAAAGGAAAAAAAAAAACAGCAGGTTGAAAACCAGACTTCAGAATTTCAGGTTAAACAAATTTGCACCACAAACACAAATTTAATAACTTCAATTCAGATATCCCCCAAACACAGACTTTCTAACCTCAATCTAAACAACTCTACACCCCAAACAAAAATTTATTAACTCCATAGACAAATTAACTCCACAGACTAAACAACTTCAGACTTCATAACTCAACTTTGTGCCTCAAACAACCCCTTAATGACCCGTTTGCGAGCAAATCTGAATTATGTTTTATGTTTTCGGATTCATTGAGTTCAGTAAATATGTGTTTGGTATATGTGTTTTTGAAAACTGTTTCCGAATTTTGTGATCCAAATAGTGGAAATTCTGAAAACATGTTTATGTTTTCATTGTATCTAGATTTTGAATTTAAAATTTTAAAATGCAGAATTATATTAAAAAAGATATATTTTTTTAATAAATCTAGTATTTGATGTTATAAACTCAATTTATTTTTGTTAAATTAAAAAATGTTTAATATAATAGATTATAAATCATATGATAACAAATTTATAACAAAAAATTGTTGGCTTTTTTAACCTTAATCTCAAATTAATTAATTAATTAATATTTTGATGATAACAAATCTGATTTTTTTTATTGACAATTTTAGTGTTTTGAAGTATCCATTGTGTAGAGCTCGAAATAACGATTCTAACACATCTTGAATCGTTTGAATCGGAGCTCAAACGAGAAGTTATGGGAAAAACAAAATTGAAGGGAAAATCCTGCATGGTGTGACACGTGGCATATATTGATGATGTGTTAGATGACGTGGAAGGTTAACGGTCAACCTTGATGACATGGAGCCAACGTGGCTATGATGTGGCACGTTCAAAAGGTCGAAAATGATGACGTGGCAGATGATGGACGATGACATGGAAAAACGTGGACCAATAGGATTTCGACATGTGGCATATTAAATTTTATTAATAATTAAAAAGTCCAACGGTCAAAATTTAAAATATTTATTATTATTTTATTTCGGCCAATAAAAGGGCAACACGTGGCAGCCAACAGCTAGTTTTGGCTCTTCTATCTATTTAAGGCTCGAAAAAAAATTGTAAAAAATGGGAAAAAAATTCTAAAAAATTCTATTCTTCTTGGAGAGCACTTCCACCATTTTTGAGCAAATTTTTTAGCTTCTATTTTTATTCTCTTTAGCTATTTGAGGGCTTTTACTTGTAAGAAATATTTTCTTACAAAGTGTGTAAGCTTTGATTTGTATATCTACTATTTGAGAGAGTTTATACATCTTGTTTTTTCACTTTCTAATCCATTGTAAGGGTTTCTCTTGATCCCCAAAAAGAGAGTTTGTAATGGTTTGATCCTGAACCGTGGAAAGGATCCGGTTTGTTCTTGCTCCCACAAAAGTAACAGTGTAACGGTTGGACTCTGAGCCGTGGAAAAGGTCATTCATTTTTCTAGTGAAATATCCAAAAGGAGATTGGGGAGTGGAGTAGGCCGAGTTGTGCCGAACCACTATAAAATTCTCGGTGTCAATTTCTCTATCCCTATCTTATTTCATTTTTGCAATTAATTTGTTGTTATATTATATTGCATAAAATCAACTGTTCTTGTATGTCTATTTTGGTTGGTATAATTTTATCTTTACATATTCTTTACCAATATTGTTTTTAGAATTAAATAGGGTGTTCAAAACAGTTAGTTTTAATTTCTTGTTTATTTTGGAGTGAATTTATTTTCATGATTTATTGTTTAAATTAATTATTGCAAAAAGTGTGTTAATTTATTTAATTGGCCCACATTAGTAAAAAGTTTTATAAAATTTGAATAAACCATATTCACCCCCCTCTAGGGTTGTCATACCGATCCTACAAAAAGGTATTCATAAATTAATTAATAATCATTTATATTCAACCTAATATTTAGTTTTGCAACTACAACTTATTTCATGGTCTATTAATATATTATAGAACACATTTCGAACAATTGTTTACATTAGAATCCAATTTCTAGATCTGCTACCAAACACATATATGAAAACATGAAATACAACTCTGTTTTTATTGAATCCCTTATTTTCAAAATTTTGTTTTCAAATTGCCTACCAAACGGACCATAAATTTCCTTTATTCATTTTCCTCTAAGCATAAAAACACTGAGGCTACTGTGCATATTAAATAACAAAGAGACCATACATGTGTCACTAGCTAATAGTTTGATACAAAAGGTAATAAGAAAATACAATTAGGAACAATAATCGTGATTAATTAAACTAACTTAATCTAACATCCCTTCATGTGCATAGGCAGATGAATCATTGTGAGCTTGGTATGTAAGGAAGACAAGCATCGAAGGTAAAGCCTTGCTATTAATGTCAACCCACTCATCTTCAAAGGGCACAAATCGAATAGTAAGTTGTTTACAAGCAACCGGTTAACGAATGAAATGGTGACCAATCTCAATGTGCTTCGTTCTATTGTGTATATCTAAAATTGCAACTAAGTAAGTAGCCAGTGGTGGATTCAGAACTTTATGCTGGGGGCATAAATTCATATAAGGTTAAATAAGTTTAGTCCATAAACTTTTAGATTTGTGTATATACGGTTCTTGAACTTTAAAAAGTATCTAATAGGTCCCTGAATTTTTTACTTTGTATCTAATAGATCATCGAAGTTTCAATTTTGTATCCAATAGATCTCTTACATATTTTAAAATTTTAAAATTTTAATGTTATATTAGACATAAATTTTAATTTTGCCTCTAATAAAATTAATGTATCTATTAGTTCCAAAATTAAAAGTTTAAGGGTTCAATTACACACAAAATTCAATTTTTATGTCTAATAAAACAGTAAGTTAATTTTTTTAAATTTTGAATATATCTAAGACCTATTGATAACTCTTATTTATGAGGGTTAATTATTTGGCTCTATAACTTGAATTTATGCTTGCTATTATGTTGTTTATTGATTCAATTCATGAAAAATAGAGAAAAATTATGCAAAATCAAGCCAAGCACATGTTTAAAGCCACAAGTTGTTAATGAACTGAAATAGGTATAAAAAGAGTCATTATTGAAAGATTTTACTCATCTACCTACTCTATATGGAAAGGAGTAAATTCCATATTATTAAATTTATGTTCCCAACTTCTTGTTTGATAAAGTCTCCAAAATGGTAGACTTATTGAATTGAATACAAAAACATTATATCCAATAGGGCCTAAATAATTGTTAAATAATAATTAAATAATAAAACATTAATTACGATACTTTAAGGCATAAATCCCAATAAGTAGATATAACAGCTAATGAGCTTTATTATCAAAGATTGTCGAGGACTTGTATAATCTATTGTAGGACATGGCTTCCAATAGTGCCCTAGTGAATGTTATAATCTATTGAATACAAAAGTTACTCTCACCCATGCAAATAAAAGGACAAGCCCTCATAGGCAGGAGTTCGATCATAACTCACTCAGGATTAAGATCGAGTAGCATATGATCATCCTATTGAAATATTATTCTTCTCAATTAACAGATTTATAAAGAGAGATTAAATATTTTGTCATCCAGTCTTATACAAACTCATTGTATATGATACTTCCACTTTTATGTCTCCACATAAACGATTTGGATCAAATCATTTGTAACTGTTACAAAGCGGGTCATGTCACCAGAATAATGCACCCAACCTTATCTATATACTATAGACTCTTTAGGTTATTTCTTGAGCATGATCCTCATGTTGTCAACTACACACTATTCAAGATTACACTAATAACCTTGAATTTTTATGTAATGGATAATGTAAATAGCAATTAAATAATTATTAAGGTCACGTTTGATAACAATTTGGTTTTATTTTTGGTTTTGGAAAATTAAGCCTATAAATACTACTTCCTCCATGGATTTTCTTGTTTTGTAATCTACTTTTTACATATGTTTTCAAAAACCAAGCCAGATTTTGAAAACTAAAAATAGTAGTTTTCAAAAACTTGTTTTTTTCTTTTTTGGAATTTGGTTAAGAATTCTAATGTTTTATTAAGAAAGATGAAACCATTATAGAGAAATGATGAGAAAACAAGCACAATTTTCAAAAACAAAAGACCAAAAAAAAATATTATCCAATGGGGCCCAAATAATTGTTAAATAATAATTAAATAATAAAACATTAATTACAAGACTTTCAGGCATAAATCTCAATAAGTAGATATAGCAGCTAATGAGCTTTATTATCAAAGATTGTTGAGGACGTGTATAATCTATTGTAGGACATGGCTTTCAATAGTGCCTTAGTGAATGTTATATCACAAGGAAGGTCATTGGTGTATATGATGTAGATGAGGTAATTTTACTCAAATCTCAAATTTCAATCCTCACCATCACATTGTCATAATGATACAACCGAAAAATATTTCAATATAGAAGATAACAAGAACTACAAGATAAACCAAGTGTTTTGAGGTGCATGGACGCTCCTTTTTTTTGAGATCACTCAAGCTCTAATTCACTAAACAATTGTCTAACTTCTCCCTTTTCTACTTCCTCTATTTATAACCAAATACCATAACAAACTCCCTATCTAATTACTAATACACCCTTATAATATCTCTAATTTCCTTCTAAAGGCATTCCTATCATTACCCACCCCTAAAATATACATTGTCCTCAAGGTGTAGTTATGCAAAAAATTTCCAAAATTGGGTAACAATCAAAATATAACTTTTTTTTCCTACACCCTTAGCATTCTTTAATACAAAAACCTAGCTAATCAGTGCTCTGATAGTTGGTATGCGGCAGATGGTGGCGAGTGGTAGCAATTGGTCGTAGGTGTCGTCGAACCGATATAGAAACAAGGGTATGTAGCGGCTAGGGCTTCTTCCTTCAACTTTGGGTTGGTTTATGGGTTCAAAAGCATAAAGCTAACTAGCCCCTAATCCACCCATTATTTCAATCTTTGCTTTCACAAGGGAATGGGCCTTAACAATTTCATATCAACCTAATGTTAATGCTAAACATTTTCCAAATCCATGGCCCCAACTTTTTGCTACTTCACGTGACTAGGGATTCTTTTGCCCTCCTCTCCACAAAATTTGCATAGGCACCTTCCTAACGATTCTATCTCTGCCTTCACTTGTATTCACCACTGGTAATGGCCTTCGTTAATGATTTGTCTTCTTCCTTCGTGACTAGCCCACTTTACTCCTACCATCACTTCTTTGATAACTTGTGAATAACAAGTTATTTGGGCACCTAAATTGGACTAATGTTTTCCTCAACGCATTGAATTGAGCTTAAATAGAAGAAAATTGAACAATATTTGTGTAAATGCATGTGATGAGTGTGATATGTGTTGAACGCATTGTTTCTATTGAAAAACCTTGGAAATTTTATAATTATTGTGTCATTCTTAACAAGTGTTTGCATTATGGTAAGTTTGGATCAGTGCGCTAAAGGCTTGACACGTTGAAGACGAGAACACCCAGGAAGGGAAGTGCATAGCCTTGTGTCAAAGTAGGAAAGTGGAGCATCATATTCATACTAAAATAAAATCAAACAATTCTTGTCGTGCCATTTGGAATTGCCCAAAATCCGACGTGACTGACGAAATGTTGCTCAGTCAACAAAGTAGGTAGCGCCATATAAGTTCCTTATCGAGAATTAGGGTTAAAGGGATTTTTTTTCACTCCCCCATCATCATTTGGCAGCTTTTGGGTATTGTGTTCAGTCAATTTTCTCTCCCAATGGCAGGGAGAAAGGAAGCAACCATCATCTTCAACCTTGACACGAGCTATCCAGACTCGCCAAAATTAAAATAACCGATCCTAGCTACTTACAGTACCAGTGGATCGGGTCGAACATAGGGAACCGATAATTAGTTTCTCTTACTTGGATTTCTTTTGAACCGTAACAAAAGGGGGGGTTTTGTGCATACAAAGGTAAAATGTGCAATTAAAGGAAAATTAACTGAAATTAATGCTAGGAAAATTAAATCGATCTTACCAGGCATCAATTCAGAGTGTATCGAGTTCATGATGTAATGTTGATTACTGAAAACTAATGTTAATCTCAATTTGGTAATTAAGTACTAAATCGACTTAACCAAAAAAGTCAAAATTTTCCTTAAGGTCCTCTAATTTAATTAATCAGACAAAGTATCTAAATTAATTCTAAATTAATTAATTAGATGGGTACGATAGCATTCCATACTAGTTAACTAATCGCATTACGCACTAGGGATTGATTGGGGCATTCTAATTAAATTGGATAATCGAATTTAATTAAAACGCTCTCTTAATTCTAAGGCCTATCATGAAAGCTATGAAATTGAGGTACAGCCCCTAAATCACACACACGAGCTAGCCTATTCGCTACCAAAATTAAGCACGAGTTAATGACAATTACGGATCATAAATTTCATGCATAGTGAATGAACATACGAGCTAATTAAGGCATCAATTTAATCAACAAGCATGCTCATGGATCTAAACAAGAATCAAGAGATAATTAACTACTGAAATTGAGTGTAATTAATACAAAATTCTCACAACATTATAATGTAAAACTTGACACACCTCCGAATTGGCATTGAGAATCTAGCCGACCAAAAAATTACAAAGCTCGAATCCATGGTTCAATCCAAAAGCTACTAAATTAAGCTAAAAATCTGAAAAGACGCCAAAGAAAGGAGGAGAATTCCTAAAGAGAGAACCCTTGACCTAGAACAAAAAAATCCTTTTATAGTTCACGCAGTAGTGTGAGACGTTGGGAGCAGCGTAGAGATGCTCCAGCGTTGAGGGAAGTGAATCTACAACATCGAGTGAGGTATGTTTGACACTAGCCCCAACAACGTCGAGACGCTATAATGCTACCCTATTCTTGAGCCTATGATCACATTAGCACCCAAGCACACGTGATCGAAGTAATAATAAAACGATAAATACTACCGAGTATTGAATCTTCAAGGAATTGGGTAAATTTATTCGATTAATTACTATACTTACTTGCATCTAATTTTATTTAGGAAAAATAAACAGTAGAGAAGTCATGCAACAAAATAACGAAATTAAAGCAATAAAAGTATGTAACGAATGGGAGCACAATTAAAATGGGGCTAAGCTTAGGGCGTTAATCTCGCCGATTGGACCAATGACTGAAATTAATGGATTCTTGCAATTAATTAGGCAATTTACTTGAGTCTAAATGTAAACTTATCATGGAATCCTTTGTCGAGCTCATCTAATTCTCGAATGTAATTAATTAAATTACGTGTCTATCTCATTAATTAATTAAACTCGGCATTAATGAACCTTATCAACTACCCTAATTGATGTTCTTATCACTTTCGTGTTCAAACACTAGCTATTATGCAATCAAAGCTCAAATTCATGCATTCTTTGTCAATAAATAACATAAACCAGCAGATTATTCTATCCTTAATCAAGGGATTCAAAGCTTTAATTATATTGCACAAAAGTAAAAATGCTAAATCAAATACAAGTATTCAGACAATCTCAATTACACTGTCCAATGGCTTGATTAAGCCCTAAACTCCTCAATCTAATCAATAGGATTCATAATTCATTTTAATAAAACCATAATCCATCCTAATCTAAATATAACCAACAGAAAATTCAAGAGAAAACATAAGAAGAACCCGTCAATCATTCGCTCCCACTACGATCTCCGCGAATCCCGAGCATGGATTTTCAATCAACCCCCTCTAATCCATCATTGATCCTCCTAATTCTCTCTAATTTCGTGGATTAGGGTGTAAAACTTCGAAATTGGCCCCCTTTTTCGTAATGAATAGTCCTAATTTAAGCCTGCCCATCAACACAGCGTCAAGACGCTGTCCAAAACATAGTTGTTCTACTTGTGCGTGCGCATGTAGCATCGAGAGCTATAAGTAGCACCTCGACGCTACTGATGGAAATCAACACCTCCATGTTTTTGTAGCGTCTCAACGCCACTGGACAAAGTCTCGACACTAGCTCTCAGATTGGACATCAAATGCTTAGCGTCTAGATGCCATTTTCAGGGTCTAGACGCTATCCTCTCGGGATTGCTTGCCCAAATTGAGTCCATCTCCATCCTTAGCCTCAAATTGCACCACTTTAAGCTCCAAATTTGATATGTGTGTCGAAAATCATAGCATCTAGTCTCAAATGTTTGGTTTCCTGAAATGCAATAAAAATCCACATAAAAGCTCACATAATCATATTAAAACTACCTAAATTTATAGGAAATAGATAGCACTAAATGAGTGCTATCGGCCTACTGCCTTTTTTTTAGCATCTTGACGTTGTTTTCGGCATTGAGACACTACTTGCTTGACCTATTGGGCTTCATTTAGGCTTCTTCTTCACTTCTTCATGTCTCGATTTGATCGATTAGCATCCAATTAGCTCCAAATTTATCCCAGTTTGTCTAAAATGTTTTGAACAGCTCCAATTACTCGAATTCCTATAAATTAACTACTAAGCCCATAAAAATCCTTCGAACTAGCATGAATTAATCAGATAATATAATACTTTTATAATGCTATCAAACCTTCAGACGCTCTAGAAGGGTGGAGTGACAATCCACCGTCGACGAGCTAAAGGGATCCAAAGGAGTTAGAGGCTTTCACTGTGCATTCGTTCTTGTTTTAATTTTTCTATTGTCTTGTTATATTTCTTCGATTTTACTTTCAGCATGTTTTCTTTCCAAGTTATGTTTTCTTTTTCTTCAAGCATGAGCTAAACATTCAATCAAGACTTGGCTTAAGGCCCTTTTGTCATACTTAGTCTTTGAGTTAGATTAATTATTAATAAAGTATTCTTTGAATCTTCTTCTTGAGAGTGTTTATTTTAATTGCTTGTGTCTATTTGGCCAATCGATATTGAGTTGTAGCATGTTTTGGCATCGGAAGGGTCAAGGTGTGTGGAAATACTCAAGAAGAGCAAGAGTGAACTTTATTTACTAGTTTATTTTAGGGATAATCCAATCACTTGCAAGCATAAAAAGGGGCGGTGTAAAATCCATTAGAATAGCATGAAGGAAAATAACTATTTTTGTGTGTAAGGCATTAGTACCAGAAGGGCAACGTACATCAATCTTCTTGCTTCAATTCATTAGGATTCTTTTTATTATGATTGTTCAATGCAAGGAAACTAAGGTAACACTTAGAGGTGTACATGGATTGGGATGGATCGAAGTAGGGGATTTTTTGGACCAACTTAAAAATTTGGGCTAGTTAATCCCCCAACCCGATCAATCCTATTCATGAGAGCAACCCAACCCAATCCAACCCAAGATTTTTTGGGTTGGGTCACTAGGTTGGCTTATTTTTTTTCTTTTTTATTAATTTAAATTTAAAATTTGTTTGTATACCTTTAATTTTTATATAAATCAACATAAATATTAAAAAAATGAAGAATTAAAAAACTCCAAATATCTTTACACTACATAGCAACCATAAAATTTAAATGGTTCTATTACAATCATCACAATAAACTTCTAAATCAACCACAATCATTTAAAACAAAGTTCAAGTTTCAATAATGCAACTATTATTCTATTATAATACCAAATTCTTAAATTTGAAGCACCACAAAATTTAAAGAGACAAATTAAATGCATAAAGTCATAAATTAGTGAACACAATATGTATAAACAATGTTGGATATAGGTGATTCATCCAAGTCCGATTTCATGGTGATGGCTTTGAAAGAGCCCAAGTATTTTGTAAAATATAAACAATGGAAACAAAAATTATAATTTTAAAAACACACATAACAAACAACAACAACAAAAAAAAAACTAGAAGATTCCGCCGAAAAACAAAAGAATAAACCCTAATACACTGTTATTTGTTTAATATATATATATATATATATATATATATATATATATATATATATATATATATATATACACACACAACAAACGAACGGTGAGAGGACAACATATGAAATGAACGGCGAACGAACAACGAGAGGACAACGGATGAATGAAAAACAAATGGCTAGAACAATGATGGATGAATGGTGAGAGGGAAGGACAAGAGGAACAGCGGACGAACGACGAGAGGAATGGGAGGACTGGGATCAGCGTCAAGGCTTCGAGCGATTGAATGACCAGACGACCGATGGCTAGATAAGCAGTGAGCAAATCTTCTAGTGTTATTGAAGCATGTGAGAAGAGAAGTAAGGATGAGCGACACAATTAGGAGGGCTAGGGCTCCTATCTACTGTTATTATATATATATATATATATATATATATATATGTATATGTATGTATGTATGTATGTATATAAATTAAATGATTTTCAGTTTGGTTCGGGTTGAGCCGCGCCAAAAAATGGTTAACATGAGAACTTAACTGAAAATTAGTTCTCCGAAAAAAGAACCCAACCCAACTAAAAAAAAAAGTAACCCAACCCAACTCTTACGGTTTGGGTTGGGTAGTTTGGGTTCTTCGGGATATTGATATTATACACCCCTAGTAACACTAGGTAACAAAAAGTTCGAGTCTTGACCTTATCATCATTGCATGTATGGTTTCACTGCCTTACTTACTTTTACTTTCATTGCATCATTTTATTTCATTTTTATCAAATCCAAATGACTTTTGGCCATTGGTTATTATTTAGTGCATGATAAATAGATCTTTTGATTTTGGACGTCTTGCTTTATATAAATTTTCCTGTGGATCGACCCTGGAATTCTTCAGGTGTTACTTGCTAACGTGTTGATTTATACTTGAGTATGCGCGTTGGGTGACAACCATCATTGTGTGCTGCTTTCATTTTCATCACATCATTTCTATACATTCTCATCCATTTCACATCCATTTTCGTCACCTCACACACAGTTTTTCATAGTGTTAAGTTACCTACATCATTCTTCACGAAAGTTGCATTGACGCAGTCCTCAATTCTTCATCTTCGACTGCAATTAACACCAGTTATGCCCTCCGTCAGCCATGTTCTTTCTTTTCTTTCCACTTTATTTATGTCGACGCTTCCATGGATGCCATTTTTTTTCAAAACACTCACAATGGTCGGAGGAATGAACATATCTCAGTCGAACGGTGAATTTCTTCGATTTTTCTTCCCCTACTCGAGAACCTCTTTGTCGTCGATGTCGTCTCCGACGACTTCCTTTAAGTTTGTTTCTAATTTTGTCACACGATTCTCTTGCTCTCATCGTATACGGACGAACATTCTTCACATCCCTACTCTTTTTCTTCATTTTTTTCTTCATCAAATGCTTGGTTTTCTCTGTCTTTGCTCCTCATAAGATAATTCTTCCTTCTTTTTGGTGGTCTCACAATCTTGATTAGTAAACTTCTTAGTATCCTTGATTTTTTACCATATGTGATACATGATTCTAATATCAACTTCTACTTCTTTGTCTTGGTCAGTTTTATCTTCTTTTTCGTTGCTGCAATCGCTTCTTTTATTTCTCTGAAACTCTGTGTCATTTCATCCTAGAGAGATTAGAACATCGATTTCATCTCCTTCTCCCAACGATTCAAGACACGATGCATTTCCTTACGTAAAAGCTTCACCATCTCTTCATGAAAATTTGTATCTAACTCCATGGACAGAACCAAAGAACTTTAATACCAATTGATAGAACAGAAATATATTGCAATATAGAAGATAACAAAAGTACAAGATAAACCAAGTGTTTTGAGGTATTTGGACCCCCCCTTTCTTGAGATCACTGAAGCCCTAATTCACTATACAATTGCTTAAGTTATCCCTTTTCCACTCCCTCTTTTTATAACCAAATACAATAACAAACTTTCTATCTAATTATTATTAATTTCCTTCTAATGGCATTCCTATCTCAAAACTATTGAGGTTAGGAACTTAGGAGCTTCTCAAGTTTTGGAGTCAGTAGCTTGGAAGAAAATTTGACCCAAATTTAAATTCCTTGCAGTGAAATAGATTATTCCATGACTGATGTCATAAATGTTGTCCTAAATAAGGGAATAAAAATTTATTAGGAGAAGAATCTAATTAATATTTTCCCCCTCCAAAGGGTGTCTATTATATAAAAGAAATCTCAAACACGAAATAATGTCTTATATGCTGGGAAAAAGAACATCTTGTATATTTGCAGCCAAGTATATCTTATTAGAGATAAGAGCAAAACACAATTTTTTCAAAATAGCTAAAGAGGAAAATCGAGAAGGCTAAGGGACACGTAGCTGTTTTTCTATAATTCTCTTATAACAGAATTGGTGATGATAACACATTTATTCTCCTGTAGCCTCATGCCATGTGTATTTAGTTTTGATTCATTTTATTCATTCTATTATTCAAAAACCCTAAATCATTTTGTATAATATTTGAGCAATTGCTCTCTCGATTGAATATACAGAAAACAAATACTCTGCTTCCTTTTCTTTATCTGGGTTTATTTTCCTGGTATCAGAGCACCATGGCCAGCGCCTCGTCCAACTTTGCATCCTTCATTGCTAATCCAACTTTTTCCAGTCCTCCTCTCAACCAATTGCTCAACCAAATCACCTCCATCAAGTTAGACCGTGGAAATTTTCTTTTATAGAACAGTCTTTCTAGTGAAAATCCTTATCCTCTGATGACAATATTAGCACCAAATGTGACTGAGAATTTAAGAGTAAGTAGCTTCGAAACAACCTCGGTAAAAGAGGATGCCTCTGGAGCATCAAGTTCAAGCCCTATAGTGACATCACTAATGAATCCACGCTTTTAATCTTGGGTAACTATTGACTAGTTGCTTCTTCACGACTGGTTGAATAACTCAATGACTGATAGCATGTAATTATGCTATCTTATTTCATATTAATTATGCTAGTTTTTTTTTATTTGATGTGCTTTGTTGCCTATTCGTATTTAATTTGTAGAAACCGAGCTAAAGGAGCAAACCCAAAGTGTTCGGGAGTATTTTGGTCATTTTAGAGCTATTTCGGGTCATTTTGTAGAGCCAAGAAGAGAGAGATGAAGAATTAAGGATTTGGACCCGAGAGCTAGCGTTGCAACGCTATCTTGTGGCGTTGCAACGTTAAAAAGGCACTGAAATGAAAGCTTCTATTTGTAGTGTTGTAACGCTACCCCTGCGCGCAACAAGAAACAACAATATTTTGGAACAGTGTTGCAACACTGTCGGGATAGACAATATATATTCTTTGCATTTCATTCGTCTAAGTGGAGGTCAATTCAATTAGACAACCCTAATCTTGATTCCAGAGCATCTTGGGTGGATTTTGGGAGGATTTTGAAGCTGAGTTGAAGATTTTGGAGCGTAGGTTCGTGGTGGATCGCCTAAGGAATGTAGGGTCGATATTTACCTAAGCATTCCTTCCTTTTTCTTTATTTTTCAGTATCTAGATTAGTTTGTAATTGGACCGTTGTAATTGGACCGTTGCAATTGGTTTGCTTTATTACTTAGTAATTGTGATTTGATTAAGTGTTTATGTTCATTTATGCATTTTAGGTTTAATGCCCTTAGATTGTGTTTGTTAATTAATTGAGGTAGGACTAGGTTGAGCTCAACAGAGGATGCCTAGTTAGCTTAATGCACAATTAGTTAGCTACCTGAGCGACTGCGGGATAAAAGGTTAATTAATTGTAGTTAGTGCTGAAGATTTTGATTAGTTACTAAGTGGAGGCTCGACAGAGATAAACTTAGACTAAAACTGAATGCATGAATATAGATTAATTACTTGAGTGACAGCAGGAATAATAATTAATTTATCGAGGTCAGTGATGAAGGGTCGTAATGCCTTTTATGACTTAGCTAGCGTTGAGGGACACCTAGGTTAGTTGATTAATACTTGAGAATTGAAGGAGACCAACAGGAGATTCCATATACTTAGACTTCTAGACTTATGAATCGAACGCTTGATTTTGCCTAAATTGTTAGCTTAATTAAGTAAATTAAGGTCAAAGAATAAAATCAACACCCATAGAATTAACTCTCGATTTGTGTCTCCCATTTATCTTATGCTTTCTAGGATTAGTTATTAATTTTCTGTATGCTTTTGATTTCTGTTCTCTAAATAAAGCTAAGTGAGATTATTCGCGGTATTTAATTGAATTAAAACCAATCTCAGTGGATACTGTGAGAAAAAAATGAAGGATAAAAAAATATTGCAAAAGTAATAATCAAATCAAAGTCTCAATGTTTGTTGAACAAAGAGAGAAAATTGAAAATGAGAGAGTGGAACCCAATAGATGAATAGACTTCTATTGAAATAGAAAAATTTTGTTATACAATCTTCACATGGAAGTTCATCCTTATATAGGTACAAAAAATGAACCTAATTAATATCACAAATTAACTTACAACATTAAATAAAGAAACTCACAAAACTTAAAAGACAAAAAACTTAAATGTGTTAGATCTAACTTTTAAAAAAGAAACTTAAAACATTAAATTGAAAATTGAATGTAATTAAAAAGAAAAAAATCATAACTCAACACTCCTCCTTGAGGTTTTTCTTTGTGACACCCAGCTTTTGGCGTAGAAACACAAATTTCCTTTGTGATAGAGCTTTTGTGAGAATGTCGGCAAGTTGTTCTTCAAAACTACAAAAAATGAGTTTGATTTCGCCTTCTTTCTCTGCTTCCCTCAATAAATGAAATTTAACTTTGATGTGTTTCATTCTACCACGTTGTATTGGATTGGAGGCAATAACAATAGCAGACTTGTTATCACAAAACAATTTTGTAGGTTATTCAGGTTCAAATCCCTAATCACTAAGCAATTTGCGAAGCCATATTGCTTGATTTGAGGCTAATGCAGCTGAAATATATTCAGCTTCAACAGTAGATTAAGCCACTACTTCTTGTTTTCTTGAATTCCAAAAGAAAATCCCAGTGCCGAGAGAAAAAACATAACTAGAAGTGCTTTTAGAATCATCGACACAACCAACCTAATCACTATTAGAATATCCAGTCAATTTCAAATCACCTATAAATTCGAACCAAATTCCAAAATCAAGAGTACCCTTTAAGTATCTAAGGACTCTTTTAGCAATACCAAAATGAATTTCACTAGGTGAATTCATATATCTTGAGAACAAACTTGCAGCAAACATCAAGTTTGGCCTCAATGTTGTTAAATACAAGAGACTTCCTACTAAACTTCTATAATTTGTAGGATTAGAAAGTTTCTCACCATCATTCTTTGACATTTTCAAGTTTATCGCTAAAGGAGTAGAAACAACTTTACATGTTTCCATCTTAAATTTCTTCAAAATTCCTTGAGCGTACTTTCTTTGGGTAATAAAAATACCCTTGTCTTCTTGAAGAATTTCCATACCGAGAAAATAATGCATGTAACCAAGATCTGACATCTCAAACATCTTTTCCATCTCAACTTTAAAATCTTGTAGCATATGATAATCATTTCCAGTCACAAGCATATCATCAACATAAAGGGAAAGAATGAGTTTATTAGAGTTGTTACCAACCTTAACATAGAGAGTAGTTTCTCTCATACTCCTACTGAAACCTTGAAGAAGTAAGTAGGAATCAATCTTACTATACCAAGCACGAGGTGCTTGCTTCAATCCATAGAGAGCTTTCTTCAGACGATATACTTTATCTTCTTGACCTTTATCCAGGAACCCTTCAGGTTGGCACATAAATTTCCTCCTCAAGATCACCATTCAAAAAAGCTGATTTGACATCTAGATGGAATATTTTCCACCCCAAATGTGTAGCTAAAGCAATAATCAATCGTATTGTGTCATGTTGTGCAATTGGAGCAAATGTATCTCCATAATCAACTCCAGGTTGTTGTGCATAACCTTTTACCACTAACCTTGCTTCATATTTTTTGATTGAACCATCAGAATTATACTTCACTCTGAACACCCATTTCACACCCAAGGCATTCTTTCCTCGCAGTTGCGCTACAAGCTCCCATGTATTATTTTTATTGATCATCTCTAATTCTTCTTTCATAGCAGCAATCCATTCAGCAGATTGTGAAGCTTCATAATAGCTATTTGGTTCAACAATAACAAGATTACAACTTTCATATATATCAGAAAGTGATCTTACCTTGTAATTTGGATCATCACCAGTTGCATCAACAAGATCATCATCATTTTGAAGGGGTGAATATTAAGAATGCGGAAGCAATTTTGGATCTTGAGCACTCTAATTTGATCAATTTTATCAAACAAAAAACATGCTCAAAACTGGAAAAACAGAGAATAAGAACACAAACCTTTGTAGCTCAATATTCTCTTAATCCTTTGCAAATCTTGGATCACCAACACTACTTGGACCACCACTAGAGTCTTCCCTACTATTCTCAGCCCTTGGAATGGATTGTGGGATCTTTGATTGAGAGAAATTGGGAGAAGAATGAGTAAAGATCTAAATAAAAAAGCTAGAGAGTTTTCTACAAAAATCTCTTGTTTTTCTAATCTTTTCACCTCTTGTGTTTCTTCTCTATTTATAGAAAGCCACAAGCTTAGTGAAGAAGCCAATTGAATGAAGATAAACTTCAAACAAGAAGCTTTGTGAAGAAGCCAATTGAAAGAAGATATGCTTCAAACAATAAGCTTGGTGAAGAAGTTATGAACTTAGTCCATATTTCATTTCCAAATGAATTTGAATTATCTTTTAATTTTAATTCAAAATTAATATAAAATTAATTTTAAATTAAAATCAATTTTTAATTAATTAAACAATTTAATTAATTTTAAATAAATATTTAATTTAATATCAAATATCAAATTAAATAATTGGACCAATCCTAATTTCTCAAAACGAACGTTCGAACATGAATCCCTATTCATGTTTTAAACCGAACGAATATTTAAATCATATTTAAATATTTCCACTTCTTTATCATAGTTTAATTCATAATTAAATTATAATACGTTAAGTATATCGCATATAATTAACGTTTACTCCCAAAACCGAATTTGAACAATTCAAATTCTTTTCTCTCAAATTATTCCAAGGCTTAGTCTGAGCTAGTAAGGGGACCTAATGGACCTACAGATCATGAGCTCCAACGATACGAGATTAACCGGCCAAACTCTTTAGCCTAGCTAATCAACATTCGTTAACCATCGGGACACTCCACTAAAGCCCAGTGGCTGCACTCTCCTCACTGTAGATATATTTCTGTCCACTCGATATAACCATGATTAATAAGTCGATCCTTCACAGGTTGTTCGTAATTACAGCTGGGTCAAATAAACCGTTTTACCCCTGTAATTACTTCTTGTTCCTTAAGTCCCACTGATCCTCTAATGAACAATTTGGTTTGTGGTCCAACCAACAAACCGTATCCCTCTCAGGCCAACGAGAGGGTGGGCCCATTGTTCAAGACCTGGAGTCAGTACTTAAGGGAACAACCTCTCTACTAAACCCTAAAGCGGGTAGGAGTGAATTTCATCTCGCATGACTATGTTCCCAACTATCTATCCGGTCTTATCCCCAAAATGGGAGGCTTATTGAGTCGGCGATCTCGGGCCACTCTCACCCATGCAAATCTAAGGATAATCTCGAATAAACAGGAGTTCATAGCACGCTCAGGATTAAGATCGAGTTACCTAGGTCATCGTATGAATATAGTCAGTTAAAACAGTAAACGAAGTTAAAAAGTCTAAGTGACTATTTCGCGGTCCAGTCTTATGCAAACTCATTGCATAGGACGCCCCCACTCGCATGTCTCCACATGAACGATTTAGGATCACATCGTTAGTACTATACAAAGTGGGCCGCGTCCATAGTGTCCCTAGGATAAGGTACCCAGCCCTATCCCTATACTATAGACCGTTCTGGTTATAACTCGAACTTGATCCACTTTTTTGTCATACATAAAGTTCAAGTATACATACTATAGCCAAGGTACTTAGTTTATTGGATTTGGGTTATTGAATACACAATTCACTTTATTCAATAACACATTTACTGAATAAACCTCAATAACATCTTTATAGTAAAATAGAATATACATTCAGTTTACAAAACCACGAGTTTTAGGACATAAAACCCAACACATTTGAAAGAGGATCTTGGCTATCTTGATCATTAGAATCAATTGAATCAAAATAAGATTCATTTTGTCCTAAAATTTCAAAATTGGTGGATGAGTCTCTCACAATTGTTTGCTCCTCAAAATCCCAATAAGAATCTTCATCAATAAAGACATCACGACTATAGATAACCTTTCTAGTGTTCAAATCAAAAATTCTATACCCATTTGAATCAGCAACATAACCAATAAATACTCCCTTAATTGCCTTCTTATCAAGTATGGATCTCTTAATAGAAGGAATAAAAGAGTAACATACAGATCCAAAAATCTTCAAGTTCTTAATGGAGGGTTTTCTACCTGACCAAGCTTCATATGAAGTCTTGCCCTCAAATGCCCTTGTTGGTAGTCTATTGAGCAAGTAAACAGCAGTAAATACAGCTTCTGCCCAAAATTTCTTTGGCAATTTTTTTCCAAAGAGAAGACATCTTGCCATCTCCATCACGGTTCTATTTTTCTTTTCGATACACCATTCTGTTGTGGTGTATAGTCAATGGACAGTTGGTGCTAGACTCCCAAATCTTCACAAAATTTGTCAAATTGCATGGAAGTATATTCCTTCCCGTTATCTGTTCTCAAAGTTTTGAGCTTACAACCACTTTGAGTTTCAACCAAATTTACAAACTTCTTGAAAATTTCGAAAACTTGAGTTCTCTCAACCAAAAAATAAACCCAAGTCATCCTGGTGAAATCATCAATAAATAAAATAAAATATTTATTATTCCCAATAGATGTATTGCACATAGGACTGCAAACATCGCTGTGCACTAATTCAAGCTTGTCTTTGGCTCTAAAACTGCCACCTTTTGGGAAAGGTAATCTGTGCATCTTCCCTTCTTGACAACTTTCACAAATCTGATCAAATGAGGTGAAATTGAAAAAATCATCAACCATATTAGAAGAATGAAAAATTTTCAAAGCTTTGTTGTTGTAGTGACCAAAGCGATGATGTCATTTCTTGCTTTCTTCCACTTTGACATTTAGTGCATGATGACATAAAGAGTCACCATTAAAAAAAAAAGCATTACCAACCATGTGACCCTTGCAATCTCTACTCCTTGTGGGTCATAAATAACACAAACTTGGTCCTTGAAAACCACGGAAAACTTGTTATGCAACAATTGAGCAATACTGAGCAAGTTTTGAGATAATCTTGGAACATATAAAACATTGGATATTTTCTTTTCACCTTGTTTAGTATGCATAATGACAGTACCTTTACCTTCAGCCAGCACCATCTCGCCATGTCCAAGAATGACCTTAGACTTTATAGATCTATCAACTTGGCTAAAAAGATTGATATCTTTAGCCATGTGAGTAGTACATCCACTGTCAATAAGCCAGGAGGTTGACTCTTTGTCATCAATATGAGAGCCCATAAACAATAAATTTGTTTCTTGACTATTGTGGGCACACTTTGCTTGTTCCTAAGGATGTTGGGTTTGGTTTTTCTTAGCATAACAAAACTTCTCTGTATGACCATCCTTGTTGCAATAATCACAATGATAGACTTGTTTGTTTTTGGACCAACAATTTTTCTTAGCATGATTGGTCTTTTTACAATAACAACAAGGAGGAAATTTACCTTTCTTTGATGCTCCTCCTTTTCCTTGCTCCCCTAATTTTTGGTTTCCCGTCTATCATCTTCTGCAATAAGTTTCTTGCTTTTAGACTCGGCATGAAATGCACCCTCAACATGCTTCTCATTGCGCATTGTATCTCTTTGTTCTTGAGCTTGTAATTTGCTAATTAACTCAGCAATAGAAAGAGTAGTCAAATCAGAAGACTCATCTATAGATGAGATCTTTGACTCAAATTTGTTGGGAACACTAACCATTATTTTTTCCACAACTCTTTGATATGGAAAATTTTCACCAGCAGTCTTATTTGGTTTACAATGATCATCACTTTTGTTGTGTAGTCCCTCACAGAATCTGAATCCTTCATTTTTAGCATTTCAAACTCTCTCTTGAGAGTCAATAATTTGACAGCCTTCACCATTGCGCTTCCTTCAAATTCCTCATGCAATTTATACCAAGCTTCTTTTGTTGTTTTACAATCAATAATCCTAGCAAAAATAGGATCAGATAAAGCAGCATGAATAACAGATAAAACCTTCGGCTTTTTTAGTTTCTCTTCTTCATGTAGTCTGATATAATTCAACGTCAAATTTTCTCCTAATGGTTGAGGATCCGCATTAGTTGAGACAGATTCCCAAAGGCCAAGTGCCTTGAGGTATTGCATTTTAACAACCCAAAATTGGTAGTTTTCACCATTAAATTGTGGAGGAGAGGTTACACCAAAATTAGAAGACATTTTTTTCAAATAATAAAATTGAATTTCTCACTCTCAAATAAAATCACAGCCCATTAAATCTAAGGCTCTGATACCATTGTTGAGAAAAAATGAAGGATGAAAAAATATTGCGGAAGTAATAATCAAATCAAAGTCTCAATGTTTGTTGAACAAAGAGAGAAAATTGAAAATGAGAGAGTGGAACCCTAAACCCTAAACGCTAAACCCTAAACCCAATAGATGAATAGACTTCTATTGAAATAGAAAAAATTTGTGATACAATCTTCACATGGAAGTTCATCCTTATATAGGTACAAAAAATGAACCTAATTAATATCACAAATTAACTTACAACATTAAATAAAGAAACTCACAAAACTTAAAAGAAAACTTAAAAGACAAAAAACTGAAATGGGTTAGATCTAACTTTTAAAAAAGAAACTTTAAACATTAAATTAAAAAATTGAATGTAATTAAAAAGAAAAAACTCATAACTCAACATACTCAGTAGGAATACTATTTTATTATTACTTCAATCACATGGCTTACGTGTACACCGATCAATGACGCCTGAAGTTGTGACACATGTAATGGGTTAGATAACACTAAAGATTTGTGGGCAGCCATTCAAGAATTGTTCGGTGTACAATCACGAATAGAGGAAGATTATCTTTGCCAAGTATTTCAACAAACCTGAAAAGGTATCAAATCTTGCTGGGTTTGGAGGAGTATAACCCAATTTTTGTCATGATTTTTGGTCGAGTTGGGATTCTTGGTTGCATATGCAATATGAACTACTTATTTTTAAGAAGCGCTTGGAGCTTCAAAATTCCCAGAAGAGTAACATTTCCTTTAGTCACAATGTTTCTGTTAATGAGGTAAATGGCAGAGGCACGAGTACTGGAAATAAAAAATCACATCATCAGTTCAATGGAAATCGATCCAATCAGCAAAATAACTTTAATTCGAGAGGAGGCAATAGTAGTCGAAGCCATAGCTGAGGAAGATGACAAGGTAACAATTGCCCAATTTGTCAAGAATGTGGAAAAACTGGACACTCTACTTTAATCTGCTATCATCGCTTTGATAAAGAGTATGGAAATGAGAATTCTAATTAAAATGCCAAAGGAAACAACACCAGTGGTCTGACTTCTTCAGTTGGCAATAGCAACTCAGTAGCTCCCAGTGCCTTTGTTGCAAATCAGAGTACAAATCCCTTCTTGGCATGTCCTGAAACAGTAGTGGATCCCAATTGGTATGTTGATTGCAAAGCCTCCAATTACGTGACAGTCAACTAAAACAATATTTCTCATCCCACAGAATATGGAGATAAGGAGACTGTCACTTGTGGTAATGGAAATAAATTAGCAATTTCACTTGTTAGTAAATCTTACTTAGTTTCTGAGGATGGTCTAATTAGCCTTGAAAATTTGCTATGCGTACCTAATATAGCTAAGAATTTAATAAGTGTTTCGAAGCTTGCCCGTGATAATGATGTTTATCTGGAATTTCATGCTGACACTTGTCTTGTAAAGGACACTCATACAGGCAAGGTGGTGCTAAAAGGGGCTTTTAAAAATGGACTTTATAAGCTTGATACTGTGGGAGCAGTCACCAATAGTGCTTCGAGTATTGTAAAGAATAGCTCGAAGTTGGCCAATAATTTTGTTGTTTGTTCTCCTCATGTTAGTCCTCACTTAAATACCACTGCATATGTTGTTGTGTCTAAGGCAAGTTGGCATCGTCGACTTGGACACCCTTCATTTAAGGTTTTTGATACAATTGTTAGGAAATGTAAGCTACCAGTGGATGTGAATGAGAAATTTTAGTTTTGTGAAGCATGAAAATATGGTAAACTTCATGCACTTCCATTTCCACTTTCTAATTCCCGTGCCACTGCTCCGTTTACATTAATAAATACTGACCTTTGGGAGCCCGCTCCTGTTGAGTCATCTGATGGTTTTCAGTATTATGTGCACTTCTTGGATGATTTTAGCCGGTTTGTGTGGATTTATTTGTTAAAACAAAAGAGTGAAACTCTTGCTGCCTTTCATCATTTTCAGAATTTGATTAAGAATCAATTTGGTAGCACTATTAAAGTTTTACATTCAGATAATGGTAGTGAATACAAAAAGATGCATCTAGCTTGCTCACAATTGGGTATTTTGTCACAATTTTCGTGTCCATATAGTCAAGGAAAAATGGACAGGTCTAGCGCAAGCATCGCCATATTGTTGAGCCTAGATTAACTTTGTTAGCTCGAGCATCAATGTCATTGTGTTATTGGTGTGATGCATTTTTGACATCTACAACACTCATTAATGGGCTACCGACTTCTGTTTTAAATGGTAAATTGCCAATGGAGATTCTGTTAAATAAAATTTTGGATTTATCTACTCTAAAGATATTTGGTTGTCTTTATTTACACCCATTTAATTCTCAAAAAATTCAATTCAACAAATGTGTTTATCTTAGAATAAGCCCAAATCACAAGGGATTCAAATGTCTTAGCTCAAGAATATGCATCTCACAAAATCCTTACTAGCTCAATTTTCTTCCTAAACACTTACAAATTTGCCCATTGTCCATCCTATTCACTTGCAGCCAACCCAAACACCAAATGCAAACCCACCAGCCCACTTGCCTTGTCAAGCACCCCAAGCCCAATCTCCAGCCCAATAGGCCAATCTCCAATTTCTTTCCCATTTACCCACAACTTCAGTCCAATTCGCCAGCCAAATAGTCTAAATTTGCCACATTGCCAACCAAGTGTCGATACCATCTTCCAGCCCAACAACGTGCCTGTGCAAACTTCTCCACGTGTTTGCTACCCTAATTCTCAATCGCCTATCTCTTCTTCCTCATCAACGCTGCACTCACATTCAACTTCTCCTCCTTCTCCTCCAACCAGTCACCTATCTTCTTCTACTTCATCTATTCTAGCTGGCCATCCGATGATTACCTGTGGTAAGATAGGCATATTAAAACGAAAGGTACGGCTAACACGTTCTCAAACTAATTGGACCACTACTAAACTGACTCAGGTTGTTGATGCGTTGGCAACTACTTTATAGAAAGCGGCCATGGATACGGAATATCGAGCTCTTCTTTGGAATAATACGTGGCATTTAGTTCCTCCTGATCTGTTGCTTAACGTTGTTGGGAGTAAGTGAGTTTTCCAAATTAAACGCCCTTTAGATGGGTCTATTCAGAGGTACAATGTGCGATTGGTCGCCAAGGGCTTTCATCACACTCTCGACGTCAACTTCTTCGAGACTTTTATCTAACCAATTTAAATCTTATTTAAATTTTTTAAAATTCTCCTACGTAATCTATTTTCTAATTTGAATCCAATTAAAATTTAATAAATATCTTTTCTTTAATGTATCTAATATACATTAATTATTTTAATATTTAATATATCAAATACAATAAATAGCTATCTTGAATACCGTTGAAAATATGAGTTTTTAAGATTCCCTTCTTTCAGGCATCTATCAAATTACATTATTTACCCTTAATCCTAATTATTTGCCACTAATCATTTTCTTTCTCTCCAAGTTGTCTCATCAGTCGTCACTTCCATTGGGATTTTTTTCTTCTTGGCTCTACTCTACTCCTCTTTCAAGTATTTTTCATGTTTCCTTTCTTACTTTCTTCCTCATTTTTTTTTTCCTTTTGCCACCTTTCACATTTTTTTTCATTATGTTGTCTATTCAATTTTGATCATTTTTTTTTCATATGAGCTGTATGTTGAGACATTGAATTTAAAATTGGAAGTCTCAATATCTCTTTATTTTACAGATCATCTATTCATTGGTTTTTTTTTTTAATTTCCATTTATGTTTTCTACATTTTTTACATTTTAAAATTTATCCATTTTTATTTCCTTCAATTTCAATATCTTCTATATTTTCATTTTCTACATTTTTTGCATATTCATTTTCTTCATTTTCTGCATTTTTACATTTTCATTTTCTGCAAATTAGTTTTATGTATTATAATTTTCTGTATTTTCGTATTTTCTTCAAACTAAATAGTTTTCTTCATTTTCTGTTAATTAGATTTTTGAATTCTCAACATTTTCATTTTCAACAAATTAAGTTATGTTTTTTTTTTAAAAAAAATATATGAATTCTCAACATTTTATGGAGTTCTACTTCTGTATTTTTTTGGAAATTTTTTTTTTCATTTTGCGTTTTTATTTTCTACATTTTTAGCATTTTTATTTTCTGCTATTTTATATTCTTCATTTTGTCTGGAAACTAATTTTATGCATTTTCTGCTCTTTCATCTCGCAAAATAATATTCTAAGATTTTCTAGATTTTTCTTTGCATTTTATGATCTTTCATTTTCTGCAAATTAATTTTCTATGTTCTCAATATTTTATGCAAATTAATTTTTTGGGATTTTCTGCATTTTAATTTTTTGTAAATAATTTTTCTGAATTTCTTTTCATTTCAATTTTCTATAATTTAATTTAACAAACTTTATGTATTTTTAGTATTTTATTATTGAAAGGTTGTCAATAAGAAAGTTTTTTTACTTATTTGTTATTATCTTATGAGACATTTACTTGGTAAATTTAGTATTCATATTGATAATGTTATGTTATATAAATGCAAATTGTATAATATAAACTAAATTGATTAAAAATAAAATTTAAATTAATAAAAAAATTATGTTATATAAATTTAAATTGTATTAAATTAATGTATAAATTACATGAATTTTCGTGAGGGCATTCTTGGAACATTATGTAAATTTAAGAGATTCCCAAATACAAATCCTGCGAAACAAACACAGTTATCCAAATATTCCAAACATCCTTAAAAACTTTCCTACAAAACAAACATGGCTATCTAAAGATGCTGAACATCTATTATTCCGGTTATCTATAATTCCAGGCATCTGAAGATTCTGGTTGTCTAGATTCCCAAAAAATAAACAACCCCTAAAGGATCTTGGGCAGTTAAGCTTCTTTTTAGGAGTTCAAGTTGATTACTTGCCTTCTGGTTTACTTCTTACTCAGTTTAAGTACATTGATGGGCTATTATCTAAGTTTAGTATGGACCATCTAAAGCCAGCTTCTACACCCTCTATGTTGGGAAAACAACTCTCCTTGTCTGATGGAACACTAATGGATTATTCGTTTATATATCGTAGTATTGTTGGTGCCCTACAGTACTGAACGAATACCTAGCCTGATATTGCATATATTATCAATCATTTATGTCAATTTTTGAAACAGCCGACAGATGTTTAGGGTTGCATATTTAACCAACTAGCAATCATTATTCTATTACTGCTTTCTCTGATGCTGATTGGGCCTCCAAACATTGATGATCGATGTTCTGTTGCAGCCTATTGTATATTGATAGCACTAATTTAGTGCTATGTTTAGGCCTAATTAAATGCTGGTTTTGCATATCATTATGAGCTTTTATGGTGATTTTTTTATCTATTTCAGGAAACCAAGCAATTCAGACCAAAGATGATGAATTTGGAGTCTCAGGTCATGTGTGGAGCTTAAAAGGACTAAAAAATGAAGCTAAGTATGGAAAGAGAGTTTCACAAGCATTCTTGGCCGAAAGGATATCATCTTGACGCTTAAATTAGCATTAAGACGTTGTCCGTATTTGCTCAAACTCGAGAGCTATCGTTAAGACGCTATCCTGTAGCATCTTGATGCTAGTGAGAGGCGAGCCCGAGGATTTCCATTCGAAGTGTTGAGACGCTTTCTTTAGCATCTCAATGCTAAAGGCGCGCACGTTAGTTAAACGGTGCGTTTGACACAGCGTCTTGACGTTGTATCAAAACCTACTATTAATTCTTCATTTTGGGACTGAAATTGGGGAGAACTTTTAGGATATTTAGACCCTTTTGCAGAAACTTACCAAATTGGGGATAGCTGGGGGCTTTTGGAGGTTATTCAGTGTAGATTCGAGGCTTGGTTTCATAGATATCGAGGCGAGAATCGAAGATCGACGTGGTTTTAACTTTCTACCCTTTTATTTCCTTTTGTATTTACTGTATTTGAGTTGTAATGACTGATTTAGGTATTGTTTTGAATATGTTTAGTGGCTAATTACCTTTAAGTTTGGAGAATTAATATAGCTAATGGCTTTTTGTAGTCAATTAAATGGTTTAATTGATATTATAGCTCTTTTTAATAGCTTTATGCATTGAGTTCGTAATGCGTTTAACCTACCGGCCATAGTGTTAATTATTTAACACCCACATGAGCTTTTTCTCGCATGATTATTTGTAGGCTCCTTAAATTGACATCCAACTTTCTGTAGAGGATTAAAAGAGTACTTTTTCTAAAAATTGGTAATGATTAGTTAAAACTTTAGATTAGAGTGGTTTTCATCAATTAAAAGGACTATTTAAAATTTTGGAAAATAAAAAATAGTTTAAAGATTTCTAAATATAGATAAAATAAAGTATTTAATTAGTTTTCTTCCAAAAGACTTATAAAAAAAATAATTTAAAAATTCGAAATACGTTTTGTATAGCTCATCCCATACCTCTAAATAATCCCAACAAAATTCCTCTCAGGTTAATATTTATTGTCCAACTAAGAGATAGCTAGAATACAGATTGAAATAAGTTACATATAAGGGGGCACCATGGAAGAAGCAATTCATATATAAGTACACGTAAATTAGAAACAGTAATTTAAGAACCATTTAATAATAGCAGTTGAAATTTTGAGAATAGGAAAGAAAAAAAAAAAGAGAGGGGTGTGAATTTCAAGGGCATTTGGGGCCTCCTCTTTTGGTCTTCCATTCATTGTAGCAGGGACAGGATTGCTTGTTTCCATAAGTCCCATAAGGCACACACAAGCACTTGGCACAGCACTTTTGACAGAAGAACATGCATGGCTTCTTGAACGCTGTCTTTGAGCATCTCTCTGTGCATCGACCTCCACACTCTGCAATGTCCCCAACTCAATTAACTTCTATTTCTTCAACCTTTCTTTTTTCTTGAAGACGAATGACTTAAATTTATCAAGTTTTTCTCATGAATCCGTTTTATGTTTTTTTTACCTTGAGGTTGAAGGCTCCCTTCAGTGACTCCATGCTGAAATTTGGAAAAGAAAGAAAAAGGAAAATGGCATATACTTTAGTTTTGAAATTGAATATGTTGATGAAATTTAAAAAAATAAAAATGATCTCGTAAATTGAATGTACCATGGGACTGGGATAATTGCCGCTGGTCTGAGGCTGTGGCGTTGGAGCCTCACTGATGACCTACAACACCAACAAAAACCAGTCATGTAGGGGAAAATGTAGTTAAGATTGAGAGAGTTTGCGGTTCAAAGATTATGAAATGAGTATTAAAAAAAAAATTGCTAGTAAAAAATGCGGGTTAGGAGAAAGTTGCTTACATGATTTTGTACTAAGAGAACCAAATTGAGAAACATAACTAGAAAGAACATCACCATTTTTTGCTTCCTCGCCATTGCAAACACTAGAGAGAGAGAGAGAGATAGGTATTGATGATTCAGTAAGAGTGTACATTATATATATATAGTTGAATGAAAGAAGGAAGGGCAGAAACTATTGTGCGGTTGAGAATTAAGGATGATATCATTGTTAGTGTTATGCATGGGAATGTACAAAATAAAGTGTAATGATCTTAAATGACTTTGTAATGGCAATAAGAGATTGTAATGAGAATATTAGTTGAGTGATAATAATTTGAATAATAAAGTGAATTAGGAAGAAGAAGTGTTGCCCTGAAAATGATGGGAGAGAGAGAGAGCACTCATGCATGTGCTCTCACATGTCACTCTTTGGTTTTTGTAATTTCCCAATCCACAAAACAAATCCGAAGAGAGAGAGAGAGAAGAAGAGAAAGGTCACATGCGTGTTATCTGTTTGCAATTCCTTTTCCAACAAAACTAATGCAAAGGAGAGAGAGAGATAGAGAGAGTTTTGTGAGTATATTTGATGAATCTCGTGATCAGTTTTTGTCTGGTGTAATTTCTATCCATCTTCTCAGCTGTTTTGGCAATATTTTCAAACCAAATGTGAGGGAGAGGGACTCAGCCGCACACCTCAGCCACTCAAATTAGGCAACAGAGTGTCAGCTCTGTGCGTATGGTGATTTCTTCCCGTCAACATCCCTACCATTGCTGTCTCTTTCTTTTATCTGCCCTTTACAATATTAACAAACTGCTCTCTCGTGACAGAAAAATTATTCAGTTTGGACCCCACGATCTGGCTGAGAGTTTTTTATCGTTGGATGTAGAGAGAAAATTTATATCTAGTGATTATTAAAGGCACGTAAAAATTATTGAATCTACATCTAACGGTTATTATGAGACAGCTACATTACGACGGCCTCATTGAATAATTTGTCATCATGACATTTTACGCCCGAAACCATTCTATAACTTGTATTCCAATTACACAGTTATATTTTTAACTTTGCTCAACTATTATGATATTTTATCAAGGATGAATGCTGAAAGTTTAGAATGAGCTTCACTCAATTTTAATGCTATATTTTAAAACACATAATTGTATTGTTCTAAACAAATTTGTCTTACAAAAAAAAGCAACGAATATATATAGCTAATTTACAGGAAATTCTTTAAAATGTCTAATTAAAATTTGAAGTTATAATCTTAGATGAATTCATGATATAAAACTTTCGGATATAGCAATATTGACTTTTAAGACTATAATAAATTACTAGGTATGATATTAGTTTGTTAAAGGAAAATATGACTTAAAATTATCTATATGAATATAGAAGAAAAATACTGAAATTTAAAATATTTATTAGTAAAGCTTTTTTTTAATAGAATGAAGTTTCTTTCTATGCAATTAATTTTTTAAAAATTATATACAAAAAATTTAAAAATATTTTATTTATTTATTTCTATATGTACGTATTTGATGTATATTCATGAATGTATATAATTTAAAGAAAAAACTAAAACAAAAACTATAACACTATGACCCAGTTTAATAATCATTTGGTTTTTGAAAATTGTGCTTGTTTTCTCACAATTTCTCTATAATGAGTTTCATCATTCTTAGAAAAACATTTAGATTTTTAGTTAAATTCCAAAAACAAAAACAAGTTTTTGAAAGTAGATAATAAAATATATGTAAAAAGTAAATAGTAAAATAAGGACACTCATAGATGAAATTAGTATTTATAGGCTTAATTTTTAAAAATAAAAAATTAAATAGTAATCAAACGAATTCTTTGTTTCAATTCTTTGTTTCATATCTTTATCTTATGAATGGATTTAGATTCATTAAAGGGAACATAGTTTTATAATATAAACTTGATAACTCTATTAGAATAAGCGTTATTTTTTTCAATTTTCAAGCCTGTTTAACAATAATAATTAGTAAGCATCTGTACGGGAATGAATCTTTTTTTTTTTTTGAGTAATTCTAAGGGAGTGAATTTCAAACTACTGGACGTTCATATGCTTAAGAAATTAGTAACTTATCCACTACTATAATTTTGGAATTTTATGACATTAAAAAATTGTCATAAGCACATTTTTTGACTTTTTTTAGTTATAAAATCACCCCTCAAAGAAACTCTATTCATGACACTATGAAAAAAACTGTCATAATTATTTTTTTCATGACACTTAAAAGGACGTATTAAAGACATTTTTTAATTAATCGTCACAGTAAATATTTTATGACAATTAAACATTGACAATAAATAACTTCTAAAAATCACCTTTTCGTCAAGATATATATATATTAACAACTCTTTTTAAACGTCACAAAATTTTTGTTAATGACAATATTTTATTGTCAAACAAATGTTTTCTTTGATAGTTTTTGGTTGTCAACTAAGAACATGTCATGAAAATTTGAACATCACAAAAATACTTATAACGATGATGAATAGTATTCACCCAAATAATTTTTATCTTTGATGAACCGTCATAAATAGTGATATATAACTATTTATTTATTTATGACGGTTCATTAAAGCATAGAAATTATATTGTCTGATACTTGTCAATACACATGTTTTCAAAATAAATCACTCCAATTTTGACACAAAATAAATTCATACATAAATAGCAACTTTTATATATTATTGAACCAGATTTGGTCAGATTTTTATAATACATAACATCAACAAGCATATGAGAAAAGCAACGATGAACTTTGAATTCTACCACTGTATTAGGTCTAGGCCAATGACGAACTGCTTCCACTTTAAAATAGTCCATTGCAATACATTCCTTAGTAGCTACGTGCTTGAGAAAAGCAACTTTGTCCAGCCAGGACTCACACTTAGAAAACTTGGCATATTAAAGCTTACTACTTCCTAAGGTCATTAGAGCTTGCTTAAATGTTCCTCATGTTTCTCCTTAATCTTTGAACAAACCAATATGGCTCTTATAAAAACTATTACAAACGAGTCTAGAAAGCTTTTTGAAACCCGATTCATAAAATCCATGAAACCTATAGGAGCATCAGTGAGTCCAAAAGACATCACAGTAAATTCATAATGATTATACCTGACTCTAAAGGAAGCCATTGAGACATCAACCTCCCTGACCCGTAACTAATGATATTTCAAACGCAAACGTATCTTTATTCTTCACAAACAAAACTTGTGCACCTCATGGCGAAACACTAGGGCATTCCAAGCCTTTGTCTAACAATTTCTGAATCTGTGACTTAAGTTCCTTCAACTCTATTGGGGCCATTCTATACGAATCCCTCGGAATAGGAGTTGTTTTCAGCTCAAGCTCTATGTTGAAATCTACTAGAAACTTTGAAAGTCCAACTTCTTTTATTTAACACTAGTCACAACCTTTCCATTTACTTCAAGTTGGCTTACTTTTTTCTTTTAGTTAAATTGATTGTTTCATTAGTTTCTTATATTAATTTGATCTCAATGCCAAATTCTCTCAAACTTTGCTAATGAGACCAACAATTCTATCTCTTTACCAATAAAGTATCAAAGTCTCACTTTAATAGTTGCTTAACAACTAATTATTAATAGTCATTTCCAATTAAAAAGGTTGTTTCCTTCAACTCCTACGTAAACAAAGAAGAAACTCATCAAAGCACTCTTCCAATATCTAAATTGTCCTTGTTTAATCCTTTGTTTTGGAAAAAGAAATCTCATACTAAAGTTGAGTTTCATAGCCAAAATCTCATACAATTTCCTTCAACCAATACATACTAAAGTTCTAAGCTCCCAAATAGTGACAAGATTTCTATAACAAATTTAAAGACTCCCAAACACAAGTTATAGCATAGAAAGTCAAGCCATACCTGTGTACTTGGTGTCTCAACATATTTATTTCTTTTGTCTCTCAACATGAAAAAAAAAAAAAAAAACTTATTTTTTCTCATATACTTTTCTATATTACGGTCATTAAACTTAAAGTGTCCCTTTTTTAATCACACAAAACTTATCCTCAATAACAGAAAAGTATGTCTATATTTATAATCCTTCCATAGTTCTTACACTTGGTGTTCTAAATTAAATTTCATGTAGGATTTTTTCTTGACTATTTGACCTTGCTTTTAAACTCCAAATTTTTTCTCTTGATTTAATTGAATCAGAGCATTTTCATCATAACAGTGATATGGATCAAATCTAAGTAGTTTGAGGTACCTTGAAAATGACTTTTTAATTCAAACCAACAACCTACTTTTCCATTTTAACTCTTTTCTTCCCTAATCATACTAAATAAGGTAGGTATTTGAAAGAAAAATTTTCATACTATTCACTTATACTCCATCTTATAACTTTTTTCATTCCTTTGGGTATGACACGTGAACCTCTCAGCATGCTTCGTCGTTACTCACATGCTTCTTAGGAAAATTTTCAGGAGGTCACCGAAGATAGGATTGTTTCAAGTCAAGCACACTTAACTTTAGAATTCATACGATTGAACCATCTCGACTTGAATGCCATCTCGCTACATATGGTGCCAGCGTGATCGACCAATCTTATTGTCGAAGGTCTATGTCATACAACTTTGGCTCTGTCTAACACACTTTTGGAATAGCTTGTTTCATCCCAAACTATCTCATCAATCTGTTCGGCAGATGCCACTCAATAATATGAAAACATACGAGTGGACTCATCATACGCCAAATATCTTGATCATTTCTACAATAGTCAGGCAATGTGGCCATGGCATTTGTGTACGACTCCCAAATCATCTAAAATTCCAAAAGATAAACGATTAGTGCTTGTAAAACAAATCAAAAGTATATACGTTCTTTTAGTAAGCACATACCAAGTCGGGTTTAAGGTGGTCAAACATATATCTGTACTGGACAAGTACATGAGTAGCTGACCCAATGACACAAAATTGGTCTCTCCACCTACATTAATATTAAATTTTAAATTTCAAAAAAAGTCATTCACAAAAAAATATAATAAATTAAATTAAAAATTTGTTGACATATCGAGAACCAAGTACACACCCAACTAATACAATATCGTTGATGTGGCGATGCTGATGAGCCATCGTTGGGAATCATTCCCAACCCCAAAGCTATAGAAGAATCATAGGGTCAACAATCTCGCGAGCATCTGATCAACTCGCCTTACAAAGCTACCTATATAACCAGACTAGGCAAGCTCTACCCCAAACATATCTTCCTACAACCCCAAAGTCTAACAGAAGTGGCAGGAACATTAGGTGCACTTTGTCCCCAGATTTTTCGCAGAATAAGCTCCCACCAAATAGTTGTAAGATGTATGCTCGGGCATACCTCGCTATGGTCACCTCATCTGCATCATCATTTAGCCCTGAAAATTGAGATACTAACCAAGGCAAGCTTAATTTGGAACCCCTGATTTGGTTAGGGCCTGGAGTCACCCCGAGCAATCATTGACAGGTCTGCCTCCAATCGTAGGTCATCGTTCCAATGATGGACTCGCCGTCTACTGGTAATCCAAGTAAAACTGCTACATCCTGTAGAGTAACAGTGCACTTCCCCCCAGGCACATGAAACGTATGTGTTCCCAGCCTTCACCTCTCAACGAGTGTAGTGATGAAGTGTTAGTCTAACTGAATGAATCCTAATCTGGCCACCCCATCCAACCCTACTGCACGAATATGAGGCAATATATGGCGGTGCAGTAGGATGTTGCGAGAGACAACTGCTTCTCGGCGTCTACAGTGTAGCTCTTCTAAATTTCGATCCTGCCAAACAAACTCTGATCTATGAGACTGTTGAGCATATAAAACTGATGGATCAATTGGCCTTGGATTGATATCCATAACCTAAAAAATCAAACCATTGAAATTCAATTCATATTGAATATAAATAACAAAATTTAACATAAACTTATAAATTAAAGAAATAAAAACATGAAATTGAATTTAAACGATGCTATTAAGTACCAAAATTATCTAACTCAATTTATAGTTTAAAAAGAAAATTATCTAACTCAATTTATAGTTTAAAAAGAAAAAAAAAACTAATTTATTCCTATATTAAATTCAATTTCTAAAATTTAATCAAAATCTAGAACATTTTCTAATCAAACAAAAAATTATCTAACTCAATTTCTAGTTTAAAAAACAAAAAAACTAATTTCTTTCTATATTAAACTCAATTTCTAAAGGTTATTAAATCTAAAACATTTTCTAATCAAACAAAAAATTATCTAACTTAATTTCTAGTTTAAAAAATAATAATTTCCTTTTATATTAAACTCAATTTCTAAAATTTAACTATTCAATTTCGAAACCCTAAACCCTAAAAATAACATAAGTCCAACAATTTTTTGAAAAAAATTAAATCCAATGAATTATTAAAAAAAAAATCTACCATTTTTTAAAAATTAAATCCAACATATCTTAAAAAAATATGTAAAACTAACAAATCTTATATAAAAAAAATATCAAACAATGATCAAATTCAACCATTCTAACCAAATTCATATTCATTCAACATATCTATAATAAAAATAAGTCAAATCATAACAAAATAGTGAGAAAGATTTAATAAAACTCACGAATCCGACAAATTCTGTACTCCTTCGATATGGTGGACGTTTTTGCTATTTATACCTTCCAATACCCACAAAATGCTCCTCTTTACTTCAATGCCAACAAAGATCAACTTTTTTTACTGAGATGGCGACAAAAATTTTGAGTAGGGTCGAGAACAAGTAGAAAACGAGAGAGAAAAGTGGGGTTGTGGAGGGGTGGGGCTGGTTTTTCGATTTCAAAAGTCAAATGTGGGGCTTTGTGTTTATTTTGAAGAAGATGGGTTTTTTTTTTCTCTGTTATGGTCGTCTCTTGAAGAGATGAGAGACGACCATCTTTAAACCGTCAGTGATGGTCATCTCTTGAAGAGACGACCATGTTTGAGTCCGCACAACGTGGTGAAAATGCAAAAGATGGTCGCCATCTACCTCGTACACTTAGTCGTCCATCTCAAAAGCGTGAACATGGTCGTCTCTTTAGGAGGCGACCATCTGCTAGCGAATTAAAACTACAATATTGATATAAATAGTTTGAAAACTACAATATTTTTATAATAAGTTTTAAAAACTACAATATAAATATAATAAAAAATCCAATAGATCTCCTTTACATTTCTTTAATAAATTCAAAGAGTTATAAAATTGAGAACTATTATCTAATTAATAATTCTCTTGAATTCGAAAAGTTCATTGTAAAAAAAGATTTTTTCAATTATTAGATAATACAAAATTTAAAAAAAATAGAAAAATAATATTTTAGTTTAAATTAAAGTTTGAAATTAAGTTTGTAAATGACGCAAATAAAAAAAGTTTAAATTAAAGTTTGAAATTAAATGGGTAATCAAATAATGCTACATTAAAGTTTGCAATTAAATGGATAATCAAAATAAATAATAATAATGAAGTATAATTCTTAATTTTTTTATATTTATAAGATCTTGGGAAAATTACCTTTTTGGTCCCCGAGTTTTTAAAATTAGGTGCGTTTGGTCCTTGAGTTTTCAAAACTACCCTTTTAGTCCCCGAGTTTTGAGAAATAGGTTTAAAAGGTCCCTATGGTTGTTTTTCCGTTTGCTACTGTTTACACGATATTTCAACAAAGAAAGAGAAATGAGACACGTGTAAATGAATTTAAATTGTATTAATTTCAATTTAGTGGAGTACAATCTCTAATTTGTTCCTCTGATTCTTTCTCTCAAATTTACATCTGTCTCGAGGGCTTTGCAACTTATTCTCGAATGTGAATCTGTCTCGAGGGCTTTTGCAGCTTATTCTCGAATGTAGATTTGTCTCGAGGGCTTGGCAGCTTGTTGTCGAATGTGAATTTGCTTCGAGGGCTTTGTAGCTTGTTCTCGAATGTGAATCTGTCTCGAGGGCTTTTACAGCTTGTTCTCGAATGTAGATTTGTTTCGAGGGCTTTGCAGCTTGTTCTCGAATGTGAATCTGTCTCGAGGGCTTTTGCAGATTGTTCTTGAATGTATATTTGTTTCGAGGGTTTTGCAGCTTGTTCTCGAATGTGAATCTGTCTCGAGGGCTTTTGTAGCTTGTTCTCGAATGTAGATTTGTTTCGAGGGCTTTGCAGCTTGTTCTCGATCTTCAAAGTCTTCTAGTCTTCGAGACTCTGGTTCAGAGAGTGTTTGATCTTCAAAGGTTTAAGGAGTTTTCTGGTATTTGTTTCTGAATTCTCTCTAAATTCTCTGGAGAGTTTCAACTTCTGAACCTCCAAAATGGAGGAGGGAGCTCTCTATTTATAGAGTTCCCCAAGGCCCCCAAGTGGGCTTGGGCCTAATTGTTGGACTGGGCCTGATGGACTTTGGATCAGGTCCTTTAGACTGTGCATAGTTGACTTTGGTCTTGGCTTTTGGAGTGAGCCTGATTGACTTTGGGCTTAAACTCTGCTGGATTAGGGCCTCCCATTTGGGCTTTGTTTAAAATTGGCTCATATTTCATATAACCCAATTGCATATTGGGATTTACTTTAATTTAATTTAAGGATACTTGCAAATTTAAATAATCTCTAATTAAATAAATAATTTTGCCACTAATTTAATTAATGACACGGCAATTTCTGATTGACCAAAATTTCTATTCCAACAGCTACAGTAACAGAATAATTTTTTTTAATTAATTTTAATAAAATAAAATAATAATTATAATAAAAATAAATTAAAATAATATTAAAACAAAAACTCACTCTCTCTCCTCTTTCTCTCATTTCTCTCTCCTCTCCCTCACCCCCATCCCCATGCCCCCACCTCCACTCCCTCTCTACCGAAGCTCCTCTCCGGCGCCGGCACCGGCACCGACGTCTCCTCTCCGCCATCGTCGACGCTTAGATTTGAATCTTCTCCTTCTCCTTCTAACTTCTCTAAGCTCTTTCTTCTTCTCAAAGCCTCTCTTTTTTCCTCCATCTCTCTCTCTTTTTCCCCATTTTCTCAAGTGTGGAACATTTTCTCTCTCTAGGCACCGACGATGGCGGAGAGGAGAGGAGGGGAGACGACGATGGCGGAGAGGAGACGCGGGCGCCGGCGTCAGGGAGGAGCTTCGGTAGAGAGGGAGTGGATGTGGGGGAGTGCGGGTGAGGGAGAGGAGAGAAAAAGGAGAGAAAGAGGAGAGAGAGTGAGGTTTTCTGTTTTAATATTATTTTAATATATTTTTTATTATAATTATTATTTTATTTTATTAAAATTAATAAAAAAATTATTCGTAAGATCTTTCATTCAAATTAATTATTTCTCAAAACTCGGGTACATTTTGAAAACTCAAGGATCAAAAAGGTAATTTTTCCTAAGATCTTTCATTCAAATTTTTAATGTATATTTCATTTTTTAATGTTATGAAATACTTGTAACGAACAAAGTATCCAACTAATATCGATGGATGAATAGACGTATGATCTTCATCTTCATCTCGATCTTCTTTCTCTTTTTTTGACGTCAAAAAATAAAAATTAAAAAAAAAAACAAGATGAAGATGAAGATCAGACGTCTATTCATCTATCTATATCTATACTGCTAGGTTCTTTTGTTTTTGTTTTTATTCACTAAACTCACGATCATACGTCTATTCATCTTCATCTTGTTTCTAGCTTTCTTACCGGACATTCTTTGTTAGGATTATGCAAGCTGCAAAGGTCTATACTAAATTCACTCGACGAGGTTTGTCTTGGCTCCATGCATATAATCCAACCATGGAAACTCCCGGCCGATTTCTTGTTTCAACTTCCGCACATGTAGGAATCAACTCCATCAAAAGGTTTAGCATAGAAGGAGAAGTTGATGATTGCTGGTATGGACGAAATAATTCTTCTTCACAAGCTCACGATCCAGTATATATGATTGCAATTATATATTCTCATTATGAGCTATGGAAAATCCTTTAATAAGCAGAATTAATCATAGCCTGTTGATTTGGAGTGGAATGAATAAGGGCCATAGATTTGAAGCCTTAGTTTTGTATCAAACCACTTGATTATCGTTGCAATATCATGATTCACTGAAAATTTGCAGTAGAATTCTTTAAATCCTTCAGGTGTGAGTCGCGGAATATTGATCGTGAAATTGGGGCATTTTGTTCCAATTTTATAGGTTTTTATTCACTAAATCCTCGATGCGGATTTTTGAACTTTCTTGGATTGCCCACTTTTTCTGGGCATCCTTTCAAGAGTAGAGCTAATAAGCTTTGGGTAAATGCAATCCAAACTTTACTTTGGGTTTGGTTAGGAAGAAACAACGGGTTATTCAAGGGAAGGCAAATGAGTGGAGAGAATTATTTGAATTAGAAAAGTTTCAATCTTCACTATCGGTTTCTATACATGGTGAATTTAGCAATTATTCTCCCTTTGCATTTAATACAGAGCTGTGTGGGTTTTTGTAAGCCCTGGTGGGGGAGTATGCTCTCTTGTATGTAATACTTGGTCTATTGGACTCAAACTTTTCACCAAGGAAAAGATTGTTTCCTGTTTCCAAAAAAAAAAAAAAAAACTGATAATTGATCACTGGTGTATATATTTGTATAATGGAACATTTTAAGTTCCAGTAACTGTACACAAATTGTGTAATAAAACTAAATCTGTATTTTATTTATTGTTATTAAATTTCTAATGATTTATGCATTGAGATTAACTGTGGACTTTGTAGTGTGGCTAATTTGGAAGGAAGAAAGGATAGAATCTTTAAAGCTAAGTATAATTCTTTTGATTACTTTTGGGACCTTCTACAGTTCACGGCTTCTATTTGGAGTAGCCATCAGAAGTCTTTTTGTAATTACTCCACTTTCACTATTAATTTAGATTGGAAGGTGTTTTGCCTTTCTCCTTAGGGGAGGGGACCCCTTGTCCTTTTGCCCTTTAGGCTATTTCTCTTTTGTTCACTTTGTTTCTAATGAAGTGTTTTCTGTCTCTTATAGAAAAAAAAGGTCTCATACTTCGTTTTTAATGTAACATTGCATTTCTTTTCTCCCCAGTCAACAAGATGGAAGAGATGCAGTCCTTTCAAGAGTAAATAAGAGGAGACTGTCCCAGGGTGAAAATCTAAAATGGATAGTTCCTAGTATGAGATGTAAATACCGAGAGTCGAGTAATCTTCATGATATCCAGCATTTATCGAATCGTTACTATAGCTCCAACAACCGTCAATTGTCTATGATAAACTCAACAAAGGTGTTTCAAATTTTGGAATGACTTTTTTTGCTTTGTTCTATCATCGAGTTCCATTTCCAGTCAAGATTCCTGTCCTCTTATTTGTACCCTTATCTCTTTATATGCATCATATCATTTGAAACGAGCTTTATTTTTTAAAAATATTCAGTACTGTAATCTTAACTCTTTGCAATGTTGTTTTCAATTGTAATGGTTATTTCCTATTATTGAATTGTTTGTTGAAAGACTTTTTCTCCCCTTGCAGTATTTATGCAGTATTCCACAATTCGTGAAGATTGTTGAAGTTGGTCCAAGAGATGGACTGCAAAATGAAAAGCACATTGTACCTACCGCTGTCAAGGTTGAACTAATAAAGCTGCTAGTCTCTTCTGGGTTGCCTATTGTTGAAGCCACGAGTTTTGTTTCTCCAAAATGGGTACCGCAGGTAACTGGGCTTGATATTCTATGATAATGTTTGTTGGTATATTTTCTGTTCCTGAAACAGTTCCTTTTTATCATCGTTCATACTGCTTGCCTTCAACTTTTCATATGCTCTGCCTTCATATTTGAGTTTCTTGTACATATACTTATTAATCCCCTTTCCTCATATTTTCCTCAGTTAGCAGATGCAAAAGATGTTATGGAGGGAATCCGAAATGTTGAAGGTGCTCGATTTCCTGTGTTGACCCCAAATATTAAAGTATGAACTTGTACAAAGAAATACAAAGTTAGGACTGACCTGGAAAGCATTTTGTGATTATTGATGAGATTTTTGGACTTCTTTGTCTAGGGTTTTGAAGCAGCTGTTGCAGCTGGAGCAAAGGAAGTAGCCATCTTTGCTTCAGCTTCTGAATCCTTCTCAAAGTCAAATATCAATTGCAGCATAGAAGAAAGTCTGCATCGTTACCGTGAAGTTGCTGTTGCTGCAAGAAAGCACTCACTTCCAGTTCGTGGGTAGGTACTTTGAATCAGAAAACTAATTTTAACATATCAGATATCTGGTTTGATTTTGTAATCTTTTAGGGCCTGTTTGGGGCCCAAACACAGAGTATTATAACCTAGACAATTATAACCCAGACTAAACAACTCTGTATCCTAAATACATATTATATAACTCCACAGACTATTATAACCTATTTAGCTCCCCAAACACCCCAAACAGCTCCTTAGTTCCTTAGTGTTAGCTCATCTCCAGGTTTTTTAGGATAAGGAAATTTAAATTACTTGCATTGGCTGGACTAAGTATCCAGTCAAGCTAGCACCCAAATGAATGTTGCTACTAAGAAAATTGGCTTCCTCCTTAACCCAGGCTTGAGACAAAGATTGAGTGAAGCCAACACTGGAGACAAGTCTAGTCATGCTGCAAATATCCTTCTCCTTCACAACTAGATCTTTTTTTAACACTACTTCATCCTCCCCCTTTTTAGAGGGTGTATATTGTGAGATAACCAGTTTCCATTCAAGTCTTTATCAAACCCATTTCTAAAGCTAACTACAACCTTTCCTAACTGTGATAGTGTCTCTATTCAACTACCCCAATATGAGATGCGGAATAGTTTTTGCTTGTACAATCATTAGTTGACCTTCACTATTGTCAATAATTATTCCAATAACTGCATCGATTTTTTATGCCTTACAAAATTCATCAGCGTGCAGCTTGAAATCATCCCCTTAAAGGAGGCAACTCTTGAGAGTTATTGACTATGTTATGGAAAATTAAGACTGAGTCTGGCCAATTTAAGCTGTTAAAATACTCCTTACCTCGCAAAAAAGTATATGTTTTGTTTATCCATGAGTATTGAAGGTTGATTTCGCATCTGTTATTCCACACTGCATGACTGGGTCGTATACATCTCTAAATTTTATCATTCCAACTTAAACTTGCTTAACACTGGTTCTGTGAAACTCCCTCCATTACCCAATTTGGCTAAGGCTCCACACCTTATGAGCTGGTCTCAACTTCTTTCCCACCGATCTGACACCCTTTGGAGATCGTGATTCTTGTATGGCTCAGGTTGGCACCAGATAGCAGAAAGTCATTGCGTGCTTTTCATTTAAACTTATAAAAGATCTTCATATGGTTGAAATATACAGTTAGCAAGAACTTTACACAACCATAGCAAGCGAGGAGCCAGGTGTGGGCGTATTTTCATCAAATATAGCCAATTTGTAGCTGCTGTAAACTGTGCAGAGTCTTTTTATCATAATGCCAAATATGCTATTTCCACAACTTGCAGGACCCAATCGTATCCCTAAAGTTGCATTTGCCTCATTATCTTTAACAGCTCTTGTGATTAATGAATGATCCACCTACAATTCTTATTATGGACAAATGGAATTTGCTGCCGAAGGACAAAACTGGTTTTGAAACAACCTTAAATGTATGTTTTCCAGGAAGCCACTGTCCTTGTAAATGAAAATACTCCCACTAGTACCCATTCTTCTGTTAGAGCCTTTAGAAACGAGCTCCCTTCCCCAGAGATTTCTTTTCCATGCATGGGACGAATTTCATCAAAGATCAGCCTCCATGAATGACTTGTATGGAAATTACCCCTTGTATCTGTTAAGAAGCAAAGATGGTTTGATACAACTATCTAGGCTTGTTTAGTTGTTTGGTTAGCATGACCTTGTTGATATCATTTGAATCTTTGGAATCCATTCTGCCATCCATCTTGGAGTTACACATAAATTTTCAGCTGCCAAGTGAACAACTCTTATTGTTTCTAGGACACCGTCAGAAATTAGTGATCATACCAATGATATCTTGATAGGTCTGGACCGCCAATAAGGTTCACTTATGGTAAGTGGGTCTCAGGTGTGGTGCACGATGCTGTTGCTGTGCAAGTGTAAGGGAACTTTTAAGAGGAGCTGTCAGTGGCTAATATGACTGACGCCTGCTCACAGGTAGTTGAAGTAGTTACTAAAGGCGTGAAAGGCTAGAATAGGGAAAGGAAGAAGAGTTTAGTTGAAGAGATCCCTAGGTTGTTTGGAAGTATTCTGAAAAATGATTTTCTGCTTTTTCAGAGTTGTTCTCCTCCCCCCCTCTCCCCCCCCAAGTACTCAATAATATTTATTTTATTGTTCTTAATAGCAGTTTTGAAGACATAGTAGTAATAATAATAATAATTGTTTTGGAAAATAACTACCGAACAGCCCACAAGCCTTCTGAAAGCATGGACTGTCGTTTATAATTTCAAAGTAACAAAATCATATCTGAGTTTGTAGCAATTTCCCTATGGGATCTGTCCTATCTCTACACAAAGAGCTAGGAATAGTGAAGCAACTAATCATTTAGGTTGGCATTGCTTGAGCAATAGCCTTTGTATCACCTTGTTTGTTTGTTTTTTTTTAATGAATAATTTAACTTTCATTGAGAAAAAATAAAAGAATACATGGGCATACAAAAAAGAAGCCCAAAAAAGGAGAGCCAAACTACAAAAAGGGGCCCAATCAAGTAAAATATGACCTAGCATTATTACAAAAAAGTCGAGTCATTGAGGCCCAAAGAGAAACATAGAATCTAACAAGGGATCAAACATCGCTAATAGATCTCTCTCGCCCCTGAAGATTCTATTATTTCTCTCACACCAAAGACCCCACAAAATGGCACAAACCCCAGCCCGCCACAAAAGCAGCCCTTTCTCATAGAAAGGCGAATGGAGAAGAAGCTCCTCGAATGTCTCCCTACAACCTTGAGAGCTGGCAAAGCTAAAGCCGAATGCCTCAAAGAAACAATTCCAAACAATACCAGCAAAATCACTTCCAAAGCTAAAGTTGAACGCCTCAAAGCCAAACATCTCATTACAACCCTTTGTACGCACCTTCTTGCTTCTAGTCCTAAAGAACAATCGGGATTTTCGATTATTCCAATTTTTAATGTTAGCAGTGTATAATGGTAAAATAGGATATCGGAGCCAACAAGTTCAGTTGAATAGCGTAACAAGTCTAAGGGCAGAATCAAGCTTGAAAGGAATCAACTTTAAATTTTTTTAATGAGAAACTAAGCTTTTGTAGAGCAAAATGAAAGAATATACAAGAGCATAGAAAAAGTAGCCCAACAAGAGGAAGGGACTCTAATTCAAAAGAATCAAACCTAGCTGCAATCTCTCCTTTAATCAGTTGAGTGCTTCCAAGTCCGTCTTTGGTAACATTTAAAGCCCCTCTTGTTTTTTGAAACATGGATTTCAAGCCAAGATATCTTTATGAAAAGGACCCACAAACATCTTCAACTTGTGATAATGTATGAATCTAGAGGTATTTGGATTAAACGTGATGGAAGACTTCTCAAAGATCAATGGTTGGCTTGAGTCCTTGTAAGTTTTAAGAATTCCTGCCGCAACAATACATTCTTCACCTCTAGCTCTAAAGACAAGAAACTTTCATTTGCAAACATGGAACAAACTGTATCATAGTGGTCCTTTCCAGTGTTTTAAAGGAGCGCCTAGGCGCAAGGCGCATGTGAAGCGCCTCGCCTCGAAAAAGCGAGGTGCTGGTAAGAAGGCGCGGCCTAGGCGCGCGCCTTCCATGAAGCCCTTGTGGCGCGCGCTCCACGCCCGTGTAGGGCTTATTGAATTTCATTTAAAATTCTTTTTTTAAGTCCAAATTGTGCATTTAGGTTAGTTATTATTTTAAAAAAAATTGTAAAAACTCTAAAAGTAAGGGCTTCTCTTAGGTTTGTACTTGGTCATTCGAAGCGTCAGATAACAAATTCAAGGCATTGCTACATGTATATATTCATATATATATTTTTTATGTTTTTTTTTATATATAGTGCGCCTTACAAAAACAAGCCCGCGCCTAAGCCCCAAAGGGCCATTGCGCCTTAGTGTGCCCTTAGCCTTTAAAAACACTGGTCCTTTCAACAAATTCCTCATCTCAGCATTATGAATCAAGGCAGACAAACTCTCTGCACAAATAAGAAACAAATTTGGAGAGATTGTGCCTCCTTGTTTAAGCCCTCTTCTTAGGACTATATGACCCTTGGGCTTAGGAAAAAGTTTGCATGCACATCATTATTCTATCAATTGAATTTGTACTGTAACTGACTTATTATTCATCATTCTAGCAAGAAAGCCCCATTATACACCACCCATGAGCCTTATGTCAAGATTTAAGGTTACAATACTACTACCCCTCTTATTTCTTTGAAATAATACAGATGGATACGTTCATAGTCAACAAGCATATTGTCTATAACAAGTCTACCTGGAAAAAGTGCACTTTGGTTGGTTGAAATGATCTGATCCAACACCTTTTTTCAAATGGTTAGCTAGAATCTTAGAAATAGTTTTGTAGAACACATCACGTAGACTTATGGGATGAGTTTTAAGGTTTCTCGGCAGATTCAACTCATTAATTTTGGGCTTAGGGAGTTTGATTGAAGGATCATTGCATTTTCTACATCTCTACGCAAGCAACCTTCACTTCTAGTCTTACAATCTTCAGAGCTTTTGATTGAACACTGCAAGCTGGCCATCTAGACTTGGACCCTCAGTACTCAGTAGGGCACATGTTCTGATAATAGGAGGTTTCTGTTCATCAATCCCAAATGGTGCTGTCAACTGCTCCTTCATCTAATTTGTAACTCTTTTAGGAACTTCTTTGTGTTTCAACAACAGCTTCCTTCATTAAAAGGTGTTGAAAATCTTCTTGAAACGTTCAAGTATAATTAACATCAATGCCAGTGTCCCTTCTTTGTTTAGTTGCTCAGTTGTGAAACCAATCCTCCATCAACCTTCGCTTCTAATTGATTGCCTCCTTTCCAAAATATTTTCTAGCTTCCTCCGGCCCTTTCAAGGGAAGGTGCTTTGGTTTAATGCCTGAACTGCTCTTCTAAATTTTTAAAGATGAGGATAATTCAAGAGAGCAAATTTGGGAATAAGTTATTTACTTTATGTCATCTAAGTCTTTAAATTCTGAAAGCTTTTGTAATTATAGTCTTAGAGTTTTGTTGACCTTTGTTAGGTTTTGTTGCAACACTCGAGTCCTTTGTAGATTTTCTCTCTTATTGAAATCTTGTTTTTTATTACAAAAAAAAAAAAAAAAAGGAAAAAATATTTGATTGTAGTTCCATTTTTACTACCAACGTATTGTTTACTTTTTTAATTGTATCTGCCTCCTTTTGCTATTGGATGTGGGAGGATGCTTAGCCCTCCCATCTCCTTGGTAATTTTCCCTCACTACATGTCTTTCTTATAAATTAAAATGTAATTATGTATAGATGATATTTATATGTTATTTAGATTTAAGAATTTTTGCGTGGAGTGACATGTTTACTTTTTATATTTTGAAAATGTCTCCTACAAACCTGTTAGATATGTATCATGTGTTGTGGGCTGTCCCATTGAAGGAATGGTGCCCCCATCAAATGTAGCATACGTTGCTAAGGAGCTTTACAGCATGGGATGCTCTGAAATTTCCCTTGGCGATACAATTGGAGTTGGTACTCCAGGTAACCTCTTGGAGTAACTTTTTTAGTTTCTTATAGTTTAAAATCTCAGTTGATATGAATAGAATCTATCTTCTTAAGGCATTTGACAAACTGAGGAAATATTAATATCACAAGTTAAATTAGCTGTCTGTACGTCCATCTGTGTAAGTCTTGAGCTTGATGGTGTATATTCTGGTCTATTCTTATCATTCTAAATTGGTTAACTAATATCATTCATTACTGGCATGGTGTAATTTCTTCATACGTAGAAACCTATGCATTTTTTTTGATTTTCAATGGCTTGGTGAGAGGTTTGCATGCCCAGAAGAATGGAAAAGATTTTTAGATATGGCTAGAGTTCTACAGTCTCACGCCACAAGAGCTTTGGTGTGGATCCTTTGGAAGGAAAGAGACATTCTAAGGTAAGTCAAATTCTTTTGACTACTTTTGTGACCTTGTATAACTGGGCCTCCCAAATTGAAGTACCTTGCACAACTCCCTTTGTAACTACCCTACTTTTAGGGTCAATCTAGATTGGAGGCCTTCTGTTTGATTCCTCCCTGCGGCATCCATGGCCTTTAGGTTATTTTGTTGTCTTTTGGTTAATGAAGTGATCTATCATTTCCTATAAAACATAAAAGCCTTCATTGAATTTTTAGAGATTCTGCTTGCTGAAGTGGATGTTCCAAAGTGGTCTAGTTCCAAGACTTAATTCTCAAACTGGAGCCTTATGTTTACTGATCAGAGAATGGAAAGGGTGCCTTCTTGCTGGAACATCCTTCCAATTATCACATAGCCCTATGAAGTCAGCGTCCGAGAGCCTCAAGTTTTCTAAGTGAAAGGGAGTTCGTCCCACTTAAGATTGTCAGTTTCAAGAAGGATTGGGAAGTGATTTGAGAATGTCTGAGGTCTAGGAACCTTTTGATTTTTGGCTGTCAGAAGTATTGCTCTCATTTGTGAGACAAGAAAAGTCTGTCTATGCAGGAGTAGATGTGTGTGTGTTGGGGGGGGGGGGGGGGGAGGGGGTTAGGTTAGACCAAGTAAAATGATCGTTCAGTGTCAAAATATTTAGAAGCAGCTGGGAGGAATAGTTGAGGGAATCAAAATTTTTCATGCTAGTAGTTATAAACTGCAACTGGATTTCTCATGATCCATCGAACCCAATGAAATTTCTGTGATTATCTACAATGGGCTGCAAAGACCAGCTGTAGTGAAAAGTTCATACTAGAAAAGGAAGAGTAGGGATATTCATTTATTAATCTTCTGTGCATTTTTCATTAATGGCACAATATAATCGTATCAAGGTCTATGAATTTATTGCTTCACAATACAAGAATGGATCAAATGCTATTTTTGCCAAAACTGATGAAATATCTGGCTAAATGGTACTTTTTGGGAGATAGATTACGAGATCTCTAGAGGATGGTTAAATTTTATTCAAATCTTATAACAAGAAGTTTTCTTTTGAATATTTATATTTTATTCAAAATTTATAACCTTGATGGAAGGATCAAGTTGGAAAATCTTATCTTTAAGGCCTTTCAACTACCAAACACTTTAGGGGAAAGACCATTGGATTCTTCAAGGTGATCCAAATCTTCAATGAAGTTTGTGAGGTTTTGCTGAAGTGGATGTGTGAAAGTGGTCTTTGTTCCAGGATTTAATTCTCAAACTGAGAGTCTTAAGTTTGCAAATTAGAGAGAGAATACCCTGGGTGCCTTTTTGAGGGAATGCCCCTTCAATAATCACATAGGCTTATGAAGCTATGGTTTGAGAACCACATGTTTTCAAATCGAAAGGGAGTTGGTTCCAGCTTGAGACTGCTGGTTTCAAGAAGAATCTGGAAGTGATCCGAGACTGTTTTAGGCTTTTAGCCTCTTGATTATTTTCTGCTGGAATTTTTGCGAATTCATGGGAAAAGACAAGTCTTTCTATAAGGGAGTAGATAGGAGGGTCCCTTAGGTTGGGCAAAGTAAAATGATTGTTCAGCAGTGGGATATCCTAAAGCTGGCATGGATAGATGAATGAATTAAATTTTCTCATGCTAGTAGTAATACAAATGCATCTGGATTTCTCGTGACTCCGTCTGACCACATTGAAGTTCTTGCCAATTAGCCAAGATAGGCTGCAAAGATCAGCTATAATGGAAAGTTCATACCAGAAATGGAAGAGTTGAAATATTTATTTATTAATTTTCTATTCTTATTTTCATTAATGGCACAATATCATTATATGGAGACCTATGCATTTATGAGTTACGACATACGATGCAAGGGTGGCTCAAATCCTGGTTTTTCAGATCTATGATGAAATATGCGGCTAAGTAGGGCTAAGTAGTGCTTTATACTGGACCAATTACGGATTTCTAGAAGGTGGGTTAATTTTATTCAAATTTTTTAGAAGAAAATTTTCTGTAAAATACTTTGTATTCTATTCAATTCTTATGATCTTGGTGAAAGCATCAAGTTGTAAAAAGTATCATTATCTTTGTCAGATGTTACATCATAAAATTTGTTAGGCAGGATTGTCGGTTGGCAATGTTCTTTTTTTTTTTTTGTGTGTGATTCAGAAATGAAATACGAAGATCTCCATAGTTTCTTAATTAGAAAAGTTCCCATGCTGAACTCAATTTTTTCCTAAAAAATTATTCAACAATGAATCTTTTAAGGACTGTTTGGGGCATGTGTTTGTGAGAGTACTAGTATGGATTATATATGGGGGATTGGTAGTATATCAATAAGGGGTATTTTGGGAATTAGCTAGGGGTGTCTTGGTTATAAATAGTAGTGTTAGGGTCCTTAGTTAGGGGTGGAAAATTTTAGCAGAGTGTCCATTGTGGGACTTTGGGAGAGAGATAGCCCTCTCGAAAGGCTATTGTTATATTGTAGCGTCTTTTGATATTGCTATATATTAGTTTCTTTGTGTTCTTCATATTTTCTGTATAATAGTCTGTGGAGTATTTTGCATCCCAAACACAGACTATTATAATCCAGACTAAACAACTCTGCATTTTAAATAAATATTATATAACTTTCCAGACTATTATAACCCCCGGACTATTATAACTCATATTATTATAACCTATTCAGCGCCCCAAACAGCCCCTTAGATAGTTTGTTTTTAGAATCGTTTTTGGACAGTAATCTTTTTAATTCTTTGAGGAGTCATTGGCAATATTCATGTTCTAGTTAACTTTAGTTTCTTATTATTGCAGGAACTGTGATTCCAATGCTTGAATCTGTAGTTGATGCTGTTCCAATTGAAGATCTTGCTGTTCATTTCCACGACACTTACGGGCAAGCTCTGTCCAATATCCTAGTCTCACTCCAGGTAATCTCTACATTTCCATCATGGTTTTAATTTGTTGGAATCTGTGAACCCTAAAAAATGCCAATGTGTTGGTCTTTATTTGGCTTGAGTATTATCTGATAGAACCTCAATATATTCAGAGAATTCAAAGGACAATATAGGGAAATCAAAGAGTCCCTGTCTCTCCTGCTCTACGTCGCAGTTAGCAAGAATCCTAGTACCCTCCATCTCATTCTAACGCCCCTTTATACTTCTAGGTGACCTGCTCACACAACTAACTAATAGCAGCCCACAATACATCACTACTCACGTACTCCCATCGAGTCTTACACGAGGGGGAATTTATAGTACTATGGTAGTATGAACTTTTTTTTCATACTACTCCCATTCATTGCTTGCAATAATAGCATCCTTTATTAATGGTGTGGTGCTCATAAAATAAAATAATATAGTTAAAATTACAAGTTTGGCCCTAAACTTTCAGGTTTGTGTTTAATAGGTCATCGAACTTTAAAAAGTGTATAATAGTTTGAGTTAATTTGGTAAGCACGTTCAAAGGTAAGTGCAATAAATTTTGGAGTTTAGGACGAAGATACAAATTGAAGGCAGTGAGAGATGAGTTTTATGTTGTGTACTAGCGCACTTAATGATGTTGTACCAGGTTGAGAAGAAGAGAAATTTTCTGTAAACACCAGAATGAATTAGACATATTATATGGATCAGAACTTCTCCTCAGATCTTCCTCTGAAAGGTTTCTTTACTTTTTTATAAAAGAAATTGTAGTCTATAGCTCTTGATGCTATGAAGATTAGAGATATAATCTTGAATGTTTCCTTGGTGTCACGGCTGTGATCAGCATGAACACTGACTATTATCTATTTAACCTTCAAATGTTTGCCATCGTAGCTGTGAACTTGTTGCACTCTCTATATATTATACTTGTGCCTACCATATATTTCCCCCATAAGTATGATAGCAGTTTCTTGAAATAATAGAGGTTTGTTCCGGCCGCAAGTAACAGTATCTAAATGCCCTATTTGATTTATGACTGGTAATGAGAACAATCTTTGTCATCTAAGGCATGATGATGTTGAAAAATGATATGGAAAATGGAGACCAAGAAAAATATTTTATCTTGTTTCCAGATGGGGATTGGCACTGTGGATTCTTCGGTTTCTGGTCTTGGGGGTTGCCCATATGCTAAAGGTGCTTCTGGAAACGTTGCAACTGAAGATGTTGTGTATATGCTGAATGGAATTGGGGTGAAGACCAATGTAGATCTTGGAAAGCTCATGTTGGCGGGAGATTTCATCTGCAAGCACTTGGGGCGTCCGTCTGCTTCAAAAGCAGCAATTGCGTTGCGAAAAGTTGCCTCCAACTCCAATAAATGCACAGCAATCGCTTCCAAATTATGAGGTACTAAAGCTATAAAATGTAAAATGTATACTTCATTCTCTCTTCTAAGATGTTAATTCGTCAAGACCAATATGTATACCTTTTTAGCTCTCTTCTGGACGCAATAATATTTTATTGTGTATGTTGCTCTCACTTAATTTTGGGAAGAAAATAAAAATGATTGTATTTCTTCTGTATATTGAATTAAAATACAAGGTCATCTTATATAGAAGAAAGACTATCTACCAATAAGGAAAAAATATTACAGATATAAATAATAAATATACACATAATACACAACCAATAGTACAAAAGATAAAAAGGAAATCTAACACTTCCCCTCAAGCCAATTTGTAGATATCTTCCATAGCCAACTTGTTGATAAGTTTATCGAATTGTCCTTTTGAAAGACCTCTAGTTAGCATATTAGCCATTTGTTCTGTCGTTGGAAGATAAGATAAGATATGCATGTTACACCTGCATCAATCTTCTCCTTTATGAAATGCTTGTCAACTTCAATATGCTTTGTCTTATCATGTAGAATTGGATTGAGTTATAGTGATGACAACTTTGTTATCACAATATACCGGTATATGTGTCTTTTGAGACAATTTCAGTTCATCGAGTATACTATCAATCCATATACCTTCACAAATTCCATGTGCTAGTGCTTTAAATTTTGCTTTAACACTACTCCTAGCTACTACATTTTGTTTTTTTCTACAACATGTAACTAAATTTCCTCCAACAAAAGAAGAATAACCAGTAGTAGATCTTCTAAAAATGGGACTTCCAGCTCAATCTGCATCAGTATACACTTTAACTTGAAGATGGTCATGTTTTTGAAATAATATACCTTTACCTGGGGTTCCTTTCAAATATCTCAGAATTCTATACACAGATTAAAAATGAGTGGGTCCAGGTGAGTACCTAAACTGACTCACCAGACTTACTACAAATGCTATATTCAGATGTGTGTGAGATAAATAGATCAGTCTATGCACAAGCCTTTGGTATTTATCTTTGTCCTTTACTTCAGCTTTTGCATCTTGTAACTTCACATTCAGTTCAATAGGAGTTTCTGCTGTTCGATAACCAAGTAAACCTGTCTCTTGAAGTAAGTCAATAACATATTTCCTTCGATTAACAAAAAATACCTTTCTTAGATCTTGCAAACTCCATCCCTAAAAAATACTTTAAGGCACCCAAGTCTTTGATTTGAAACTAACTTACAAGTTTGTTCTTAAGATCAACTAAACCTTCTTCATCGCTACTTGTGAGAATAATATTATCAACATAAATAATTAAAATAATAGTTTTACTATTCCCAGAGTGTTTATAGAAAATGGTCTGGTTTGCTTGACTTTGAAGGTATCCATAAATAGTGACTGCTTTTCCAAAACCTTCAAACCAAGATCTTGGAGACCGTTTGAGACCGTATAAAGATTTCTTTAATTTGCAAACTTTATTATTTCCAAATTACATTTCAAATCCTGGTGGTAGGCTTATAAATACATCTTCCTCTAAATCACCATTGAAAAAAGCATTCTTAACATCTAGTTGATGAAGTGACCAATCTAAATTAGCTGCAAGAGACAAAGAATTCTGATGGAGTCGATTTTTGTAATTGGAGCAAAAGTCTCATGATAATCAATTTCATAGGTTTGAGTGAAACCTTTTGCTACTAATCTAGCCTTGTATCTTTCAACAATACTGTCAGCATTACATTTTACGGTAAACACCCATTTGCATTCTACCGTCTTCTTATCTTTTGGCAAGTCTGTTATTTTCCAAGTACCACTTTGTTTTAGAGCATTCATCTCCTCCATGACTACTAGTTTCCAATTTGGATCATCTAGGGCTTCTTGTATTTTCCTTGGAACAAATAAGTTGCTATCCTAGAGATGAAGGCTTTATGACTATTGGACAATTTTTTCATATGAGATGTAATTTGCAATGGGATATTTAGTACAAGTTCGAGTACCTTTTCTAATAGCAATAGGAGCATCAAGATTAGAAATAATAGGTAAGGTATTTTGAACCATTGAAATATTAGGGATAGAAGAGGGATTACTAGACCTTTCATCATTGAGAATAGGAGATGAATTTTCAACATCATTTTTTAGAATTTCAAATTGGGTTTGTGTAGAATCAACTCTTTGGTCGTGGTTCCTTTGATTGACTGTCCTTCTAGTATAAAACTTTAACTCATGAATTTGACTTGTAGAGTAATTTTGTAGTATTTCTCCCCCTGAATGAGAAATTTCTATATTTGACATTGAATGACTAGTGACAGACAAGTCCCGATGAATGACATAAGGAAGGAGTTCAAATGTTTCTCAAAAATTATCTTATAAACTTAATTTCTCTCCCTGAAGAGAATTTTGGGTAAAATATGGTTGTTTTTCTAAAAAGGAAATGTCCATACTCATACAATTTTTTTGTTTGAGGATCAAAACATTTATACCCTTTTAGTTTGAAGCATAATCCAAAAAAATGCATTTTATGCCATGTGATCAAGTTTTGATTGAAAAAGACTTGGTATGTGAATGTATGCAATGCAACAAAAAATTTTTATGGGTCAATCAGAATGTGTGCGATTAGTTGGATAACAGTTTTAAGGCATTCAAGAGAGGTTCTAAAATTCAAGACTTTACTAGGCATCGTATTTATCAAATAAGCAGCCGTGAGTACATCTTCCCCCCATAAATACTTAGGAACATGCATAGAAAACATTATGGCACGTGCAACCTCAAGTAAATGTCTATTTTCCCGTTCAACAATTCTATTTTGTTGAGATGTATCTCGACAAGTAAACTGATGTAAAATACCTTTATCCTTTAAAAAGTCACTCAGGTATTCATTGAAATACTCAGTTCCATTGTTAGAGTGTAAAATAATAATTTTAGTTTGAAATTGGGTTTCAATCATATTATAAAAATGTTGAAAAGATCTTTCACCTCAGATTGTTTTTGTCATTAAATAGACACAAGATAGACGTGTGTGGTCATCAATAAAAGTAACGAACCATTTTTTTATCACTGAGTCATAATCTTAGAAGGACTCCAAACATCACTATGAATTAAGTAAAACAGTTTGGAGGTTTCGTATGATTTTGGTAAATATGTGGATTAATGGTTTTTTGCAAAATGCAACTTTTGTAATGAAAAGAAGAGCAATCAACATTTTGAATAAATTTGGAAATAAATGTTTAAGACAGAAGAAATTGGGATGTCCCAACCTACAATGCCAAAGTATGATTTGTTCATGAAGAGAGAGAACTAATACTACTAAGACCGTTATTTTATTACTAAAAGAACCTTCATCAAAGTAGTAGGGATCATCAAGCATCCTAGCACTCCCAAATTTCTTAGTCTTGATGCTGAAAAATACAATGAGACTCAACGAAAGTGACATGACAGTTAAAATCTTTACAAAGTTTACTAACAAATAAGAGCCTACAAGCTAATTTTGGAACATGAGAACAGACTATATAGAAAGTGTATCAATCAATTTAATGGTTCATTTTCCTGCAATAGAAGAGAAACTACCATATGCAATTCTAAATTTTTTCATTTTTATAAGAAAGAGAATAAGAATCAAATAAATGAGAGGAATTAGTCATGTGATCAGATACTCCAGAATCGATAATCCATGGAGATTAATTACTACAAGAAAAAGCTTGAGGGCAATTACCTATTTATGCCAAGGAAACACAAAAATTACCAGATGATAAATTGGTTTGCAACAACTTAGAGATTTGATTAATTTCTCTTTACCAAGGGAACTTGAGTTAATGATTGTGGTATCAAACAACCTACTCTCACTGTTACTTTGTATTTGAGCCATTTCAACAATCAACTTAGACATATCAGCAAAACAAGTAATTAAATAAGAAACTAGATAAAGTCTGAACTGAACCGAACGAAAAAATAAATCAAACCAGACCTTGAACCAAACCAGACTTTGAATAGAACCAAATTGGTATTTTAATTGAACCGAACCATTGTGAGCTGAACCAGACCAGATCTGAAAAAAAGAAGTATATGTTGAGTCACATGCGAATTGACTTGTTTGACGGCTGAAGAAGACGACTTGGTGAAAGAATTGCAGCAACAAATAGTAGAGGAAGACCAGAAGATGCAATAATAAATCCACAAGCTGAAAAACATGTAACCCATGACGACGAACACTCGAAACGACCCTCAAAGTCAACACCAACCCTCCTTGAAGTCGACGATTGCAAGAGAGGCGCCCGACACTAACCCAGATGGCGGCAGAGGCAAAGGCTTGCAAAGGTGCCTTCAGAAACAACCGGTGGGAATTGGGTGAACAACGACGTGCAGAAGGAAGCAAACCGAACGATTTGCAGTTGAGTCTTGAACTTATGATTGACAATACGACTTAGCCGGCAACAGCTGAAGACAGTGATAGACAAACGTGAAGATCTGGAAGTAGGATGCATCGTTTAGAGACAACGAATAGGATTCGGCAACCTAGAAGACTAGGGTTTCTAAATGGAAGTTAGGGTTTTAGAAACAAATAGGGTTTTATGCTCTGATGCCAACTTAATTTTGGGAAGAAAAAAAAAGATTGTATTTCTTATGTATATTGAATCAAAATACAAGGTCCTCTTATATAGAAGAAAGACCATCTATCAATATGAAAGAAATATTACAAATATAAATAATAAAGATATACATAATACACAACCAATATTACAAAAGATATAAAAGAAATCCAACACTCTCGTATAACCTAAAATAAAAGCTTAAATTATGAGCATATTAGCCAATCATATTGACACAACTTATCATTCTGTTTAGGGGAAAAGAACATTCCTTGTTTATCTAATAACGAGCAATGTCAATGAAGAAAATTCTTGATTTCAATATCTTTTGTTATTGTGAATGTGCAGAATTAAGTGTTTAAGATATGCACGGTCCCGATGGCAAATGCACATATGAAGAAATAATGGAATCAGTTGCAGTTGTCGCTCAATTGTAGTCTCAGTTTCAACGTCATTTCTATTTGAATATAATGCAATAACGTTTACAGGATTGAAATCTGCAGCTGTCTCCCTGTATGCATCTTCCAGGCTATTGAAAGAATTTGAACTCTGATTTCCAGCATGTTGGAACCTTTGGATGAAGGCTTGACATGAGTAGTTGAGAAGTTCAGAGGTTTTGACTTAAAAAAGAACTTAGGTCAAAGTAGTTGTGACTAAAAATGGGGGGCATTTGTGTATTTATCTGTTTTCAAAAAAAGTCAGCGTGAATCCTCCATTTTAAATGACGTCATCAAAAGACATTTGAATTGTCTTCCAACTATGCAGCCGCGTAGTCATTACACTATGACACTTTGCGGTCACAAATTGTCTTAAGCTATCTTTCTCTCCTAAGTCCTTCACTTCTCCTTGGTTAGTTTGACTTAACTTGAAACTCAATTGTAGAGCATTAAAAAGTTCATAATCTATAAATCGAGAGAATTTATGGGAGTTTTAGTTATTTTAATAGAATAAAATAAATTAACGGATCTCCAATAAGGGAATTGAAGCGTTATTCCTACTTGGGTTGTCAACTTTCATCTTGCACCTAAGTCTCTTCAAGGGACAAGATTTAAGTCTTAGTTGAGCTGGTTTAATCACAGAGGACGTGGTTTCTTTTGTCAGCGTAACATATTTATATTTGCTTTTGATTGCCAGACTCATGGTCGCATCCTCTGCCGCGTATTGCAGATTGTCATCCTCCATGATCTCCTCTTTTATTTCTTCACTGAATCATTTTTTCCTTTTCTAATTTTTTCTTCAGGCTACAATAAATAAAAGTAACCATTAGACCAATAGTAGAATACCTCTTAATTTCCTCACGGTATATTGCAATGTCTCGAGCACATTGAACGTCACTTGTTGTGAAGTTGCGGTCGCATGGCTCATTGCAACTTCCTTTTCTCATTCCTTCTCTTTATTCTTTTATGGAAGTGATTTTTCTTTAATCTCTTCTCTCCATGTTGGCTCTTTAGTGTTTTCAAATGCTGTAGTGCTTTTTGCTTCGATTGGGAGTTCAGGACCTTCATGTTCCAATTCACTTTTAAATGTCACCGTCTCGTATTGTTCTTTTTCTTCTTATTTTGGAGTGTTGTTAAGCAAGGTTCCTTGTGGGCTACTCTTCAATGCAAGTTGTTTCATCTAGATCTCCAAATCTCGTCAAGATGCAGCTTGGCTTTGAATCACATCAATTTTCGCCATATGTTCATTCATGAATTCTTCGATGCAAGTTGGCATTTGTGAAATCATATGTTGTTACATCCCTTCTTGGGCATATTGATGTTGATGTTGAGTTGCAAAACTGAGTAGAAATTCATGCTTCAATTAAGGCACTAAGGTTGGAGCTACTAGCACCTTGCTAGTCCTTCCACGAGAGGTTAGAGTTTGAAAGGTTCTAGTTGCCCTGGTGTCCTATATAGTAAACAGAAGTTGGATTAGATGAACAAATTTTAAATAAAAAATGATTCTCACCACAATAAATACAGAAGAAATTAGAATTTTTATGAATAGAGGCAATGGGGTTGTTTCTCATAATCAACATGTTGGTCATTTGTGCGCTCAATGTTGCAATGACGTCTACTTCCATCCTGTGTATTATTTTGAATGATAATACTTAGTTATGTCTTTCTTCTATCACCTTTATTCTCTCTTTTAATGGTGGTCTTCGATCCTTTATCAATCGACAATGAAACTGCTGGTGGTGGGTCCATCTTTTTGGACGATGCACTTGTTGCTTCTGATTTGCTTCACAGTGAACCACCTTGAGTACGTGATTCGTGGTGGGTCCTCAAATCAGCGGTCGACTTCAAGTTCCCCAGGTTCTAACATGAAATTGAAATCGGTTAGAACTGGTCGATTGATGGATCCACAATTTTAAGCAGTGAGTTGGTCCATTCAGTTGGAGAAAATTGAGGGAAGTTTTCAAGATGGTGGCTGGAATTTTTGAGTTTTTTGTTAACCTATTTTTGTATGATTAACAAAATCATGAAAATTTGAAGACCAAGATATGTATTGGATTTAATTATTGTAATTTAATTATCTTCAATTTCTTAGGATATGCCAAATATGTCGGTCATTTTTGCTATGGTTTATTTAATTTAATTATGCATGTGATGTATGTTTTAAATTATTTGATTGTTGCATAAAATATGTCATTTAGATTAAAATCCCACCATAGGTTATGCATGTCATGCATCTTAATTATTTTGAATATAATTTTTATATTTAGAATAATTTGATGATTAAGATTTTTTTTTCTAATAAGATTAGTTTATCCGTCAATAAAAGATAATTTAATTCATTCTTTAAATTGTTTAATACTTGAATTAAGTTTATCTTTTATCTTTTTCTTAATAGGATTAGAGTTAAATATTTAGGATAATCTTTAATTTTGTTTTAAAGGTTATACTTTAACTAAATTAATTTTTAATAGAAACAAAAACAAAGCGTAATAATTTTTCTTAAGTTCATTAATCTAGTAATTGATAGTTAATTAAAAGATTAATGAATTTAATATAAAAATTGAATGTAGGAGGATTCTGTCTATGGATGATTTTGATTAGACTGAGCTACTTAAGTTGACCAAAAGGGAACATCTCTACTCTATATGAGAACTAACTTGGGAGGTTAATTAGTCAAATTTTATTTAATTTCATTAAGCACACTCATAATGTGATTGATTTTAAATAATTTACAACTTCGTAATTCACATTAAAATCCATCTAACAAACGTAGAAATTATGTATGGTAGATTGAAACTTAGATAAATGAGTTTAGTCTAAGTAGTAAACCCTAGTTTAAAAATAGTGAGTGAGGAATATGTGACAACACATTCTACGATCTCTATTGTTGATTCATAAAGTGAGATTCATGCAGGCCTCACGGTGGCTTCTGGATCATTCCCCTACAGAAGGTGTTTGCATGGATCAATATCAGGATGAAATTCCTGAGAAGGATTGGATTGTAGTTTTATTTCAATAATTGATCTACCCTACAATAACACTTGTTGAGATAAAACTAAGGGATATAAATGATGAGTCACACTTACAAAAGGCTCTTTAAGATGTTAACGATGTCCTTGACCAAAATAATGGTAACTAAATATTATAGCAATAAGAGTTATTCTAGTATGATATTTGGTTGAGAATGTCTCAATTTAGTGAATGAATACATGACTTACTCTACGGTAGCACTTGAGCTAACTCACTAATATATAGAGTTTTTTTTTTTTTTTTTAAAAAAAAAATTTGTCAAATTGTTCGATTTCTATGCTAGAATTGATTGGATAATGTTGAAATAATTTTTTGGATGTTGTTTTTTTTTTTTTTAACAGAATGTCTAGCTCTTTGATCTTTATATTGACTGTTGAAAAATTGATGGTGAAAATTATATTACATGGAAAAATAACATCAACACTATTCTAGTTGTGGATGATATGAAATTCGTTTTGACTAATAAATGTCTTCAAGAACTCGTTGCAAATGCTACACAAAATGTTTGTAACGCATATGATTGTTGGATCAAAGCCAATGAAAAGGCTCGAGTCTATATTTTGACAAACATAACTGATGTTTTGGCCAAAAACCTTGAGAGTATGACAACATCATATGATGTGATGGAGTCACTGCATGAAATGCTTGGTCAACATTTCAATCAAATCAAGCATGATGCTCTCAAATATATTCATTATAGATGAATCCAGTCATGTTAGTTTTATTATCGAAACTCTTCCCAAGAGCTTTATACAATTCTAAAGTAATGTTGTTATGAATAAAATTACTTATAATCTCACCACTCTTCTAAATGAACTGCAAACTTTTGAGTCAATGATGAAAATAAAATGAAAAAGTGGAGAGGCAAATGTTGCCACTTCTAGTAAGATCAAGTCTAGAGGTTCTACCTTTGGGACTAAGTCTAAAGCTTCAACCTCTAGGACTAAGAATTGAAAGAGTAAACCAAGTGCAAAGCATAATAAAACTAAAGCTGCTCCAAAAGGAAGAAAATTCAAGGTAGAGAAAGTTGTCAAAGTTAAATGTTTTCATTGCAACGAAGATGGGCACTAGAAGAGAAACTGTCCTAAATATCTAGAAGAAAAGAAGAAGTCCAAAGAAGGTAAATTTGATTTACTTGTATTTAAATCATGCTTAGTGGATAATGCTAAATTCACTTGGATATGATTAGTGGTTCATGAATCAATTATCCAGGCAGATTTAACATACTTCACTAAGCAAGGTTCAAGTACAAGTAAATCAAATTTAGTTTCTTTGGACTTCCTCTTTTCTTCTAGGTTTTTATAGCAGTTTCTCTTATAATGCCCGTCTTTGTTGCAATGAAATCATTATCAACAAACACATAGTTTTTGTACTCTCAAAGCAAGGAAGATGTAATTCTGAATGCAAAATAACTTGTATTTCTACAAGTTATCAAACTCCCAAATTTAGATCATTACTCGTCCTCAAGTGATGCCACAAATCTCAGCTTACGCTAGTCAAATCTTACTAACATCCAAAACAATTGCCTCATCTTTAGTTTAACTAGAATTTTTCCTTAGCAACGCCTACTACTTCACTTAGTTTCCTTGATTCTAGATTCGGCTTCTCCTCTCCAACCTCAAAGTGCTTAATTCACCTATACTCATCTTTTAGAACTGTTCTACATCTTACTCCTTCCAAGCATGCTTAGGCTAGCTTACCTTATTCAACGCAACCAGACTCTCTTATAAATTGGTAGAATGCATTCATTTTTTAAAGAGATACCCAATTTGGTTATCTTACCTTTGTTTTTGCTTATCAACATTTGTGGTGAAGGTATCCAACTATGAGCAAAGTCCATTTCTGAGTTGCTACTCATACTCATATCTTGCAACCTTTTTCATGCAAAGGTAAACGATAGGTGTCATGAATTCTCGTGGTTACTCAGGATTGCATCGAAAGTGGAGTATTCTTTATTTATTTTTTTTTGACGATGCAATTTTCGCTTACATTAAAACAACAACACAAGTTTTACTAAAGCTCTTATTACAACGCAACTCAACTGATTCGGGCAAGGCATTCCTCTACTAAACTTAAATACAATAATGTCCTCATTGGTGTCCCCTCAAACTTACAATTTACAACTAAACAACTTATTCGGGCAAGACATTCCTCTGCTAAACTTAAATACAACAATGTCCTCATTGGTGTTCCCTCAAACTTACAATTGACAACTAAACAAACTGGAATACTAGTGGTGCAAGGAATGCAGTGACACTAACCTAACGCAGAGGTAAAGTGAAGGTTAGTGTGCAATGATAAACTAGTTCCTAAGTCAATTTAACTTTTTTATCCAAAAACTTAGTCTACTTATTTGGAAAAGTCGTGACAAGTATTAATTCCCCTAAGTCAATTGATTCTAACAAAGTATCACAATTAAAACTTATTGTCTAGCTAACTGGGTACGATAGTGTTCCATATTAATTCAACAATAGCATTAAGAATAGTGGGAATGACTAAGACAAGACTAATGAGGTGAGATAGATACAACCTAATCAATTTCGCCTCTTTAATTCTAGGGTCTATCACGTAAGCTGTGTAATACGAAAAAGCCATAAATACAAGCACACGAGCCAACCCTATCGCTGCTAAATTCATTCATTCATGACAATTGGGGACCATAAATTCATGCATGAAAATCGAGCAATTAATAACAATCAAAGTGTCAATTCAATCGATATCAAATGCTCATAAAGTAAAAACAAGAAGTAAAGGATACTTGGATAGATAGAAGAATTTACAACTGAGCCCGAAGCCTCACAGTCTTACAATTGGACTCGAACCGATCCTTGAGTCAGAAATGCGAAATTTAGCCGCTCATCGTGACGAGATAACCAAAATTTGACATTGGTTCGATCTTACAAAAAGTTCAATGGAAATACAAAGCAAACTCTCTAAAAGTGTCTAGAAAACTAAAGCCCAAAAATAACACATGTTTGCCCTATAGAAAAAGATGTATTTATAGTGTATGTGGCAGCATCAAGATGGTGCCCTTTGAAATAAGGAAATTTGTGCATTGGGCGAGGAAACCTTGAGACACTATGTATAGGTTGAGATGCTTTGGATGGAAGGTTGAGCGTGCGCGTGTTTCAAGCATTGAGACACTACCAGCATGAAGCGAGAAAAACTACAACGTTGAGCAACATTGAGCTTGACGTTGTTTTCATATATCAGTAGCATCTCGACGCTACCCTTATAAGAAAATTTGTTTAAGAACCTGCTGCAACAACATTGAGACGCCCAAAGTGGTGTGTCGACGCTAACCTCTCAGGTTTCTTGGCTTGAACTTCATATTCTCTTAATTCGGTTGCTCAAATTAAGTCCAAATAGCTCATTTTTTTATCTCAATTCTTCTAAAATTCTTTGATTAGCTCCAAATGCTCAATCACTACAAAATAGACAAAGAAGAACGTGAAAGTAACAGAACTAGCACCAAATAAGGCCTACAAATAGCACATTTTAGATGTTATCACGATCTCATGAGTAGCTTCGTTAATCTTTCGATTGCCCCAAGTGAATTCAATCTTACCCACACCAGCGGACAACATTCGAATTTTGTGGATGATCATCCCCACCTCAGTATCGTCCTTGACTAGCCCAATTAGACGGTGCAAAATGCGTAGGGAATCCATCTCAACCAACAGGCAGTGAAAGCCAACTTCAATGGAAAAATGTAGGGCATCTTGGATCACAAAAGCTTCAACAACATCTACATCGAAGACATACGTATACTGCCAAATCAAGGTACCTATCAATTCTCCCACTTTGTTTCTAAAAATAGCCCGATGGCATTGCTACCTTGAGATTTTTTGATTACTGCATTTGTGTTCGCCTTAATAGTCCAATCCATAGGGTGGTATTCAACTAGGGTTAGATGGTGCAAATGTATTGGGGGGGGGGGACTGTAGGGGGAGTATTGAGTTTATCTCTTCGATTGAATTCTTGAAAATGGGTTATGTATGCAATGGCCACAACCCAACCATTTAATACCAAGCTTTGTGGAGGACTCCTTTCTGTCGTATTTCCTTATTCCAATCATTTCAGATCTCCCATGCGATGACTAGAAACTCCTTAAATACATCAGTACTCTGTTAGGTAAAAACCCATATAATCAGCACATCATAGAAAATGATTCCTTTAGGCCATTTCAAATTAACATTGGGGGATTGTCGCCAAAGAACTCGCACCTTTTTAAAACCCCAGAAAGCATGAAAGATTGACTTTCTTTCTAATTTGCATTGATGAAAATATGGGTATATATTTATACCACGAGTGTTAAAGTTAGTCCTAGTTGGGAGGAGGATATTGTAGGCTCTCCAACAGGAACACTTGATCTTATTGGGAATTTTCGCTCCCCATAAAAACTTCGACCATTTCACTATCTCTTCCTTGTTGGCATATATCGGAGAAGTGGTGTCCGTGTGATAGCCGCTTTGCACAGTGTATCTTCCCCTAGAGTCATAGTGCTAGATGATTTTATCAGTTACATTTGCCCTTAATAGTGAGATACTAAGGATGCTCTCAGCATCCTAAGACATGCAAACTGCTTTTAAAAGCTCTTCATTCCACACCCCTTGTTCCACCATCAAATCACATACAAGACTATTAGAGCTAATTGGAAAAGATCGTAGGAATTTAAACGTCGAAGGTCAAGGGATCCACCCATCTTCATTCACTTGGTCAGTCTATTTATTCCCCCACCCTCCACCAATTCCCTTTTTATGCAAATTGTGTCCCCATAAAATACTTTTCCATATAAACAAAGCTGTAGTTTTAACATTTGATGATGACTTTGAGGTGATGATCAATTTTGTGTGCTTAGAGTGTGGTCAAAATGGATGAAAGGATATTAATGATGAATGAAATGATGTGATGGATGGGGAGAGTTACACACAGATTCTTGTCACTTGACGCACTAGCGCAAGACATACCTGCGCGTTGGCAAGTAATACATGGGAAGTATTCCAGGGTCGAATCCACAGGGAAATATCTATTTTCTACGTGCTTTACAAAAATTAACACTAAACAATGATGCAGCATAAGGAGTAACCAGTGTTCACAAACTAAAGAGATGGTGTTTGGTGCAAGAAATTAACGTTGCCAAAATGAAATAGTAGGCGCAGTAAGACGAAATTAGGGAGTAAAGGTCAAGACTCAACTCTCGGCTATCCTATTGATGCACTTGTTTTCATTTGTTAGCCATATGCTTCAACTACTCATCGTAGTGAATCTAAGCAGAAGGACCCCCATGTGTCACCCTTCCAGTATAACGTCTCACAAACGAAAATAGTTATAATCCTACATGCTATTTTTGCCTCTTAACTACCACCCCTTTATATGCTTGCAAGTGATTGAATTATTCCTAAATCAACCTAGTAAAATCATGTTTACTCTTTCTCTCCTTGAGTTTCTCCATACACATTGACCCTTCTGGTGCCTAAAGCTACTACTTTTTATTAGTTGGTCAAATGGACAAAAGTAATTACAACAAAAGTTCTCAAGAAGAAGATTCAAAGGATGATTCATTAAAGCTTAAATTACAACATGGAAATAGTTACAATAAAAGGGACCTTGAGCTGGGTCTTGAAAGGAAAATTAGTTCATGATGGAAAGTAAAGAAAATACAAATGCAAATGATGCCATAAATGTAAAAGGAAAACTAATATAATAGAGAGTAAAAAGAGTGGCGCAACAGTTCTTCTCCTCTTGAACAACTTCACTCAAGCTCAACTATGGTGGACTATCACTTCCACCTTGTGTGACTCCTGATAAGATGAAGAAGATGGATGAATAGTTGGAAAAAATTTATCTCTTGCAAACTCCCATGTTGCTTTCCCTAAAAATAAGATAAGGAGCCTTATTATATGGGGACTCTAACTAGTGGACGAGACCACCAGCAACAGATAACACCCGACATTTTTAAATAAGATTAATTATTATTTTTGGGGGTTAATTTCTGGATTAATCTCCCATCTAAATTAGTTTTGGGTTAATTCTTGTGATTCAACCTACTAGATTTATTGTTTGAGATTTGGTATGGAGAATTTGGGAGTTGGACAAATTAATTTGAAGTTAGTCAAGTAATTTAGTGCTTATTTAAGACTCTAAAATTAGACAAAAGTGGAAGAAAAAAAAAAGAGAGAAAGAAGTGAGTGGGAAGAGGGCAAAAATGGAAAAAGAAATAGTTAGAGTTTTTGTTAAAAAAAATGAGAAAAAAAATCAAACCCTAAGCCCCTTCTCTATCCATCACTTTCCCTCTTCATCTTCTCGTGCACCCACACCCCTCACGACCATCTTCTTCGTGCCTTCAAGCTTCGACCAGTGATGGCTTTCCCCTCTCATCACTTTCGTTTTCTAATCAATAGCAAGACAACCAAGCAAACGACGATAACGGGCCTTGTGAGCAAGCAAACGACGATAACGAGCCTCGTGAGCAACAATGCGCGTGTAGTGAGAGCGACATGGTTTCTGGTCCTTTTTCGTTAATTCTCCGACATCACCCTTGTGTTACGGGGACTTGTCCTTAGTGGGTAGCAGTGACGCGACAAATCCAGTGAGCCCAGGCCTTATTCGAGAGACTTCTCCTGCCAACGAGGTCCCTTTGATGGTCATGTTCGCATTCAGCGACGTGGACGTCGTCACACTATCAGTAGCGATGCGTCAGAGTTTGACTGGATGTGCGTGGTGAATTTTTCCTTATTTCAGCAAACCGAATCGAAGCGATTTCAGTTTCGAATAGCTTCAATTGCATGTCCCACAGTTCGATTAGCATTGGATTCAAATACCCACAACTCATTGACTGTAGATCTGCAAATTTAAACATATTCAAGGTCGAACCAGCAAGGATTCAAAGCTGTTTTAAGACAAGGATTAATGGGTAATATTCGTTCCGAACCCATTCAAACTCTTGTTTTAATGTTGTGTGTTAAGACTTCAACCCATGAGATTTTTCTGTATGTAGGTTGGAATTAATTGATTAAGGCTTATTGTTGGTTGGGCGCAAAATCATTAGTTCGTTGGCCTATTAGCACTCTTTGGTAGGTGACAACCTTCAGTAGTTGAATATCAAGCTTGAGTTGTTTAAATTGACTAAGTTATTAATTTCTATTAGAAATTGTTCAGGTTCGAGTAAGGACTTTGCAGGTGGGCTCATTAGTGCTATGTAGTCACTATTAAAGTAAGTAGCCAAATTGGAACAACTCTTTTAAGTCTTGGATATGGAGTATGAGTTATGTACAACTATGATTATGAGTTTCTCTTAAATATGAATGTTTGGGTAGATGTTTTAAAATCGAATAAACGTAACTGATTGGGATGTTTGAGATGTTTGTTTAGTTACAGAGTTAGAATGTTGAGTTATATTTAATTGGTTGACTGAGTACAGTATTAGTAATGTTGGATTAATTGATCTTGTGTAGAATGTTTGAGTTGTTTGGCTGACTAGTTGACAGTTTATAATACTTTTAAAGTATAGCATGTTCAAATTCATGTATGGCCTACTCAAAATGGCACCAAATGGCTTTTGGATGTTTAGCATGTTTTAGAGGGGACTGCTTATGGAATGGGCTGATAATGGCTGTTATGACCTCTAGCATGTCTAGAGGGCCTCAGTGATATGCATGTTTAATCTTAAGTTCATGATGAAGCTTAGTGACAACTACCTTCCCCTCATGTCATGTATGTTTCATGTTTTCAGTATGAGGGTTGTTCCCTCATGTCATGTATGTTTCATGTTTACAGCTTAGGGGTCACGCCCTCATGTCTACAGTTTCGAGGTTGTTCCCTCATGTTTACAGCTTAGTGGTCACTCCTTCATGTTTTTTAGAATGTTTTCAGAGGTACTGTGTTGTGATAGGTTTAGCCTTGCTAGGAGGTTGCCAACTAGCCTCTATTAGCGTTTTCCTTACAGGATTGGCACACACAGTATCATAGTTGGTTTAGCATGGGGATAGGTTAATTGTTCACTTAGGCAAAAAGTTTCCATGTTTTCAACTAAGGCCTGAACACTTTGTAGTGTATATTAGCTTGACAAAATGTCACATTTTTAGTTATGGCCTTTAAAGTAGTAGAACACGAATGTGTACTTTATTCAAGACCCTAAGTGTTTCAAGTATCATGAATGTTTCAAGTATTTTGCAGCTTCAGCCATCAAGTGGGGCAACTTACTGAGTATTTTTATATCACCCATGCTACCCTTCTTTTCTTTTCAAGTGGTACATGATTTACAAGGCATGTGGCAAGGGCATTCAGCTTGGCAAAGCTTTGAAGACAGCGTCAGACCTGAGTTTCTGAAGATCTTGAAAATTCTTAGTTTCATGTTTTTGTGCACTGATTATCTATTCATTTGTTTGTAATTATTTAAAACCTTTATATTCATCAAGGTTTGTAAATTTATGTTTCATTGGGAAACTCAAAGTTTTGTGAATTATGATCAGTTTTAATAATCAAATGTTTTGTTTTCGCTTACTTGAGCTTCCATTTTACTTTCAAAAGTCCACGTTTTGCATGCATGTAGTAGCAATCCTCAGAAATCCAATCAAATAGGTTAGGTCGTTACAATCTTCATGCAAGTACGAATGGTGCCGTAGTACGTGGTCTCCTCATTTGAACATTGTTTTATTGTCAGCGTTGATCCTTTTCGAGTACGGCGCTCCATTCCACTATGCTACTTTAATACAATGACCGCTTTTTTTTCAAATATTTCTCTTCTAGCATGTTGTTTCCTCAGTGTGCAGTTCATCCTGTATATTTGGGCTAAAAGAAATTGCTGACTTATTGTAGTTAATCTTTTATCTTGTGATAATAGAATACTTGACAAGTGTGTTAGAGATGGCCAATGCCTATGAAGAGTTGCTTATGAAGAATAAAAAATTGTCGTTAATGAAAAAAAGATGGGATAATGATGGAGCCCTTTTGGCAACACACAGACCCTTAACTTGTCCACTAGTTTCCAGCCTCCAAAGTAGCCTTGAGAGGCCCTTGGCACAAAGGAGAAAAAGACGTGGTGAGAACAGGCCTCCTTGGCGAAGAGCTCTCATGGTTGATATATGCCCTTCCTTTTCCTTATTGATAATTACAGAGAAAGAGACTGAAGAAATATACCTCATAACAAGATCCACAAACCCTGCATCAAAACCTAGAGCTTTCATAAACTGGTCAACAAAATACCATTCAACTCAGTCATGCGCCTTGTTCATATCGAGCTTTAAAGCCACTCGCCCCGTTTGCCCTTGGCATCTCTGTTTAATAGCATGTAAGCATTCATAGTCTAAAATAGTATTGTAAAAAATACTTTGCCTTGGGATAAAAGCACTCTGTGTGGGAGAGATTACCTCCTCAAAGGCATATTTCAATTTGTTTGCCACTATTTTCGCAATCAGTTTGTAAATCACCGTGCAAAGTGATAGCACACAAAAGTGAGCTATTTCTAGAGCTTAATTATTGCTAGTTTTGATACTTAGACGATTATTTGCATGTACATAATTGTTTGTTTTGCAGATATCAAGCATTTAAAGCATAAATGGAGTTTATGATGAATTTATAATAAAATGAGACAAATTGGATGCAAATTGAAGAAATCAAGTAAAGAGAAGGAGAATATCAAGCTTAAAACTCGAGGGAGTGGGACGCTACAAATTATCAACCACACGCCTTCATCTTGCATGCACATATAGTGGTGTAGGATTTCGTCCATAGCGTCTCAATGCTATAATGGGTGTTGAGATGCTACTTTTCCTTTTCTAGAATATAGCGTGTTTTTGGGGTAGCGTCTAGCGTCGCAGATTTCCCTATATATTCATCTTTTTGGAGCCATTTTTAGGAGAATTCTCTTTGAAATTTTGACATAAACACACAATTACGACTTGGGAGGCTTAGGAGACGATTTTGGAGGATAGAAGAGGGGAGATCATTGTACTAGAGACAAGATATTGCCACACCAGATCAGATTTGTCTTCTTACTCTTACTTTATAGTTTTGCTATGGATTTTAACCTAGGATTTTGTTGTTATTTTATGAACATGAACGACTAGATCCTTTTATCTTAGGGTTGATGTAGCCATTGAATTTTTATGGTTTAATTTACTGAATGCTTTATTAATTCTTGTATTCTATTCATGCAATTATTTGCTTAATGCTTTTAATCTCTTGGCCATGGATTGAATGTTGTTGTCTCTAAAGTTTATGTTCTAAATAGGTGATTTAGAGTTAGACCTTAATTGCATGGCTAGGTGAATCTAAAATCTATAGATATTTTGAATCACTTTAGAAGTTGTCAAAAGACTTAGACTCAAGACCTTGCATGTTAGTAAAACTATTAGACATATTGGTTTCTAATTGTGCTTGAGAATTAATTGTACTCGAGAGAGTCAGTTATGAATTTAGTGTTCTTGACTTATGAAACGTTGCACGTTTGTTGTTGCATTTAGTATAATTAAAGCATGAATCCAATTGGTGAAATCAGCTCCCGAAGATTTGTTCCCCATTCATTTTTCTCATTACTTTAGTTTTATTATTTTTCAATTTCATTCTCCTCACAAATTTATCTCTAAATATTCTCATCACATATTTCAATAAATCTCGATTGGTCTTCCCTATCAAATATTCTACTTTTAAAATTTTAAACAAGAATTTTGTTAGGGAGTAATTAATTTAACGATATTAAAAAATCAGATACATCAAATAACGTTATTCTATAATGAAAATCTTCTATGTTGTAATTTTAATTCTAGAATCTTGAATAATTCAGGTGACACCAAACTCTGAAATTGATGAAGGGCAATTGGCGATGCCGGCCTTCAACATTAATTATATTTGTGTAGCTGTTGCAAGTTGAACAATAAAGAAGAAAAGGAAAAGAAAAAACAAACAAACAAACAAACACGTGTTTTTTGGCAGAATATAACTAAAGAAATAATGCAGGAAGGATAGCTATGTGACATCACTTTTAAAGCCGGCAAATATTAAATTTGATGAAAACGAAACCGACAAAGGAAGATCAGCATTAATGTACAAAGCTTTTCAATGGCTCTCCCCATAACTTTTTGTAGATAATTTTATTTTATGCATTTCAATTTTCCAACCAAATGCCTTTATTCTTTCCAAATGGCAGACAATGATCTATCCAACACCAAAGAATTAAGCAAGAGCCACATTCCTTTCTATTCTACTTTGATCATCGATTGTAAGATCGATCACCTTCTCTTTTATAACTATGCTGTTATGAAAAAAAAAGAGAAAAAAAAGATTAAAAATATATTATTATTCTCTTCCCTTTAACCTTAGTCTCAAATGTAATCCTCTTATCCCTTATTTTAGAAGTTCAATTTTTTTCCACTAATATTATGATTAAAACTTTTCTATGTTTTAATCTTTATTAAAAGTTTTAATTTAGTCCCTTATGTATTAGTGTTTTTCAATTTAGTCTTCACCATTGATAGAATATTAAAATGATTGATGATAAACTTACCTGACATAATGTACATAATGTTTAATGAGTTGACAAAAATTTAGAAAAAAAAAAGTTATCTATGAGAAGAAAACTTGAAATTTGTACTTATTTCTTAAAAATTTCAACGACTTATAAACTTTCCTTCCTTAAATGATTTTTACCCCTCTAAATGTTAAAAGTGAAATTCCTCTATAATTAATAACAAATTTATTAAAATTCATATGATAAGTTTAAATTGATTATTTTATAAATAAATTATATTTTATTTATCTACGCAAATCAATTTAGATGTTTGTTAATTTATTATTGTTTGGTTAATACTATAGTTTGTAACATTTATAATATTAATTTTATGAAGAAAAAAAAATCATTTGAGGGGCAATTGCATATATGGCAATTTAACACAAAATAATAGCAAATCTAGCACAATCTAAAAGTATTTGCAAGTATGGCACAATTTTAAGCCCTCTTAGTCCGTGATGTACTTATCACTGATTTAGGTTTATCAGTGATAAATCTATCTTTGGCTAAGGTCTATCAGTGATAGATCTGTCACTAATTGAGGTATATCATTGATTGTTTGCATCCTCATTTGCTATTATGTTTATTTATGATATAGCATATAAATAGAATATAAAATGGTATATAAGTGATATTTTAATTCATTTACTATTAGGTGATTGCTTGCATGTTCATTTTCTTTTAGGTTTATTATGGATAGACATTATCAATAAAATAAAAAAAAAATACTATATCAATGATATTTAACTTTTATTTTATATCTATGTGTATTTGCATGCTCATTTGTTATTAGGTCTTTCACTGATATACTACATCAATAGAATTAAAAACTGTATATCATTGACATTTGAAATTATTTTATTTTTATCCATGATTGTTTACATGCTCATATTGTTATGAAGTTTATCATTGATTTATCATATCAATGGATTAAAAAAGATAAATCTATGGTATTAAAATTTTGTTTTCTATCAATGATTGTTTGTGTTCATTTGTTATTAGGTCTATCTTTATTATATCATATTAATAAATACATAAAAAAGTATATTAGTAATATTTGAATATGTTATCTATCAATAATTATTTGCATGCTCATTTACTATTTCTACTAAATGTTTTTTACATGTTTATTTGCTATTAGGTCTAATACTGATATATCTTATCAATAGGGAAAAAAATGGTATATCAGTAGCATTTAACTTTTATTTTCAATCTCTGATTGATATTAATTCTAACACTGATATACCATATCAATAGGATTTAAAAGGGTATATCAATGTTCTTTGATGCTTTTTTTTTTTAGTGATTATTTGTATGTTATTTGGTCTATCGTTGATATATCTTATCAATAGATTAAAAATAGTAAAGCAATGATAACTTAATATAAAAAAATAAAAGATAACAAATAATAGTAAATTACTAATAGCAATGTATCACTAATATGCAATTTATGACTATCGAAAATAGATGTGTAGTAATAATAGACATCTATCATTGATATATGTAGAAATGATCTATCAATAATAAACATGGAAATGTTGTATCAGTGATATACATAAAAATAGTTTATCAAACTCATAGAAATGATTGCTAAATAGACATAAAACTAGTCTATCAGTAATAAAAAGCTATCACTGATGGACATATTAATGGTCTATCGACAATAGACATAAAATCTATTTATCAACAATAGACATAAAAATGGTTGATTAATGATAGACAGATATCAATAATAGACGTAGAAGTGATCAATTGGTGATAGACATAAAAATAGTCTATCAGTGATAGAGGTCTAAGACTGATATACTATAAAAATGGTATATCAATGATACAATCTATTAGTGATAGATCCGAAAATTTTAAAAATTGCTATTTTTGCCAATTATTTATTTGTGTGACATATTTGCAAATATGACAATCAATTTTGCTATCCATTGCAATTATCCTATTTTGTTTTCCTAGAAATTAAAGGTTTTTCTTTAATGATAATTAATAGTAGAATTTATGTAACGACCCACCTTAGATCGCTACTTGAAGCTTGCATGGTCATGTAAAGGGAGGTTTGAAACCAAACAAAAACAAAACAAAACTTCATGCTAATACGACCAGAAACAAATTTCAACCTGGGATCCCGTTTCAATCAATAAAAACTTAAAACCACATTTCCAAATACTTTTATTTCAAGACTAGAGTTTCACAACAGAAATAAAATAGATGCGAAAATAAGATAAATAATTGAATAAATAAATAAACAAATAAAACTAAACAGAAAAAAGAATCCAAGCAACCAGAACAGCTCTACGATCCTAGGGAACAGAGAGACGGTTCTCCATAACCTAGCCAAGCCAATGCCTCGTACCACGCGTCTCCAGAGTCTACTGGCCACCTGAAAGGAAAACAAAGTAGCATCGAATGAGTATAAAAAATACTCAGTAAGTAGCCCACTTGAATCCAAGGTTCACTCTCCATCCCATAGACATTTAACTCTTGATCTTACTTCAGTTCTACACTCTCCCAGCTAAGTGACCACCTAATCTCCTCCACCCACGGTTTTGCTTCGCTACTAGAACCCTAGAGCCATACTTCTGATTTGTGGGCTTCATCCCCACCGCTAGCATACAGCAGGAGAGTCCACGACCCTTGATCGGTGTTCACGCAAGCGCACGCGATCGAAGTAATATAAAATGGTATCTGAGTACCAAGTATCGAATCCCACAGGGAACGGAGTAACAACGATTTTGTTTTGCAAAAGTGTAAGGCAAATTGCAAGTTTGAAAAGAAAAAATACAAAAATCAAGTTGTTGGTGGAAAATCGAAATTGCTAATTCAATTGCTAATTCAGAATGGCAATGTTGGAAATAACAGAAATTGCTACTCCAATTGCTAATCCAGAATGGCAATGTGCGAAAAGACTAAAATTGCAGAATTAAATTGCTAATCTAAATTGGCAATATGAAATGGCAATTTGAATGAACTTAAGAATGAAATGATAGAGGATGGGGCTCAAGAATGTCATTGCCCTAAGTCGTAATTGCAAACCAAAATTGCAATTCCAACCTACTCCACACTCAATTGTAAACCAAAATTGCATCTCCTATTACCTCAAAATTGGGTTTTTTAGGAGGCTAAGTGGGGGCTCTATATGTCTATAGTCCCTCCATCTTAGATAATTTTTTGGCTCACAACTTTATGGGTCTTGGAGTCCTTAATCCCTATGTCTAGGGTAAGGAATGGCTTATGTCTAAGCTCTTTTACTCCATTACTTGTGTGAAATCTGCTTGTCACTAACCCTGTCGGTATTAGATCTAAGCTTGAGTTGAAACCCTAGTTGATCAATCTAGGATCTCAACGGAAATTAAATCAACACAAGCAAACAATTGAGATGTAGGCTTGGTTTTTCTTGAATTTTGGCTACATTTACTTCTTAGGGAATTCACATCCTTGAACCCCCTAAGAAGTTTTAGCTCATATTTTTAATGAAAAACATAAAACTAATTTTAAAGAAAGATTTCATAATGAAATTTAATAAGGCAATAACTTATGAATTGCAAATTGGTTTTTCCTAAAAATGCAAGCAAAAGTAAATAAGGGTAATAAAGTTAAAATAACAAGGTCAATTTGGTAATTCCTTTATCTTCTACCTTCTGCCATGAACATAAATTGGAAAATTCCTCTTTTTGTTCTTCACAGAAGCTAATTAGACAAGGAATGAAAAAAAACAGAGCAAATAAACAAGAACTCAACTTGATTCCTATCCGCTCCTTCCTCCCCAATCGATTCAATCTCTTCCACTTTTAGAGAGAAATTGATCTTAACGATTCAAGAATCTCTTGAATCGGATTGGAATTCCAAGAAAGCTTCGGAAATTGCTTAAACAACCTGAATTGAAGAAAAACTCTAAAAGAAGAACTTTGACTGGATTGGAAATTCCTACGAATTTATGCTTGCTTGCATCCAATAGAGAACAAGAGGTTAATCCCCATGACCATTCATCATATAATAAAAGAAGTTTGAAGCACTGTAATTGAAATTTTGGTGAAAATAAATAACTAAAACTGAAGAGAAAAAAAAAAACAGAGGAATTATTGCGAGCAAAATTACCCTTAAATGAACTTGAAACCAACTTAAGCTTGAATGAAAATACAACAAATTGAAAAACAAAGTATCTAGGCAATGTTTTGTAATACAAACTGAAAGGAAGTTGCGATGGAATCGAGCAAATTGATAAAGAACAATAGCAGAAAGCAAAAACAGGGGCTGTCAAACAAAACGAAAACCCAGAAATAATCCTTCGAATTAAGCCCCGAAAATCGTCCTCCCTTCCGGCGTCTTCAATCTCTTTTTGTAGATCGATTTTGGGTTCCAATTTGCCAAGAATAACGCTCTAAATCCCTTGATTTGTGCGAGATTTCCTCTGCCATTTATGGGTTCATCAATCGCGGATTTCTAGAAATTTCCAATTCTGTGCTGCTGAGGATTGCCAATTCGCCTGTTTGGCAATGGTCTGGCAATCTGGTTTGGCAATTCCTGCAAAAGAATCACAATACTTAGAAATCTTTTCCAATTGCTATCACAATTCACTTTTTCCTTCTTTCAACAATTTTCCACCATTTTCAATTAATATTAGGACAAACAAGAGTTTTTTCGAGCATTTGAGGATTTAAATAAGCCTTAATTTCAAGGCTTATCAACCCTCAATCCACACTGGCCAGCACCTATCACTCAGTGGGCTTCATCCCCAACAGCTAGCATACAGCAAGAGAGTCCACGACCCTCGAGCCACACTGGCCAGCACCTGCAATGAAGGACACTCCCTTCATGCCATCACAAAACAAGGTACACAACCCCCCATCTATCATATCACATAATCATCAAGGCAAGCATGCTTCAGGCGAGGTGGTAGGTGTCACTAGCCTAACGGTCCTAAGTTATTCCCTAACCCTACCAAGGTTCTCGAGGATTTACCACGTCTTAGCCACATCAACACGAAGGTCAGTGTAACTAGAGCCTCATGTCTACTTTCCAACCACACAAACCAGAGTTAACCAAAATACAAGCACAACACAGGAGTTTCAAACATAAAGTCAGTCAAGGATTTACACATGCTCCAAACCATTTAGTTCACAACTTTAAGCCCCTAAACCCATATACCACATGCTCAGGAAGTTCCTACTCAAGAAGAATTTCAAACCTAACCACCCAAAATTACATGCTCCACAATCAGAATTCAAGCACTCCACAGAGATTTACAATCTTTTCCAGCATAGTCTAAAATTAAATTGACAACTCAATAGGGGCTTATTCCAAAAACTACTTACCTCAAAGAAGAAACAAACTACAATAGCTCAAGCCCAAAAATCACTTGCTGAAAAAAAAATACAGGCACCTGGCAATAACGCAACAGCCCAAAAATCAACTAATTAAATTTTAAATAAACTTAACCAAGGACTCCATACTTGACTTTTGGGGTTTTATTTAAAAGGTGGTGAAAATCTCACCTTTCCAAATTTCTGGTCAATAACGCAGCTCCTTGAAATATGTGACAATTCCTCCAATTCCAAACTTTGCCTCCTATTAACCTTCAATTTAATTCCAACAATTAAGGTCAATTTAACTTGCAAAAACAACCACTCAAAACTTACAGAAAAACCCCAATCATGCCTCCAAAATTAAATCCAATTTATTTCAGGCCTCACTGCATTAATAACTTACCCAAAATTAATTTAATCTTACCCCGTTGGCGCTGTACAGTAGCTCAAGAACGCCCCAAATGGCCTCCATCGATATGAAAATCCTAGACTTGAATCCAACCAATTTGGGTTAATTTAAAATGGCCTCCAATCAATAAATCAGTCCCATAAACTCAATAATTTCATCTTAAACAACAGTGAAATTTTACCCAAAGAGAACGAGGCTATACCGTGATGAAAACCCACAAAAACGCTGGTGTAAAAGGGCCAAACACGGACTGAAAATAGCCCCTTGCTATTTATGCAACCGGAGCGAAAAAGGAGAGCGACGGAGCTTCCTGGTCGGAGGGCGTGTGCGCGGCGGGATTGGCGCAAACGGCCGGTGGCTCGCGGCTTCTAACGTTGCTGACTACTGCGAGGGGCGGCGACTCGGTGGCTTCCGGCGATAGGGCGAGCAGCTACAGATGACGTTCCGGCGAGGGTGGGAGGCGAATGCAGTTGACTTTTAGAGAGGAAGAAAAAGGAGTCAGAGGTGGGGGTTCTTGGCTTGGGTTTTCGAAGAGAGAGAGATATATGGATGAGATGGATGGGATGGGGGGTTTCATTTTTTTTTGGGAATTTTAAAATAATAATAAAATAAAGAGGAGTTAGCCCAAAAGAGGGAAAAATCGCGATTGAGGGGGAGAGAATCAAGGAGAGTGGGTTTGATTTTCCAAAAAAAATGGCATCATCATAATTCCTTTTTTTTTTCAAACCCTCTTTTCAAACTTCAACCATCACTACCTATTCCCAATTTGCCCTTAACCAAATCCAATTAACATACCACCAACTCCAAAATCATCAAACCACAAAACCATACAACTAATAATTCCAATTAGTACAAGGTAAAATAAAACAAAATGACAGGTGCTACAATTTAAAATTTGGTTGATTTTAAAAAATTGTACAACTTTTAATCCTCTATTACAATAAAATGGAATTGTCCCCATTTTTCCACTAACATATAAGCTCATTCTTTCTAAACCTTTCTCGATTCATTGCTCTCAAAGTTTCTTCAAATCTTGAAAGCACCATGAGATGTTATATAGTATATCCAAGTTTGCAATATATGGAAGCATGTGATGGATAATATATATATATCCAAGCTTCGCTTGGGATGTTACAATTTCTCAAAAGAAAAAGGCCTGTTTAGTTTGTGATTCGATTTTTTTTTTCGAAAACAAATAATTCAATAGAACACAAAAATAAATTCCTTATTTGTACTATATTTGAAAATATGTCTGGTTTCAAGTTAAAAAATTTAAATTTGAATTAAAAATTTAAAAAGTATATTTAGTTGTAAATTTAAAAATGAGGGAAAAGATTAACATGTGATTGGTAAAATTCATTCTCAGTGATTCTTATTAGAGTGAATTTGAACTTGTTTTTGCTATCAAGAGAAGAATATAATGGAGATAGAGATTACGGGAGGAAGGGAGAAATAATTATTTCATTAAGCATTTTGTTAAAATTATTTTAATTTTAGAAATAGTTGTGTTACGAAACATAATATATTTAATTCCTTTTTCCTGACAAACAAAATTTCATTAATCAAGAAGAAATAACATTGTTTTTTTTTTTTTCATACAATCAATTAAAACCAATTAGGGAGAGACAAACATCCTCCACTCATCTTCTTCCTCATGAAGACACGTACGTTTTTCTAGTTTTTTGCTTGCTCTAGTTTTTTTTTTTTTTCTTTCTAAAAGTTGGTATAGAAAAAATGACCACCTAACAATTCAAGGCTTCTGCACTAGAATATATATATATATATATATATATATATATATTCAAGAAAAAAACTTAGATGCATCCTTAACTACACCATTCTTTTTGTAGCCCATCTAATTATTCATCCACAGTTTGCTACGTGACAATTTTTTTTTAAATTAATTTTTTTTTCCTATTATGTGATTAGAGTAGGCTACAAAAAGATAGACATACTGCTCTATATTCAAGACTTCTATAATAATATCTTAATAGTTTTTAATTATAATTATACTTTATTGATTAATCTTACTACTTTCAAAATAATTTTTTAAATCATAAGTTTTGTTCTCAAACTTTCTTAAATTCTTAATATTCTAATAGATAATTGCGTAGTGGGCTAAGTTTAAGCACATAGAAGCATACATCTCGTGGGTAAAGGACAAAAAGAAAAAAGAATGATTATTAATAAATTAATACGTTTTGTGGGTACAAATAGATGGGGGCAGAGAAAGAAAGAGTTGAATCAGATTAAGGACAGAACGCATTGTGAGCAATGGATAATAACAATGGAAGGCATTTAATTTTGTGGGTAATGTTGTACTTGTGTTTAAGAGGAGAGTGTTTAAAGGAGGCTGATAGGATTGGGAGGCTGCCGGGCCAACCAAGCGTTAGCTTCCAACAATTTTCAGGATATATTACTATCCATGAATCCCATAACAGAGCGCTCTTCTACTACTTTGTTGAGGCTCACACTCATCCTGCTTCCAAGCCTCTTCTTCTTTGGCTATATGGAGGTAATTTTGTTCATAACTTCCATTTCTGTTTTATTTACTTTTTCCTCAACTTCCTTGAGGGAGTTGACATATATTATTGTTCCTCCAAAACAAATCTAAGGAGAGTTTTTCTCTTAAAATGCAAGCATGAAAATTGATGTAGCACTTGATGTGTAAAAATTGAAAATCATATCTGACATCATTTACAACCATCATATATTCATATGTAAATTAACCTAATAGGTGATGTGGAACAATTGGTTTTGTGAATGATTGTAAATGATGTCAACGTAATGAATGGTGACAACTTTTTTAGTCTTTTATATAGTTGAAATTGACTTGTACATAATGTCACATACCCTTTCTAATTTTTATACATCAGTTATTATGTTAGTTTTTATTTGTCATTTTAACAAAGAAAAAAAAACTCTCACATAATTTTTTAACCCTATGAAGCAAAAAATTTATAACAAATATTTTAAATTAATAAATAACCATCACTCGGTTAGTCTAATGAACATGATTTATGCAACAATGTTAACGACAAAGATTTATATTAGAATTCAAAATTGAAAGTTCAAACACATAGTTAGAGTTATTTAAAGTTCATGAACTAAATAGATATAATTATAAAAACTCACGCTTTGTTGGCTAACAATTTCATTTTGAAAATTTATGTTTGCTTCCTCACAAATTCTATAGTACGTTTTTTCCACCTTTATTAAGAAAACATTTGAATATTTAATGAAGAGTCAACAAAAAATTAGAAAGAAAAGATGTTGCCAAGTTTACCATCTAAGTATGATTAGTGAAACTTTTTTTTTTTTTTTTTAATGTGTCTGAAAGTAATGTTTGTATTTTGTTAAGGTCCTGGCTGTTCATCCCTTGGCGTTGGAGCTTTCGTTGAGCATGGTCCTTTCAGACCAAAAGGAGATGTTTTGATTCGTAATGACTTCAGTTGGAACAATGGTTTGTTCTGCATAAGCTTTTGCCCCTTTTTTCTGTTTCTTTTTTTTTATTTTTCTCTTGTCTTTGTGGTTGGACATTTGATTATTTCTTAAATCCGAAATTAAAATTATCAATCAATTACTTTGTTCATTTGCAGTTGCGAACGTACTATACCTTGAATCTCCTGCTGGAGTTGGCTTCTCGTTTTCTGAAAATGCCACATTCTATACTATAGTTAATGATACTATTACAGGTTCTCTTAACTTAATTCACATACCTAATTAATCTTGAGGTATTACAAATGTGTGTGTAGAATTAATTTTGTTTTATAGAATATTTTTTTAATATAAAAATAATAATTTTGACTAATTAAAATAGACTTCATTTTTTTAATGGTGTTCCATTGCATATAAAAATGTTTATATAATTTTAAAGATACTTCACCTTTCGATGAACAAAATTCTACTCTTTAAGAATAGGTACAAACTTACTCTTATGATATCCCTGGAATCTTTTTTCCAATAAAAACAAATACTTTTTATTTTAAATTCAAGAATATTAAGATGAGAAATTCGAATATGTGATCTCCATGATAGATACATAATATATTTTATTTTTTTAATTCAACAACATGTGGGATAGGAGAATTTAAAATATTTGACATTTTGGTTGAAGATATATCTCTTAATCAGTTGATCAATTATGCTCCAAGTTGATACATAAATAATAAGTTGGGCTATATGCTCATGGTGGCCAAAAATATCCTTTAATTTTTAATTTTTTCATAGTGTTTAAATACATTTCTAATTTTTATTTTTATTTTGTTAAGAATTTAATGGTTAAATTATAAATTTGGTCTCAATGGTTTAGAGAAAGTTAGAATTTAATATTTACGTGGTTTTAAAAGTTAGAATTTTCGTTCCTGTATGATTTGATAAAACCTCATAAATAGTTCTTACCGTTAGAAGCCACTAACAAATTAAGTACATGGTTAACTACCATGTGTCAATGAAATGATATTTTGTATTTAGCTAATAGCTAATTGGATAAAAAACGACTTGTCAATTTCTAAAGAAGTTGCATTAAATTGCTAATTTCAATCCATTTTTTAATACATTAAACTACTTTAACCTACTCAATCAGCTCAATACAAAAGGCCACTTCACTGACGCATGAATAGGCCATGTATTTGGTTGATTTCAGCACAAGACAACTTGGTTTTCCTGGAACGGTGGTTCGAAAAATTTCCAGAATACAAGAGCCGAGATTTCTACATCAGTGGAGAGAGCTACGCACGCCATTACATTCCACAACTTGCAAGCCTCATCGTTGAATCCAAACTAAACATTAAACTCAAGGCTATAGCTGTAAGAGATCGATATCTTCTAATTTCTTTTTATTTTTTTGGGGGGTTAAACTGAATTAATAAAATTAATTACCAAAAATAATTTATTTTGATCAGATAGGGAATCCATTGTTGGAATTCAACACAGATTTCAATTCACGAGGTGAGTATTTGTGGTCTCATGGGTTGATATCAGACTCTACCTATCAACTTCTGAACACAGTTTGCAGCATTTCCCAAATCACAAGAGAGTCCATTCTACACAACGTTTCTAGTGCATGTTCTCGAGTCGATAATTTGGTGTCACAAGAATTTTCAGAATTCATCAATTTATATTCCGTCAACCTCGATGTTTGTACATCCTCAACCCTATCACACGCAGCTGGAATACTCCGTTCTTCACTCCTCTCCAACTCCAAACAACGACATCAACCTAATCAAAAACCTCGGAAAACCCTCCCACAATACTCGGTCAGCTTTAAAACCTTATCCATCGTTTAATTCGGCTACAACATACTTTTTTTTTTTTTTGCAGAATTTGAATTCATTTTTTTAAAATAGTTTCAAGTATATAATATTTTAAATTCTTTCTAAAACTTTTTGATTTGTTGTTGCCCAAATTCGGACATGAGAAATCTCACCTGACCTTCACGCAATAGCAACGGTAAATTTGTATTTTGAGGGGAAAATATAGCCTGCAAAATAGAACGAGTTGCACACCGATGTGGTGCTTGCCACACAGGCTTCGATGCTTAAGTCAGACAAGAGAATTTGTGTGTAGCAAAAGTTTTTAGTATCAGGAAGAGCTTACCTTTTGTAGGTTGTAAAATAAAATTTATATGAGAGAATAACCTAGGGTTTTCTCATTTCCTTTACGAATTAGGTTAAGAAAGAACCAAACCAGGCTGAACCTAAAGCATCATGGACCAGGGACGCAAGTGCGTCATATTGCATGCACCTATAAAGAAAAAGGTCCTCCTCAGCTTGGCATGACTTCAGCCTAGCTAAATCTTTTCTTCTCCTCTTGCTTTTTAGCTTGGTCTCCTGTACTTTCCTAGGCTCGTTCGATGTCAGGCCCGTTTTGTATTGGTTATGATCCTGATTTCTCCTTTCCTTATTAGGCTTATTTTTTTGGTCCAAAATTACCTATAACATTAGCCTCCACTCCTTAATTGAGATTCATAGTCTGGCTATTAATGATTATGGAGTGGACCTATAGAGCTTAATTTTAGAGTATAACTCTTTTAAATAAATTTTTCTCTTTTGAGACATTGTTCATTAGGCTCTGTTGGGTTGCTTTCCTTTAGCCTTCTAACATAATTCTAAGAATGGCCCATCAAGCCTTTTGAGCTGATTTTGGGCTTTCTCAGATTCAAATGCTCCAAGATGAGCCTTGGATTATTCTTAGAATGACCAATCATGTCTCTCTTTCGGGTAGAGTTGTGGTCTTTTTTAGGTTTAAGTGCTTCATGATAGACCCCAAATTATCCTTAATTAAAATAACCCGTCAAACTCCGTGGGGATGACTTTAGGCTTTCTTAGGTTCAAGTGCTCTAGGCCCTAGATTTTTTTAGAATAACCTATGATGATTTTTTCGGCAAATTTTCTCGGGACTTTCAACTTAGATTTAATGTCTCTAGGGTGGTTCCTAGATTATCCTTAAAAGGATCCATCATGCCTCTCATTCAGGATGAGTTGTGGGCTTTCTTGAAGGTTTAAGTGCTACAAGATAGGCCTCGGATTGTAGCTAGGATGACCCATCCAATCCCGTGGGGATGATTCTACGTTTTCTTAGGTTCAAGTGCTCTAGGCCCTAAATTTTCTTTAGAAGAACCCATCATGTCCTTTTGAGCAGATTTTCGGGCCTTCTTAGATTTAATTGTTTCGGGGTGGTTCCTAGATTATCTTTAGAATGACCTATCGTGCCTCTCATCGAGCAGAGTTGTGGGCTTCCTTAGGTTTAATTGGTCCAAGGAAGGCTTTGGATTATCATTAGAATGACCCATCAAACTCCATGGGGATGACATATGAGAGTTCCACTAAGCATTATGAAAGTTATGACATTGTGAGTGATCACCACTCCTGCTGGAAAATTGTTGTACCCGAGAATGCTTTGTGCTAATTTCCATTCCTATTATCTTGTTGATCACGTTTTGGAATATAGCCAAATTAGATATGATTTTAAAGCTCTCTGAAGAATCTTTCCAGCCATATAAAGATCACGTCGATCCAAGTTTTGAAGAATAAGTTATTGGTAAAATAATGAAGACTGTGTAATCCAGAAACTTTCTTTATTTGTAAACTTCTATGTTTATTTTGAGAATTTAGGAAAGAATTTTCGATTTTTGGATGTATTTTCTAGCATTTTGCTAGACAGAAAATTATTTACTTTATTTTGAATATTATTCCCTAATCGTTTTGAGAAAATATATTTCTAGAATTTAGGATTTCTTACTTGTGTAAGTTGTCTACTTCAAGGCTATTTAAACATTCTTTGGAATAGCTGCAAAAGGGGGTCTCCTAGTGTAGTCTTTTTAGACAATAGTTTTTAGAATTTTTCTCCCTTTTTCTTCACTTTTCTTTTGGCACTATATCGAACCAATGACGAACCTTGGCTACATCATCACAATGAGTAGCTAAGGTAAGTGTTCCAATTCATAGGTCGATGTAGTTCAGTTGTAATGTTGTGAGACTTTGAGTTGTATTGAATTTTATTCTCTTTGTCTAAGTATTCTTGCTTTCCATTTTAATCCTTGTATGTATGCATTTATCAAATTGACTACTCGATTGCATGTGTTTATTTACAAGTTTGCTATGCATGAAAATTACATTTCGTAATTGTTGTGATTGATTGCTTAATTAAAGTAGCAATAGGATTGGCTCAGGTGTGTGTATCTAAGGCTTTTCCTAAAGTACATAGCTTGTATGATAAATCCTAGGAGACAAGAAATATTGATTAATTGGTTTATGCTATCTCAATTAGTTAATCAATTTTAGTCCCCCCATCATTCTTATTCTATTGCTTGATTTGTATGGAATGCTATCATACCTAGTAAATTAAGTAATAAGTTTAATTGTAATGCTTTGTTGTAATTAATAGACTTAGGGGAATAAAATCTAATTTGGCTTTTCCAATTAGGTTGACTAAGTACTTAGATTAAAATGATTAATTTATTTGTGTAAGTCAATGATTGATATTGCATTTGAATGAATCGCACCTATGGATTGGATATTGGTAAGATTTGATATATCTTTGTTTTTATATGCGTATGTTTTATTTTATTTACAAAAAACACAAAACTCTATTTTTATTTTCTTTTGCAAATTAAATTTGAGAAATTGATATTTGGTTCCCTGAGATCGACCCGGTCCACTTAATAGTACAAGTAGCTTAGGATCGGCTCATAAATTGTAATTTGACGAGCCATTAACAAGCTCGTGTCACTCCTTCTGGGTCTTACCCTCTTTGGAAGAGGTTAGCCTAGACCTCATCATATAGGTCTAGTTAGCTTGGATTCGGTTGATCTTCAGTGTCTTCAGCTCTGTAGTGGTCGTCTCTGTTCGTATTCACTTAGTGTTCGTCTCTGTTCGTATCCACATGGAGCTTTTCCCTTGGGTTACAAATGAGTTCTTTTAAGCTTCCTTTATTTGGTTGAACCTCCTTTGTATATGTCTTCAAGCTCTCCTTTAGAATAAGTGGGTTCGGCCTCAGCCTTGGCCTCGACTTAGGTGAGGTAGGCTCGATCTCAGCCTTAGGTCATGCTAGTCTTCTCATTTCTTTCAATCAAACTCCTTCGAGTAGCCCCAACGAATCCTTGGCCCCAATTTTTCCAACCAATGAACAAAGTGGAACCTCGATCTCAACTCTACGGGACGATGTGTGAGGCTCCTTGAGTCTCCTCCTGTTGGTTGTTTTCAATTTTTCCTCGAATCGTCCCTTCTTTGAATGAGACTAAGGTGACTATATCATCGGAGGGAGGATCGCAGAAATTATGGAATGTTTGTTCTTAGTTGAATACTCACTACTTCTGTTTTACTAGTTTGAAGTCTCTGTCAACATTCAATAAATCTTCATGTGACCAATCAAGCTTTTTTTCTATTCAACCTCCAGTTTAGTTCCAATATTTACTCGTCTATCCTCGAATGTGAATGGAATGGATTCTAGTGGGGTGGACCTCTCTGGTCAGCCTTGAGCTCCTCCCGTTGGCCGGGAGTTGGTCGACCTCCCCTCTTCTTTGTAACATCAGGAGCATGTTCGGATTTAAGTTTGTTGCTTCCAATTTTCCTTAGATCACCCACCTTCTGGATGAGGCGTAAGCGACCTCATCACTAGAGAGAAGATAGAGGAAACATGGAAGGGTTTTTCTTAAGTTCTTCGTGGGTGATGGTCCTTGGGTTGTCCCTCATTCGGATGAAGTTGAGGTGATCTCATCACTAGAGGGAGGATCATCGGAGCCTCGTCCATCTTTTTCATCATCTTGCTCATTCTTAAATGCAGTGTGCAACCCTCTGCCAAAATTCCTTCTTCCCATAGATGACACCAACTATTGTTGCCAAAATCTGGACAAGATAATCTTACCTAACCTTCACGTGATAGTAACGGTAAATTTTTATTTTGAAGGGAAGACATGGCCTATAAAATCGAAAGAGCTGATGTTGGTGTGGTGCGTTGCGTTATTTTTAAGTGCTAGCAATTAACCGCAAGTGTACAATTTCAAGTTTTAATATAGTGATATAAGTATCGAGTTATCGTCTCCACAGGGATTGGTTTTCTTTAATTTAATTAATTACCATAATTACTAATGCCAATTTTATTTAGAGAACCTAAACTTGGATTGGAATGAGAGAATTAATTAACATGCAACAACTCTAAGTCAAGAATTACAAAAGTATGCAATTGACTCTCTCAAGCCCAATTGAACTCATGCTAAATAATAGATCAACCTCTCAATCTATTTCTACAACTAAACATGGCATTAAGACATTATTTTAACGGCTTCTAGTATTAACCTATTCATTTTCATGTAATAGATCAATCCTAGTCATGCATCTAAGTACTTTAATTAAATTTATTTTCTCAAGGTTAATGTAATTTAACATACAAAGCTATGGCAAAAAGCTTAAACAAATGACTCAAGATGCATAAAAAGCATTACGATATAATATAAATAAAAAATCCAACATGGTCTCAAAAGTACAACCATCTAAGAGTCTAAAATACTCAGAATTACAACACATATTCAGTACAACGCGTGCCAACACTCGTTCCCGTCAAGATGTCTCGCGATCTCGAGCCTTGAGTCACCTCCTTAGCTCTCCAAAGTGTCCTCTAAGTTCGAAAACAATGTATGAATTAAAAATATGATTTCTGTCTCTAAAAAATAGCTCCCTTTTGTAAGAACCCAACTAGGACCACTACTACACACTACACAACAACGGACCTCAACCATGAAAAAGGAGTTCAAACTAAACCTTCAAACTAGTTCAGGCAAACATTTCACAAAATTCACTTTATTTCGGGTTTTCGATTCAAAAAAAAAAAAAACTTGCAAAACATTTCAATTTAAAGATAATTTTGCCAAAATTAAAAATACCCAAAAATACAACTAAAACATGAGGGAAGGAAACAACATAGAATTGGGCAACTATTCTATCATAAGAAATAGGGAACAATTATATCTCCATAGCCCTGTCAAGCCAATGCCTTTGCCACATGCCTCCTGAGTCACTAACCACCTGAAAAGAGAAAAACAATGTAGCATAGGGTGAGTATAAAAATAATCAGTAAGTAGTCCACTTAAAGTCCAAAGATACACAACACCACAAACCACTCAGGCTCCTAATCTTACTTAGGTTCTACAAACTCTCTTGGCTAAGTGACCACTTAACCCACCCTCGTCTATGGTATTGCCTCATTGTTATACCTTAAAGTCATGCTTCTGATCCATGAGGCTTCATCCCCATAGCTAGCATAAAGCAAGAAGGTTCACCACACTCGAAGGCCCACCAACCCTTTGGCTAGCTCTTGTAATGGATGACACACCCTCCAAGCCATCACACATCAGGGGCTTCATCCCCATAGCTAGCATACAGCAAGAAGGTTCACAACCCTCAAGCCACACTTGAAGGCCCACCGGCTTTCTGGCTAGCACCTACAATGGAGGACACACCCTCCATGCCATCACACATTAGTGTACACAGCCCACTAGTTATCACATCACATCAACATCCTAGGCAAGCATGCTTTAGGAGGGGTAGTAGGTGTCGTGTCACTAGCCTGAAGGTCCTAAGTCATACCCTAACTCTAACAGGGTTCTCAAGACTATATCGCCATAACAATCAACAACACACAATATCATGATAGACATGTCTTACAATTACAATCAACAACCACTCAGATCAGGTCCTCCAATTATAAACACCATTCATGAACCTCAGGCATAAATTCATCCAAGGTTCTATACATGATTCACAAATACCAACCATTAGTTTGCAACTTTGAACCCCCTAACCATAATAGCCACGTGCTAAGGTAAACTTAAGCTCTATCCTCACGATAAATTTCATATTACTTCAGCCAACAACTCTATGTCCCACATACACACATTTAAGCACGTTTGTTCAATCACAAATCAACATAAACATAAACCAAACTTATTCAATCACAAACTTAGGCAATTTTTTAAGGTGCTACACATGCTAATCACAATTAACTGAAAACTTTAATCCCCTATTTCCATTATAGCCACATACTTCGGCTACTTTTAGCTCAAAACAACTTTTGCACAGATCCACTAACTGTCACATGCTTCAAAAACACAAATTCAGGCATGCTTTCACAATTCACAAATTTCCAAACATAAACCAAATTCAAATAATAACTTAAAGGACTTAATCTAAATGACTACTTACCTTAGACAAAAATAACTAATAATCCAAGTACCCGAAAATAATCATTTTCTGTAAAATTAAATAGCACCACCTAGCAATAAATAGAGCAGCACAAAAATTAAGTCAAGACTTGGCTAAAAATTACCCAATTAAATTCTAAAATTATTTTTGGGTTTTCCCTAAAAAGGTGGTGAAAAATCTCACCTTTCTAACTCTCTGGACAGTAACCCAACTTGTTGGAAATTGTGCCAAAATACCTAAAATCCAAAGTTTGGCATTCCCTTACTGTTGTTATCTTCAATATAATCCAATAATTTAAGGGTCAATTTATCTTACTAAAATAGTTCCTAAAATTTCATAGAAAGGTCTTAAACGTGCATCCAATTAAACCCAATTGATGTTGGCCAAAATAATTCTTCAAAAACCAATTTAATCTTACCCACACAATATTGTACAGTGACTTAAAACGTTTCCAAAACGCCGCAAATGGCCTCCAATCGAGATGAATATCCTGTAACATTAATCTGACAATCAAAGGGTCACTTTAGATGGCCATTTAATAAATAAATCAGCCCCTATAATTCCATATATCGACCTTGAATGAATTCCAATACCTTACCCAATAAAAATGTCAGAAAAACGACCCCAAAACTTATTGTCTTGCAAACCAACAAGAGAGAAGAGACTTTCAACTGACAGCGACGACGTGCGACGGGGTTGGGTTGGTCGATGAATCGACGACCGATGGTGGTATTGCAGATGGTGGGAGGAAGAAGAAAAAAAAATAATCGATAAAGGGGAGGGGTTTTCTTACGTACGAATGGAGAGAGAGAGAAAGAAATAATAAAAATTTAAAAAAAAAAGAAAAAAAAAAAGAAAAGAAAAGTCCAAATGGGGGGAACTTACATGAGAGGGGGAGAGAATGGGGGTGGTTATTTGACTTTCTATTTTAAAAAAAAAAAAAAAAAACTAAAACTCCCTTTTTCAAACAACACCCAAAATGAAAATTTCTTTTTGCCTTCATTCAACCTCAATTCCAAATAATAACTTAAATAATTCCATTTTAACATAAGGTATACATCTTATACAACATTTAATTTGAATAATGACCAAATAAAAATGTTGGGCATTACAACCTTCCCTCTTTAAGAACTTTCGTCCTTGAAAGTTTCTAGTCTTGAAAAAGTTCAGGATACGAAGCACGCATCTCATCTTCTCACTCCTAAATTGCCTCCTCGACTTGGTGGTTCTGCACAAGCACTTTGACCAGATCAATTTCTTGGTTACGGAGAGTCTTTTGATCCTTTGCCAAGATTTGCACAGGCCTTTCTTTGTAACATAAGTTCTCATTCAACAGCAATGGCTCGAAATCAATCACATGCGACGGATCTAACATATACTTTCGCAGCACTGATACATGGAAAACATCATGAACTACAGAGAGAGAAGGTGACAAAGCCAATTGATATGCCATAAGGCCAATCCGTTCCAAGATCGCAAATGGTTCGATAAACTTGGGACTCAACTCCCCTTCTACCAAACCTCAAAACTCCTCTCATCAGAGTTACATTTAGGAACACATGGTCACTGACTGCGAACCCTAAGTCTCTTCGCCTCATGTTGGCATAACTCTTCTGTCTACTCTGCTTAGTTAGCATCCTTGCCCTGATCTTCTAAACTGTATCATTCGAAACTTGGACCGACTCGGGTCCTAACAACTTGCGCTCACCTACCTCGCCCCAATACATAAGGGACCTACACCTCTTATCATAAAGGGCCTCAAATGGTGTGCTACCTCATTGCTTGATAACTATTATTATAAGCAACCTCTATCAAATGTAGGTCAGTATCCTAACTACAAGTAAGGTCTAACACCCAAGCTCACAACATGTCCTCTAGGGTCTGAAGTCTCTTAGTTTGACCATCGGTATGAGGATGAAAATCTGTGCTTAAATTTAATTAAGTACCCAAGGCATTCTGCAAACTTTTCTAAATGTTCGATGTAAATGAGGATCTCTATTAGAAACTCTTAAAACAGGCACCTCGTGCAACCTAACTATCTCCTCTAAATGCAACTGTGCCCACTTCTCAACGGTGTAAGTAGACTTCCCTGGAAAGAAATGGGCCGACTTGATCAATCTAACCACGATAATCCAAATCACTAAGAATCCTCTAACCGTCCTTACCCTGTTATGAAGTCCATGGATACATCTTCCCATTTTCATAGTGGCACACTCAAGGGTTGTAACCAACTCGTTGGCCTCTATCTCAGAGCCTTTATTTGCTGACAGACTAAACACCTACTGGCAAAGTCTGCCACATCCCTGTCCATACTATGCCATCAGTAGAATTGTTTTGGATCCTGATACATCTTGGTATTGCTCGAGTGCATCAAAGATGGAAAGTTATGAGCTTCAAATAGAATCTCGTTCTTGAGCTCATCGACCTCGACACACACAACCGCCCTCTAAACAGAAGGCCCCTATCCACTGCCAACGAGAAATCAATCTCTTGCCCTAACTTAACTTGACGTAAGGAGTCAATAAGATTAGGATCCTCTGCTAGGAACCTATAACACGCTACTGAACTATCAACTGAGCCAACTAAGCAGTAACCTCTCCCATCACCACTACTATCCTTGCGCGTTCTATATCAAACTGTAAGCAAGCTTGGTTAGTAATCAAAGTTGAGGTATGAGTTGTCTTCCTACTGAGGGCATCAACAACCACGTTTGCCTTTTTCGGATGGTACAATATCTCCACATCGTAGTCCTTCACCAACTCAAGCCACCTACAATGCCTCATATTCAACTCCTTATGAGTGAAAAATACTTAAGGTTCTTGTGGTCCGTGAAGATTTGGATCCTCTCACCATACAAGTAATGCCTCCAAATTTTTAGGGTAAAGACCACTGCTGCTAACTCCAAATCATGAGTGGGGTAGTTGCGCTCCTACTCCTTTAGCTAACGAGAAGCATAAACAATCACTTTACCATGTCGTATTAACACACAACTCAAGCCCTTTTTGGACGTGTCACTATAAACAACGAACTCACCTGTCCCATCAGGCACAACAAGTACAAGTGTTGAAACCAACCTCTGCTTACTTGAGCTTCGAAAAACTTGCCTCACACACATCACTCCAGATGAACGCAATTCCGATTCAAGACAACTGAGTCAAGGGCGTAGCTACCTTGAAAAATCCTGAATAAAACTGTAGCAACCCACTAAGCCCAAGAAACTCCGCACCTCATTGACTGAAGTTGGACGAGGCCACGTAGTAATTGCTTCCACCATTGTCGAGTCCACTGAAACTCCATCATTCGACCCCACGTGACCTAGGAAGGTCACCAGCTAAAGTCAAACTCACACTTGGAGAACTTGGTGTATAACTTGTTTGCCCTTAGAGTTTCCAACACTTTCCTAAGGGAAACCTCATGCTCCACCTCTAACTTGGAATAAAATAATAAATCATCAATAAAGACGAACACGAAGGTGTCAAGGAACTCCTTAAATACCCTGTTCATTAGAACCATAAAGACTGCAAGCGCATTAGTCAACCCAAACGACATCACTATAAACTCAAAGTGTCCATACCTGGACCTGAAAGTTGTTTTGGGAAATATCTCCCTCTCTAATCCTCAACTGGTGATACCCTGACCTCAAGTCAATCTTTAAAATCATAGCAGCTCCTAGCAACTGATCGAACATGTCATCAATTGAAGGGTTTTTTACTTTCAGTTTCTAGTAGTCCATACATAGGCACATAGATCCATCATTCTTCTTCACAAACAGAACTGATGTGCCTTAGGGCGAGACACTAGGTAGAATAAAATCCCCTATCTATCTGTTTTTGTATCTGTAACATAAGCTCCCTCGACTCCATTGAAGCCATTATGTAAGAAGCCTTTGATATCGGAGTTGTCCCTAGTGTGAGCTCAATATTGTCCCTAGTGTGAGCTCAATACTGAAATCTACCTCCTGTGTTGGTGGTACCTAAAAGGTTCACTTCACTTTATTTGACACTAGTACAACCTTTTTCCATCTTCTTCGAACCAACTCAACTTCTCTTTTCAATCACATTAAGGGCTTCTTTAGTTCCTAGAATTTATTTGACCCTAAAATCAAATCTCTGAAACTTCACCGATGAGACCGACAATCAACCTCTTCACTAACAAAGCCTCAACGATCCTTCATTAGCTCTTTTACAACTAATGTCAATAACTGTCTTCTTGCTTCCACTATTTTGTAAATCTAAGACGGGGTCTTATTAAAGCCCTCTTCTAAGATTTGGATTGCACAAGGTTAATCATTTACTTTAGGAGAAAAAGAAAATTCTCACACTAAGCTAAGTTTCATAACCAAAGTCTGATGCACTTGCCTTTAGCCAAAACTTACAAAAGTTCTGAGTTTCAAATACTAAGAAGATTCCTTTCACAACATCTAACAACTTGTAAACGTTAGTCAATGTTATACTTGAGTACTAGGAATCTCAATATATCAATTCCCTTTTTGTCTCTCGAGACAACAAAACTTTTCTACAACATCTTTTTTTTCCTCATAATTTCCTTTATTAAGACCAATAATTATCTTCTTGTTTCCAAGAAAAATGTATCATCAATAAGAGAAAACATGTCTCTATTCCTCATCCCGTCATTTTTTCCCATTTGAGATTCCATATTCTCACCAATTCACTTGTAGTCTAGTTACTCTTGGGCCCCATCATTCCTTTAGCCTAGCAGGTGAGGAATGACACAAGTAACTTACTTGGTTCATGAACCTTAAACTTTGAAAGAATGAACCCGAAAGTTAGTTCCCTCCAAACTATCATCCTCAATGTTCAAAGACGTTTAAGAACTTCACCCTACTTAACTCGTCTCCTAATAAAGAGCTTCTCGAAAACTCTATCAAGTATATTTATAAACCTAGACCTCTAAAATTTGTAGTAATAGTGGCCAGGGTCGATCTCAAGCATTTGATTTCTTAGATTTAATTAAGTACCATAGTTATTCACACCTAATTTTATCTAGAGAACTCAAAATCAAGAAGTAAAATAAAGCTAAACTTAACTACGTATTTACAGTGTTGGAGACACTTAGAGAGAATCCTTTTTAGACATTGGTTTTAGCAAGTTAACCCTAAATTTGGTCAATCCATGAAATAAATCATACATGCAACATTTATAAGCCAAGAAGTTACAAAGATATTTAATTAGCTCTCTCAAGCCTCAGCTAAATCTCATGCTTAATTAGTGCATCAGCCTTTCAGTCTAATTTCATAACAAAGCATGGCATTACAAAACTTCTCATAACGGCTTCTATTAGAAAGCAATTCATTCTCATGCAAATGTTTACGAATAGTTATACAAACGAATCTAAACTTAAGTCTACTTTCTCAAGTTAAACTCAAATTATACTAAGCTAACCTTCACAATAATTATGAGTATGTATAAATAGATGTTGAAATATAACAAGTTCAAGAATTAAACCAATCATCCAAAAATACCAAGTCTAAAATTGAGTTCAGTCACTCAAATTCACAATTACAACTCTAAAATCATATAGAAGTCTAAAAACAAAAACGACAAAATAAATAGGAAAGAAGGGAAAAACTCTTTGACGCATGCCACACTCGTCCCTGTTGTGATATGTCACGATCCCAAGCCTTGAATGTCTTCCTTGGCTCTCAAGAATGCTCCCTTAGTCCCAAATACGACTTTGGACTGGTCTCTCTCCAAATGGTCTCCCCGAATCTGCAGCCAAAGTCTTCTTTTTATAAACATCATAACAGCTTCGAGATGCTAAGGACAGCGTCTCGACATTGTGACCTAATTTGCAAAGTAAACAAGGAAAATCAGGGTAGCATTGAGATGCTACATGCAACGTCTCAACACTACGGACGGAAAATGCCTTGTGCTAGTGTTTTGGGGGTTGAGACGCTCAAAAGTGGCGTCTCAATGCCACCCCTTGCAAATTGTCCAGCTTTTGTGCCTACATTAGCAGCGTTGAGATGCTATAGACAGCGTCTCAACGTTGTCCTCTCGGGTTTCAATGATGCAACTTAGCTTCTCCTTAATTCCAAAGCTCTAAAACACACATCTATGCTCCCTTTACTCCAATATTTACTCCAAATGAAGAAATTCGCTTTGTTTGCTCAAATCCTACAAAATAAACAAATTATGTAGATGAAGACACACTTTAACACAACAAACTAGTAAGAATATAAGTCAAGAAATATCACACTTTTGTGTGCTATCATCTCCTACATAAAGTGACAATCTATCATACATAAATCAACTGAAGGGTTACTTCATAAACCTACATGCCAAGAAACAATGAACCAAAATACAAACATTAACCCTACGCTACTTTGAACATTTAGCAAAAGACAAACATGACAGTGGTAAGGCATTCTTGCGCTTGGCTATGGAAAAACAAGTACTTATGAGGTAAGCAAGTCTACATAACCTAAAACTTAGGGCTATACTACACACTATACAACAACCGACCTCAACCATGCAAACCAAACCTTCAAACTAGTTCTGGTAAACATTTCACAAAATTCACTTTATTTTGGGATCCCGATTCAAAACAAAATAAACTTGCAAAACATTTCAATTTAAAGATAATTTTGCCAAAATTAAAAATACCCAAAAATACAACTGAAACACGAGGGAACGAAACAACATAAAACTGGGCAACTATTCTATCATAGGAAATATGGAACAACTATATCTTCATAGCCTTGCCAAGCCAATGCCTTTGCCACACGCCTCCTGAGTCACTAACCACATGAAAAGAGAAAAACAGTGTAGCATAGGGTGAGTATAAAAATACTCAATAAGTAGTCCACTTAAAGTCCAAAGATACACAACACCACAAACCACTCAGGCTCCTGGATCTTACTCTGGTTCTACAAACTCTCTTGGCTAAGTGACCACCTAACTCATCCTCACCTATGGTATTGCCTCATTGTTATACCCTAAAGTCATGTTTCCGATCCATGGGGCTTCATCCCCATAGCTAGCATAAAGCAAGAAGGTTCACAACCCTCAAGCCACACTCAAAGGCCCACCAGCCCTCTGGCTAGCACTTGCAATGGAGGACACACCCTCCATGCCATCACACATCAAGGGCTTCATCCCCATAGCTAGCATACAACAAGAAGGTTCACAACCCTCAAGCCACACTCGAAGGCCCACCAGCTCTCTGGGTAGCACCTATAATGGAGGACACACCCTCCATGCCATCACACATTAGTGTACACAACCCACTATGTAACGACCCGAATTCCTACGACTCTCTAAAGCGGAAGCACGACCTAATTACCTTGCTCATGGCCGAAATTTCGGCAGCATGACGACGTAACTAGAAGGAAACCAAATTTTTTTAAAGACCTGGAAAAGACATGAACACTTCTATAATACAGAATATAGACTCAGCACCCACCAAACTACGATATATAGTGCTGAGCTCAATCATCAGACAACCAAACCTAAGAACTTCTAACTAAATACACGAAAGAAAAAGAATATTTAGGATTTTACAGACCAATAAACAACAAGGAACAAAGAAACAAAACTAAAAGTTTAAACAGGGAAAAGAAATTTTGGTGGAGTCTTCATAGTCTAGTCAAGTTGTCGCCTGCGTCATCCACCCCGAGAATGTGCACAATCTGCAAAACAAACAAAGTAGCAAACATGAGTATAAACATACTCAGTAAGTAGCCCACTTAAGGGTCCAAAGTTCAAATCCATACAAATGAGGGCATCGTCCTATCTCACATAACCCAACTCAATCTATTACTTTCTCTTTAATCAGCTAAGCGCTTACTCGCCTTAACTCAGTCTCACTTCCCTTTAGTGTTACACATGTTATACCTGCGATTCATGCATTCTATGGGAGTCTAGTACGAAGAAAGAGGACAACTCTCATGCTCATCCTTCTGGGGACATCGCCCCTACGCTAGCATCATCAACACTCTAGGGGAAAATCGCCCCCTAACTCATTACTCTGGGGATAACGCCCCTATGCTAGCATCATCAACACTCTAGGGGAATCGCCCCCTAACTCATTACTCTGGGGATAATGCCCCTATGCTAGCATCATCAACACAAAAGTTGTCCTGGCACGCACATCTGCTTCTTAATTTCAACTCATCATCCATACAACCACCGCTCACACACTCTACCTGAGTCCATCCCGGTATGGCATTGTCTCGAGCACTACCAACGAGCCATGTAACTTAGGTTGACTAAGGCCGTGAAAGAAAATAACTCTCACGCCTACATACAATAGAACATCACCCATCTATGCTAGCATACAGGCAATAAGGGACGCATCCCTTATGCTTAACCTAATGGTAAATCACCTCTAAGCTAGCACCACAGGCCATAAGGATCGCAATCCTTACGCTCAACATAATGGGGAATCACACATAAGCTAGCACACAGGCCAAAAGGATCGCAATCCCTACGCTCAACATAATGGGGAATCACCCCTAAGCTAGCACCACAGTGAAGGAACACAATCCCTCACTCTCATCACATCTAGTCAACCTAGAGTTACAGACTCGCCCAGGAGAGACATAAGATCAGGTGGCTCTTATTTTATCAAGCTCCTTGCATTTTCGCACTACTTTTGGAATCTCTAGGGTAATCTACCATACCAAAATCATTTGTTATTTTCGGACCACATTCACAACCTGGCCCGTAGTTCACAAGCACATACCTGTGCTACCGGCACATAGCCCTCTATCCCTTTAATCCAGAATTCAGTTCCATAACCACCCTAGAAATCAAGACGACCAGTAACCCTCTACTCACATTCGGGACCAACTAAAATACGTTAAACATGCCCAATCATCTGCTCATTCTAAACACATGCAGCACTAACCACAGCCCTGCCCACTGAAACCCTTAAGATGTTCTAGATCAGTCTTTAGCTCAAACCAACCACTTTAACGCCTTGCTCTCAGTCAGTTCATTACCACCCGTAGAAACTATACCTCAACCAATCATTCAAGAGTTTCAAGCATTCTGGATAAATCAATAATCTATACGCAAAACCTTTAGAGAACTACGATAAGCTCATAAACATTAACATCAAACACAATCACCATTCCTAAAACTCGAGCACAAACTAATTCAAGATTCCACTCCATTACCAAGCTCGACAAGTTCTTCCGCATTGATTACTTGCAACAACAAATACCTAATTGCAACCCGTCTAAATATCACAACAATGTTACAAATCCAATCACTATCATAGGCATACTTTGTAAGGTACTACTCTTGCTATTTATAATGAGCTTGGGTCTTTAAGCCCCTATTACCATCTTAATACGTGCTCAAGCAACTTAACTCAAGGATAATTAAGGATGATTCAACCGTTCACACCATGACCCACATAATCATAAAAGACGTGTATATTTCATCACAAGCACTACATACATGAGCCAAACTCAATCAACCACAACTTTAGGTAAACTCTTAAGGTCCTACTCGTGCTAACACCAATAACTTGACTCTTTAAACCCTTAAGCTCTTTATAGCCACAAACTTAAGTCATTGAGCTCAAAACTACCCCCGAACGAAACCATTAACCATTACATGGTTCCTAGGAACGATTTCAAACGTACAATTCACCAATTACAAACATCAAGCACACATACAATTCATTTAAGAACTTAAAAGACTTAAATTCAAATAACTACTTACCTAAATAACTTCAAGATTCAAAGTAGCCTAAACTCAAATGCTCAATATTGAATCGCCAACAAAGTCCTCAAAACAGTGCTGGACAGCAGTACGAAGGTTGCAATTTCTTCCAAATCGGCCTTCAATCGAAATGGGTAATCTATATTAAGTCCAAAAATACTATGGGTTAGTTCCAAATCACTAAATTAGCTCTTTAATTCAACCTTACTACCCATAAATCACTTTGAATCGTTGTGAGAACACTTACCCATTATGAATCAGATCCAAACGGACCTATACAATCCCGAGCTTGCAAGAAATTTGACCCAAAACGCTCATCTTCCTAGCTGTCTGCACAGAACGCGCGAGAGAGAGAAGAATTGCAGTAGCCTCGGTTGTGGTCTGAGCGGCGGCGCAGTGGACTGGCGCAGTGGACTAGCGGCGGCGCGTTACAACGGAGCTGGCGGCGTGCAGCAGTCCGACGAGCTGAGCAAAACGCAAAGAGCGGCGATGACCAACGGAAACTGAAGCTTGTGGAGAGGGCGTGCGCGACGGCTTCAAACACTCCACAGCAGCGAGCTGCTCTGTTCGGCAAGGAAACTGTCGACGAGGAAAGAAAATCGGTGGGAGAGAGAATTTTGGGAGAGAGAATTTCGGGAGGGAGAAAGAGAGAGATGAAAAATCGAGAGGGAGAGGGAGAAGATAGAAGGAAGAAGAAGAAGATAAGGGAAGAGAGAGAGAAGCTTATCTCAATTGTTTTTTTTTTAAACAAAAAATCCAAATATGCCCTTTGACCAATCTCTCATTTCCCCATTTGCCCTTTCTCTCTTTCAAATTTTCAAATTAACCCCAAAATTTAAAAAAAAAACTTGAATGAAAAAAAAAATAATCCAACTTAATTCCAAAACTTCGAAAATAACGCCCCTAAATAAACCGGGCGTTACACACTATCTATCACATCACATCAACATCCTAGGCAAGCATGCTTTAGGGTTCTCAAGACTATATCGCCATAACAATCAACAACACACAAGATTAGGATAGACATGTATTACAATTACAATCAACAATCACTCAGATCATGTCCTCCAATTATAAACACCATTCATGAACCTCAAGCATAAATTTAGCCAAGGTTCTATACATGATTCACAAATACCAACCATTAGTTTGCAACTTTGAACCCCTTAACTACAATAGCCACGTGTTTAGGTAAACTTAAGCTCGTCACGATAAACTTTAGATTACTTTAGCCAACAACCCCATGTCCCACATACACACATTTAAGCACGTTTGTTCAATCACAAATCAACACAAACATAAACCAAACTTATTCAATCGCAAACTTAGGCAATTTCTTAAGGTGCTACACATGCTAATCACAATTAACTGGAAACTTTAAGCCCCTATTTCTATTATAGCCACATACTTTGGCCACTTTTAGCTTAAAACAGCTTCTGCATAGATCCACTAACTGTCACATGCTTCATAAACACAAATTTAGGGATGCTTTCACAATTCAAAAATTTCCAAACATAAACCAAATTCAAATAATAACTTAAAGGGTTAATTCAAATGACTACTTACCTTTAGGCACAAATAGCTAATAATCCAAGTACCCAAAAATAATCATTTTCTGAAAAATTAACTAGCACCACCTAGCAATAAATAGAGCAACATAAAAATTAAGTCAAGACTTGGTTAAAAATTACTAGGTTTTTCCTTAAAAGGTCGTGAAAAATCTCACATTTCCAACTCTCTGGACAGTAACTCAACTTGCTGGAAATTGTGCCAAAATACCCAAAATCCAAAGTTTGGTCTTCCCTTACAGTGGTTATCCTTCAATATAATCCAATAATTTAAGGGTCAATTTATCTTACCAAAACAGTTCCTAAAATTTTATAGAAAGGTCTTAAACGTGCATCCAATTAAACCCAAATTATGTTTGGCCAAAATAATTCATCAAAAACCAATTTAATCTTACCCATAATGTTGTATAGTGGCTTAAAATGTTTCTAAAATGCTTCAAATGGCCTCCAATTGAGATGAGTATCCTGTAAAATTAATCCAAAAATCAAATGGTCACTTTAGATGGCCATTTAAAAAATAAATCAACCCCTATAATTCTATAAATCAACTTTGAACAAATTCCAAAACCTTATCCAATAAAAATGTTAGAAAAACGACCCCAAAACTTGTTGTCTCGCAAAACCAACAGGAGACAAGAGACTGTCGGCAGTGTTCGACGGGGCAGGACTGGCCGGCGAATCGACGATCAACGACGGTATTGTAGATGGTGGGAGGAAGAATCCTTGCGTACGAACACAGAAAGAGAAAGAAATAATAAGAATTTTTTTTAAAAAAAAGTCCAAATGGGGGGAACTTGCATGAGAGGGGGAGAGGATGGGGTAGTTATTTCACTTTCTATTTTTTTTTTAAAAAAAAAACTAAAACCCTCTTTTTCAGACAACACCCAAAATGAAATTTCCTTTTTGCCCTCATTCAACCTCAATTCCAAAAAACAACTTAAATAATTCCACTTTAACATAAGGCATACATCTCATACAACATTTAATTCCAATAATGACCAAATAAAAATGTCGGACATTATACTTTTGTATGAAATAGAAATTTTCTTTTTATACTATTGAGACAACGTTGTAACGCTAGGGGTAGCGTTGCAATGCTATCCCTTTGAATCAAATAAATAAGAAAAAATTTCGAGGCTTGCATTTCAATGCTATATATGCATTGCAACACTCTGTGTGCTGTCTGCTTGGTTTGAAAGGCTGCATGTATGGTGTTGCAACGCTATGCTCTCGGATCTAGTTGCTTGGGCACTTCTTCTCCTTGTCTCTTGGGCCCCAAAGCTTTCCTTTAAGCTTCTCTTTGTCTCCAAATCACCTTAAATCCTTGATTTGACTCTCAAGGCTTGATTCCTGCAATTCATTATGTAAAAGCATTAAAGTCTACTAAAAATACCCAAAACTAACCTAAATCTAAGCCTAGAAATAGCATCCTTTTGTGTCATGGTGCTTGCACACAAGCTCCAATTCTTAAGTTAGGCCAGAGAATTTGTCTGTATCAAGGGTTTGTATCAAGAAGAGCTTACTTTTTGTAGGTTGTAAAATAGAATTTATATGGGGTAATAACCTAGGGTTTTGTTGTTTTCTTTACGAATTAGATCAAGAAAGAACCAAACCGGGCTGAATCGAAGGCATCATGGACCAAGAGCGTGCATGACACACGACCCCTTAAAGAAAAGGGCCTCCTCAGCCTTGGCCTCATGCTGAGGTTGAGGAGAGGAATTGGACCCAATTCCTTTCTTCTCCTCTTGTTTTTCAGCTCGGTCTCCTATGCTTTCCTTAACTCATTCAGTGTTGGGCCCGTTTCGTATTAGTTATGCTCCTGATTTCTCCTTTTTTTATTGGGGCTAATTCTTTTGGGCCAAAATTACCCACAACATGATTAATTATAAACATAGAAATAATTTATTATTAAATAGTCACTTACTTTTTCAGTTTTAAATAATAAACCAAACAAATTTAGAAGATTGGATCGCGTTATCATTTAAATTTTCTTTAGTGTTACTAATATAATTGCGGTTCCAAATATTGTGGATTTGAACAAATTATCTCATACTCAAAAAATTTTTTTTATTTAAAAAAAAAAAGCCTTTCCAAGCCTATAATTATCAAAAGTGAAACTTTTCTCACTTGAGACCAAAGTTTTCATTTTTTCTAAAAGTAATTCATGAATCTAAGGGCATTATTGAAGCTTTTGAAGCCTATAAGGTAAAAAAAAACTTATATTTAGACAACATTTTCTTTCTCTTTTTTTTTTTTGTAAAATATAATATTGTACATGTGGATGTGGAGATTGGAACTACTAATCTAATAGAGAAAAACTTATTAATACCTCAACGGTTGAGTTAGGTATAAATTGGTTATAGTTGTTGAATAAGTTAAATGATAAATGTGGATTTAAAACTTAGATGGTCAAATTTATAGGATGTAACAAATTTGAAATAAATTTATAATGTATGGACAAAAAGTATATTTTAGCATTTGAGGTTTCATGTTTGATGCACGTAAATGAAGGTAGTAACTATATTTAGATTTAATTAAATCAGGAAGATACTGGAAAGATAGACGTTTGTATAGCAGATGAAGTGGATGCTTATCTAAACAGAGTGGATGTCCAAAAGGCTCTTCATGCTCAGCTAATTGGAGCCGCCAATTGGAGTTTTTGCAGCTTGTAAGTATTTCTTGTTAACAATACATATAAAACTAGTTAAGAGCATGTTTGTGAGTGATTTGAAATGGTTTATAAAATCACTTTTGTCATGTTCAAAATTACTTCAAAACATGTCCTTAATCACTCAAAATTAACTTAATGTTTGATTTTATAATTTTAAAGGCAGTTTTCATACAATAAAAATTGGTTTTGAATAATTAAAAACATGTTTTGGAGTAATTTTGAATACGATAAAAGTGATTTTAACTATTTCAAAATCACTCCCAAACATGTCCTAAATTAGGATCTTAACCGTTTTCCAACACACTTTAAAACATTTAGACAAACCTAGCATGTGAATGCAAAGAAATGCATTAAAAAAATGAATGAAAAGAAATATGTTTGTCGTAAAGTTCTAGTTAACATTTAAGATACAATTGATTTTGTGTTACAGTGTTCTGAAGTATGATAAAAAGAACCTATTGGCACCAACCATTTATACCTTGGGTTCCCTTAGGGTTCTCGTCTACAGGTATTTTAAATTCCACCATTTTATTTCTGTCACTTTTTTCTTTTATTATTAAAATAAACAGTTTTTACAACTCTGATTTTTATTTACTGTTTACTATTTTTTGTTTTTAACTTTATTTACTTTCCAAAAGTGTTTTTAAAAAGTGAAAAGATAAGCCAAGAAAACATAGGCATGCGTGGTTTTTATAAGCTGAGTTTTAAAAAATGATGAACAGAAAATAAAATTATTATAATATAGGGCCTGATTTTATAGAAAGAGAAGAAAAACAGAGTTGCTGAACTCTTATTTTTTTGTGTATTTGTTTTTTAATATATTTTCTAAGAAAAAAAACAATGTATTTGGTAACGTTTGTTATCTGTTAATTTTAAATTCTTTTAGAAACAATTAAGGTTTTGCTAGAAAACTAATTTAAAAAAATTAAATATGAAAACTTTATATATGTATTAATTTTTTGTGATGGATATTATATATAAAATTTATGTGCTAAAAGTAATAATAATTTCTTTTAACTTCTATGAAGTCTATAAACAATAAAAAAAAAAAACAAGAAATCAAGTTTTCGGTGGATTGATTTTATGCTTTTACCTTTCTATTTTACTTTTATGGTAAACCATTTTCTTTGTTTTGAATAATCAACCTACTTTCAAAATTTTCAAATGGTAGTCAAATTTTAAAAACAACAAAGTATTTTTAAAAATTCTAATTTAGGTTTTTGAAATTTTGTCAAGAGTACTTCAAAGAGAATTATTAAGATAAAGAAATTATTTGGAAACAAAATTTTGAAAAAAATAAAATGGTGGTTACAAATAGCTAGTGCTTAAATCTTTCATTTGCAAAGTTGTATTTTTTTGGTATAATTGTGAGAATGTCAGGGAAATTGAGAAATATGAAAGATTATAAAACACACTTGGTTGTGAAAATTATAAAACAAGAAAAAAAGAATTGGCAAAAAGATTACCACATGAGTTCGAGGTAGCAACCATGCATATTATTTTAAAAATTGGTGGTGAATTGAATTGGCAGTGGAGATGAAGACGCAGTAATCCCATTAATTGGGAGTCGAATTCTGGTGAATAAATTAGCAAAGAGTTTAAGCTTGAACACAACCCTGCCTTACTCACCTTGGTTTTACAAACATCAGGTAAACGTAAATATATCTATTTTATTTTAGTCACTGAAATTTAGAAGGAAAATACTATTTTTAATTGTGGTCACTTGCACAATTAATAGATATCTACATGAACTAATGAAAAAGTAATTTTTTTTTAATGTCGACTAAATCAAAATAAAAATGAAAGTAGCATTTAATTTCTTGAGTGAGAGTTGTATTTGTGTTAGGTTGGAGGATGGGTAGAAGCATTTGGAGATGAGAACATTCTGTCATTTGCGACAATTAGAGGAGGTGCTCATCAGGCTCCCTATACTTCCCCAGGAAGATCGTTCGCACTCATTACCGCTTTTCTAGCAGGAACCAACCCATGATGAGATTCTTCTGTGTTACGTTTTCAATAAACTAAGAATAATAAATCACTCATTTTCTTTAATTAGTTTAAGCCTTTCAATTTTTCATTGTATCTTCAAATCTTCACTTCCTTGTTTGAATGGGGATATCCTTAAAACAAAAAAAAAAGAAAATTAACCTGACTACTGTATTCATGTTGAGAGAAAGGCATGTTTTTTCCTGCATGGTTTTGCTAATCAATTATTGAATATTGCAATTTTTTGTACCTTCTTTTGCATGAAAAAAAATTGCAAAATATTGGGGCTCGTTTTTTAACCATACTATTTCTTGGGTTTTTTTTTTTTTTTTTTTCCATTTACTATTTTGTAGTAAAAAAAATACTGTGTTTAGTAACGGTTTCTGTAACGTCCGGCTTTTTCAGAGGCTTTATTTTCGAAATTTTAGGAAATTTAAGTTGGATAATTCTTAAGCATTTTGAGATTTTGGGGTAATTTGAAATTTTATGGATTTAAAAGGGGCAATTTTGGAAGGAAAGAGGTTGGTCAAAGGGTATTATTGGAAGTTTGACTTTTTTTTTAAAAAAAAATAAAAATAAAAGAAAATAAAAACTTTCAAACTTATCTCCATCTTCTCCTTCTTCTTCCTCCCTCTCCCGACAGCATCTCTCTCTCTCTCTCTCTCTCCCGCTGTGCACGACACGAACTCGCCGGAAAGCTTGCAACCACCGAACCCACATGCCCTGTCTGCTTCTTCTCCGCCAACATCGCACGCCGTCAGCCTAGTCAGAACCTCCTGGAGTTCGGACTGCTGTTGCTCGTGAGTTGCCGCTGCTCGTGAGTTCAGTCGCCACACGCACGAAGCTCGCTGAGGCTCGTTTTCAGCTCGTCGGAGTGGTCCTGCCGAGCTCTGTCTGTCCAGATCCGCGCCGTTCTCCACGTGAACTCGCCGCCAGCCACATGTCTCTCTCCCTCTCGGTTTCTGTATAGACAGCAAGGAGGAAGATGCTTTGGAGCTAATTTCCGGCGAACTTGGTGCCGAATAGCGTCGTTTGGTCTCGATTCGAAGTGGGTAAGCTTTGTCAACAACAATCCAAAGTGCCCATGGTGATTGAAGGTCAATTTAGGTGAATTTGGACCCTTTGAGTTGCTGTCCGGGTTTGTCAAGCAAGATTTAAGTCATTGTTTTGAGGCTCACGTGTTCAATTCATGGGTTACCTTGAATCTTGAAGGATTTGTAAGTAGCTATTTGGACTTTAAGCCCCTAAAGTTCTTAAATGTTTTGTATTTATGTTGATTAATGTTAGAATGCGTTTTAGCGTAATTCGGTTGGTTTAAGACCTGTTTAGGACACTTTTTAGGTGATTTGTCGAGGACCTTGGATTGTACTTGGAGTGGGGACTCGAGAAGCTCATTACTAGTGGAGAAAGGGTATTTTAGTAAGTAAAGACTTAAGGTAAGGGATCTCACAACGAAAGAAGTTTTCGAAACCTAGAGCTAGCCCTATATTTACTTTGAAGTTTATGTTTCCGTGTTAAGTATTTAAGAAAGAAAGTGTTTTACATGTATATTCCTTTTACACTAGTTCCATGAGTTCTATTTGAGTTTTCATGTTAAAAAAGAATGGAAATGATATGTATGTCTTTGAAATGCGATTGCCTTGACTTATGCATTCATGAGTATGATCTAAAACGAACGGGACCTCATGCATGTGTTGTGTGCTCATGAAAAGATTTATGTAAGGCCGTGACGATAATTCTCCCAAAAGTTTTATGTGGGTTATGAGGGAACTCGAGTCTTCGGATTCTCTATGCTCCCGGGGTTCGAGAGTGCCCCACGATGGTAGCCGACGGGCTTGAGTCTTCGAACTCCACGATGGTAGCCTTCGGGCTGAGTCTTCGGACTCCACGATGGTAGCCTTCGGGCTGAGTCTTCGGACTCCACGATGTATGTTAGCTTTCGAGCTCAACTCTCAGAGTTAGGGGAGGACTCTATTCGATGGAAAATTATGTCTTCGGACTATTTACGAGGCCCTCGGGAGAATTTAATCGTTCACGAGAGCCGCAAGGAAAAGTACATGGTTTATAAAACGAATTTTAGGTCCCCTACTAAAGCGATGGTTTACGATGGTTTTATGATTTAAAATGACATGTTGCATGCGAGTGAAACTCTTATTTTGAAACTATGAGTTACTTACTGAGTATTATTCGTTAATACTCACCCTTTCCCTTTTAAAATGTTTTCAGGAAAGACTAAGATCGGCCCTAGCGCGTGACCGGAGATCAGCTACTCGAGTCATGGGAGCCGAGCGATCGCTATTCCGCTTCTTTTATGTTTCTGGATGTACATAGAACTCATGTCGAGTTTTTAAATGTTTAGGAGGATGTTTCAAAGTCTTTTAACCTTTCTTTGTAAATCGTGCACGTATATTTGGCTTTCTATGTTTGAATTCACTTGGTTTCTGCTGTTTGAACCCTAGCATCATATTGAGAAGTTTGTTGGATGCTAGGAGGTTGTTTGAAAATCTTAGAAGTGTGTTTTTCTATGTCTTATCAGGTAAGGGTCAAATTTTTGGTTTTCGCGTAGTTACGCCGTTATACTGCCGAAATTTTCGGTAATATAGCGACGTGACTTAGTAATGACTCTTAGGTAGCGTGTTGAACCTATAGGGTCGTTACAGTTTCTTTTTTATTTTTTATTGAAAAAAGAAACAAAATTGTGTTTTTAGTAATCCTTTCTTTTTTTTTTCTAAAATTTTAAATTAAATATTCAAACCATTTGTTTTATATTTATTATGCATTTTATAGATCAATAATAAAATAATAATACTTTATTCATGTTTTGCTAAAAAAAAAACTAAAAACAGGAATAAAACATCAAAAGCTTAATTTTTTCATGTTTTGGAAAATAAAAAAAAACTAGAGAGAGAGAGAAAAGAAGAAACGCTCTGGACCTTCCTCTCCAACAAGGAAGACAGTAAGTTTTCTTCATAGATCTTGTTGATTTCTTTTCTTTTCTTGGTTATTGAAGTTTTCTTGCAAGGTTTTGAGTTTTGATTTCTTTTTGGTTTTATTCTTGGTTGTTTAGAATGAAAAGACTCTTGAAATCTTTTGCCCTAAAAAAGAGTTTTAGGTTTTTAATCTACTGGAATTTTCATCAAAGGTTTTCCTCTTAGGGCTTTTGGATTTAAATTGAAGGTTTTAATAAGGGAAGATTTTCCAAAATTTTTCAGCTTTGAATTTCTTTAAAATTGGGATTGTTTTGAGTGTATTTTAGATTCTTTTTGCACCAAAAGTTTACCAAATGCTTGTTACTTTAAAGTATAATATATAACTTTGATTTTCATATGAAAATAGTATATTTCTATGGTTTTTACATCAGATTTAATAAACTTTTCAGATCTAGTTTTTGGTGTTAAAAAGTGAAAATTTTGATTTCTTTAGTGTTAAAATCTTGGAGAGTTTTGTTTTACGAAACGTAAAATTTTCAGGTTTGATTGTCCCTAAATTATGATAGTTTTGAAGGTGTTTAAAAGTTATGAAATTGAATTTTTTTTTTTTGATATTTTATTATGTATTGAAAGAGGGGTTGGTTTGACTGTTTTTAGTATGTTTTAGTGAGTTTTAAGGTGTTTTAAAATGCAGTTTCAGATCTATTTTTGCAATCTAAGAACCCTATTTTTTCTAACTTTTTATGTAGAAAATTGTTTTGAATGGAAAAAATTGGGTAGATGAGATGGTGTATGCTTTAGATAAGTTTTAGAAGATAGAATTTGGTTTATGAGTATGAAATATTGGATATGTTTAGGCTTCTAGAAGATCGACCTTAGTTCAAGGAGTTGGTATTGTGGAAAATTGAGATTGAGGACTGTAGGATTTTCAATCGAGGTAAGTAGTTTCTACATCCCTTCCAAAATAGAAAATTTGGAATAATTTTCATTTTGATTATTGTTATTTGACAAAATATCCGAAAGCATGTTTTTATGTGATTTGAAATCAATTGAAATTATTTTGTATGTTTTGAATTTTTTTGCTAAATGAAAGCATACGTTTACCGTTTTGAAAAGTATTTGACTGATTCAATAGGGCTATTCGAATATGCCAATTTTCTGTTTTAGGAATGCTTTGCTTATTTGTGGTAGTAGCCTAAATTGGAATTGATGGATTTAGAATTGATGGAATTGTTCTGGCTTATTTGTGAGAAGACACATTTGTGGTTTGACGTTCCTTTGGAATGAAAATTCATGTGTGTGTTATTCACTCACGTGGCCTCACACTTAAGTGATTATATTAATTGTTTTGGTCGATTTTATCGACATCCCTGACTGATTGAAGCTTATTTGTGGGAAGGCACAATTTTGTGGTTTGACATTCCTTTCGAATGAAGATTCACGTGTGTGTTTCACTCACATGGTCTCACACTTAAGTAATTGTATAGAATGTTATGATCGATTTTTATCGACAACTCTGATTGAATGTTTTGATTGATTGATTGGTGTTACTGACAGGTAACCATCATATATGTTCTGAAGGCTACCCAAATAATGCATATTCCCACTCTGATATTTGAAAGTATTGATTGATTGAAAGTACTGTTTGAATTGAAAGTTTCGATATTTGAAAGTTTTGGTTAAATGAAAGTTTTGTTCAATTGAAAAGTTTTGTTTGAAAGTTTGTATGATTGAAAGATTTTTCTTTTCTGAAAGTTTTGACTTGAAAGTTTTAATAGTTGTATTAAAAGTTTTGAAATGATATTTGTATTTTGTTTACGATTGTTTTGAAAGAAAATGACCAAATGAATATTTGACTTTTGATTCAACTATTGAAATGATTTGTTAAACTGAATTTCTATTTTTTGTTTTGAAGAAAATGAATTTCTGAACTTGATGTTGAGATTGCTTATTGAGTATTTTTGTACTCATATTTATTTTCCTAAATTTTTTTCAGATGAAGGAGTAAGTGATATAGTTATGACACTGATTGAGGTCTAGCGTTTTGGTAGAACTGTTGAGGAGTTATTTTCGTCTTTAGGATTTTAGCATTTAGGTTTTGGTTGGACTTGCTGTACGTTCAAAGTTATTCTAGTCGGTTTTTTTTTTCAAGTAATGGATTTGGCTTTATTTTTAAAAAGCCTTTTTTTTCAGTTAAGTGAAAGTATTTTACGTTTGATTTCCTTCTTTTTAGTATCTGTTTAATCGCTTCTGCATTTACCATTAGAATGATCGTATTAGAAAATACGGGCTGTTATAGATAGATTGAGAAACTTAGATAAATGAGATTAACCTAATTTGTCTAATTAATAGAAAACTCTATTTCAAAAAACTTAGTGCGAGAAGACATATGTCAATATATCCTATGGTCTCTATCATTGATTCACAAAGTGAGATTCATGTAGGACCTCATGGTGGCTTTTGGACCGTCCTCTCTACGGAGGTATTTGCATGTGTCAATATTAGGGTGAATCTTCTCGAAAAATATTTTCAAAATAGTAAGTGGGAGAAGGACATGTGTCAACATATCCTATGGTTTCCATCATTGATTCACATCCTGAGATTCATGCGAGGCCTCGCGGTGGCTTTTGGATCGTCTCCCTACGGAAGATATTTGTATGGGTCAATATTAGGGTGACCTCTTGAGAAGAATAAGATTGTGGTTTTGTTTCCAATACTTGACCTACCCTATGACGGTACTTGTTGGGATAAAACTACAGGATTTAAAATGATGGGTCACACTTAAAAAGAGCTTATTAAGGTTGTTAATAATGTCCTTGACCAAACTAATGGTAACTAAGTATTATAGGAATAAGAATTATTCTTGTATAACACTTGGTTGAGTTCGTCTCAGTTTAGTGAAGGAACACTTGACCAGCCTACGTCAACACTTGTTCTAACTTACTAAAGTACCATAGCATTAAAAATGATTTATAGAGTTCATTTATCAAATTGTTTGTTTTCTATACTAAAATTAAATGGATAATTGTTTGTATGATGTTAAATAATATATTTTATATATTTCAATATTACGTCAATTTCTCTCATAATTTTAATTTTGATTACTGATTTGTCAAGTTGAAATTTTTTTATTACTTGGAAAAGTAACATTAACGTTATAATGACAATGTAAACTATTTATTTGTCTTTGAGGAATGTTCTCAAAACATGTTGCCAATGCTCTAATCGAGTTGTTCGTGAAACACATGATTGACGAATCAAAGGAAATGAGATAGCTTGTAGATGTCTTCAAGTTGACATGTTAGATGACAAGTTAAGAAGATAAAGAAAATGACAATAATGTATGAGATATTGAAGTCAATGGAAGCTAAATTTAGATAATTGTCAAAATGATCTCAAAATTAATTATTAAAAAAATCAAAAAAAAAAAAAAAAACCAAACTAGTGAAGTTATATAAAATGAATTCCTAAATTAGCTAGGACAGTCATAATGAGAGGAATTTTTGAAATACCTATATGGGAAGAAAAATATAAATGAAAGTAAAATTTGATTTATTAAATTTTTTGTGGAGGATAGATAATGTCACCTAGATAGTTTATACAAGATCCACTATCAAGATTTGTTCTTCATTAGATTTAATATGTAATTCTTAGAAAATACTTAATGATGTAAAATAGTTTTTACATATTGGCTAGGAAACCAATCTCAATTGGTGTAGTGAGAAACATTAAGATGTCATTAAGGGATGATTGTTGCTTAATGCTGAATATGGTGTTTTTAGTATCATAAGAGAAATTCAATTTCTCAAACTTTATTACTGAACAATTCATATAGTATGGATTTTTTTCAAGTATTAAAGCTTGTATTTTTAAAATTGTTTGAAAATACATTCAACTGAAAATAAGAACAATTTATATTTTTGATATATACTATACTACAAAATACTGAGATATTCAGGATTATAGAACCATAATAGAAAGACAAATTATTTTTTTCCTAAAAGATGATACTTGACTCTAGAATGTAAGATTGATTAACATCAACTTGAATATAATGAAAAGACTAGTAAGAGGTAATTCTCTAAAAGTTAGAATTAATTACTTTACCTGTATATAGATATTTTCTTTCAAGCAAGATAATCATTAGGGGGATGTTGGGGCATGGGTTATAATAGCATGTGTTATAATAATCTGTAGAGTACGCGGCATCCCTAACAGACTATTATAACCCAGACTAAACAAATCTTCATTTTAAACAATATTATATAACTCCACAGACTATTATAACCCACAGATTATTATAACTCATGTTATTATAACTCACTCAGTGCCCCAAACAGCCCCTAGGTCTTTATTTGATAAGGCTACAAGGTTAAAGAGTACTATAGGCTTACACATTCTGAACCAAGTGGTTTGGTGAATGTAAAAGCCAAATAACATTGTGAATATTTCATCATTCTGATTGATGATTATTCAGGGCATAAGTATTTTTACCTAATGCAATATAAGTACAAAATTTTGAAAAGTTCAAGAAAAGTAAGACTAAAGTTGAAAATCAATTAGGTAAATCTATCAAGACATTATGATCAGATCATAATGGATAGGATAGGAACCTTGTGTACTAAGATTAGTTGATAGAAAATGGGATTGTATTCCAACTCTAAGCGTCAAGTACAATTGTGTGAAATTGTGATGTAAGAGGATAAACCAAGACCTTGTTAGATATGGTCACATCAATATTGAGTTACACACCATTACCAGACTCTAGTTAGGATATGCAATGAAGATTGCATAATGAACACAATTGTATTCAAAAATTGTCTACAAGATAATTTTGTATATGGAAGAGTAGTAAAGTTAGTTTACAACACTTCAATATTTGGGATTGTGAAGCATACGTGTTGAAACAAATCCAAAGAGGCTGAATACGCTCAAAGATATGCCTAAGTTTAGGCTACTCCTAAAGAGAAACAAAATGACATTTTATCTAGCCATAAATAGAAAAAAGTATTTGCATGACAAATATCATTTTTCTATAAGGAATGTAAAATGACCATAAAACTTCAATAAGGTAAGATAGTGTTGAGTAGTTGGTTTCAAGTGAAGTCACTAAATAGTTAACAAAAGTTGTTAACAATTTAATTACATTTGAGAGCCAAATGGATTCTAGTCATGAATTGGATGAGCCTCATCGTAGTGGGAGAGTTATGAGATGACTCAACCCTTTCAAGGACTTAATTGAAGCCCAAGTTATCATGTTAGATGACAAAGTTAGACGCTTATTGCCCTCAAAGTAGTAATGAGGGATGACGACAAGGATAAATAGGTCAAAGTCATGAATCTCGAGATAGAGTCTATGTACTCCATCTCAGTATGGACTTGTAGATCTTCCTGATGGGGTTAAACTCATAGGATATGAATAGATCTACAAAATGAAAATATGTGTAGATAAGAAGATACAGATCTTCAAAGTAAGCATATGGCAAAGGGTTAAACCTAATGGGAGAAAGTAGACTGCGAGTAAACTTTCTCACTTGTTGCCATATTGGAGTCTGTAAGCATTATTTGATTCATTGTTGTATATGAGATGAATTATTTTATGAAAAGAATCTTAAAGAATGCATCTACACAATATAAATTAGAGGAGTTTATTTTCAAAGATAAAAACCAAAAAGTTTGAAAAAAATTTATAAATGTTCATTTATGAAATAAATTTGGCCATTAGATCTTTGAATATAAAGTTTGATAAAAGTATAAAAATCTATGACTTTGAATAACTATTAATGAAACTTGTATAGACAAGTACATCATTAATTGTTTAGTGGGTTTTTCTCATATTTTAAAATGATGGAATTTTACTAATTGGGAATGATGTAAGATTTTATCTAACATAAAAGGTTGACTAGCTACTTAATTCCAATTGAATAATTTGGAAGCACTAGATATATTTTATATGTCAAAATTAGATGTAAGGATATAATATTAATTTTGTCTCAAGTATCTTATATTGACAACCCAGAATTTCGAAAGAATAATAATATATCATTCTAACGTGAAGTTATTTTTTCTAAGGAAGAGTAACCTAAGACACCTCATGTAACGACCTAACCTGGATCGCTACTACACACTTACACAACAACGACCCTAACCACGCAAAAGGAACTCAAAACGAACCATCAAACTAGTTCAGATAAACATTTCACCAAATTCACTTTATTTTGGGATCCCGATTCAAACTTCAAAAAAATACTTGCAAAACATCTCAATTTACAGACAAATTCGAAATAAAAGAGTAAACCAAAATCAAAACTAAAGCACGGAGGAAAGGAAGACAACAGGAAACTGTGCAACTCTTCTATCCTTAGAAATAGGGGACCACTATATCGCCATAGCCTTGCTAAGTTAATGCCTTCGCCATGCGTATCACGAGTCTATTGACCATCTGAAAAGATAAAAACAGTGTAGCATAGAGTGAGTATAAAAATACTCAATAAGTGGCCCACTTAAAGGCCAAAGGTTCACACCACCACCACAATCACAAACCAACAAACCACAAACAACTTAGGCTCTTGATCTTACTCATGTCCTACACTTTCTTGGCTAAGTGACCACCTAACCCACCCCCACCTACGGTATTGCCTCATTGCCATACCCTTGAGCCATGCTTCCTATCCATAGGGATTCACCCCTCTAGCTAGCATACGACAAGTAGGAACACAATCCTCAAGCCCACACCTCGACGGTACACAAAACCCTCTAGTTAGCATCTGCAATGAAGGGCACAAACTCCATGCCATCACACCGTAAGGTACACAAACCCTCTAGCTATAGCATGCAATGAAGGACACAACCCTCATGCTATCACAACAAAGGGTAAGCAAACCCTCTAGCTAGCACAACTCATAACATCCAAGGCAAACATGCTTCAAGTGGGATAGTAGATGTCACTAGCCTATGGTCCAAGCCATTCCCTAATTGTAACAGGGTTCTCAAGACCATACAACCGCAATTATCATCAACTCACAAGATCAAGATAAACAATCACAACCAAAAAGCATAAACTTCAAGCACAACATTCAACCAAGATGCTACCATAAAAATATCAAATCGCTTATACAATTAGTCACCTTATCATTCAACATAATTCCATAGTTGGCAACCTCATGGCCACAAAACAACCAGAATAAGGTAGCTAACATTTGCATGCTTTACACACATAAAATCTTAGCATGCTTAATCATCCACAGCATTCCATGCATAAACCAACCTAATATGCTCTTAAAGGAAAAAAATCAAATGACTACTTACCTCTTAAGGGAAGATAAATATTATTACAAGCACACCAAAAAATCCCATTTCGAAACACTTAGCACCACCTAGAAAAATTTAAGACAACAACCAAAATTAACCTATGGCATGGAGCTAAAATTACCTAATAAATTCCAATAATTAATCTTGGAGTGTGATTTAAAAAGGTGGTGAAAATCTCACATTCTAACTCACCAATCAGGAAAATAAATTGCTGGAACTTTGTGCCAAACCACCCAAATTCAAATATTCGGCCTCCACATCCAATGGTTATCCTTCAATTAAATCCAACAATTTAAGGGTAAGTTTAAACACCTCAAAACAACCCTTAAATTTCACCAAAAAATGCCTAAACATGCAACCAATTAAACTAACTCAAGCCTAATCCTTACTGTGATGAAAAGATTCCAAGGTCTCAATAAATCTTACCCAAACAATGTCCAATAGGTGTTGGATAGCAGCGCAATTTATCCCAAAAATGTCCAAAACGACTTCCAATCGGGATTGGTGTCTTGTAAAATTAATCCGACAATCAAAGGTCACTTTAAAAGATCATCTCACCATTAAACTAGCCCATCAAAATCCCTAGATCAACATTAAATCAGTGTTGAAAACCTTACCCAAACAAAACGGGGTCAGAATGGCTGTACGAACGCCAAGCTTGTCGAAAAATGAACCCGAAACACCACCTCTTTGCTGTCTGTGCAAACTGAGAGGGAGAGAGGGAGTAGAGGCCGACTGCTTTACATGATCGGTGGTGGGAGGCTGGAAAACGGCTACTTCGGATACGACAGACAGATCTGGGCTGCAGGCAGTGTAAATGGCAGGGGTGTGGCTGGTGTGCATGCATGGTTGCGATCGGGCAAGGGTGGCGACAGGGAAGAGAGGGTTGCACGATCTGCTTTCAACGTGGGTTTGCTGTCGACAAAATGGAAGGCAAACGAGGGGAAGGGGAGCTCGTATGTGAAAGAGAGAGAGAGAAGAAATAATAAAAAAAATAAAAGGAAGGGAAAAAGATGGGTTTTCCATGAATGGGGGAGAGAAAAAAAAGGGAATGCTTGACCCAATTGATAGCATGAAAAATAGTACTATTTCTTGGTATTGGAATAGAAATTTTGGCCAATCAGAAATCGCCACATCATTACCCAACATTGATGACGAAATTATATTTAATTAGGGATTAATTAAATTAGCAAGGATCCCTAAATTAAATTATGGCGAATTCCAATATACAATTGGGTTATGTGAAATTTGGGCTAATTTTAGACGAAAATCCAAAGGGCTAGGCCCTAAAGTAAGCCAAACTCATTCTAAAGGTTAAGCCCAAAGTCAAACAGGCCTAGTCCGATTGACAAGCCCAAGCCCACTTGGGGAACTCTATAAATAGAAAGCTCCCTCCTCCATTTTGGAGGTTCAGAAGTTGAAACTCTCCAGAGAGCTTAGAGAGAATTCAGAAACAAAGACTAGAAAACTCCTTAAACCTTTGAAGATCAAACACTCTCTGAACCAAAGTCTTGAAGACTAGAAGACTTGGAAGATTGAGAACAAGCTGCAAAGCCCTCGAGACAAATCTACATTCGAGAACAAGCTATAAAGCCCTCGAAACAAATCCACATTCGAGAACAAGCATGAAGCCCTCGAGACAAATCTACATTCGAGAACAAGCTGCAAAGCCCTCGAGACAGATGTACATTTGAGAGAGAATTAGAGGAACAAATTAGAGATTGTACTCCACTACATTCAAATTAATACAAATTAAATTCATTTACACGTGATTCATTTCTCTATCTTTGTTGAAATCTCGTGTAAACAAATTGGCATGCCCAGTGGGACCATCTCTCCTCTCATCTCTCTCTTTCATCTCAACATACAAGTGAAGTAATGTCATCCAAAAAGACTTATTCGATGATCGTTGTCATAAACAACTCGTACACGGGTTCTGTTACCCATAGTTGCTCCAATGAACTGAGGCTGCAAGACGATAAAGCTTCTATTGCAAACGAAGTAATGACACTGCCGGGGGCATTGACTAACAACAAGTTCCTGGTCAAGTGCAACCCTTTGTTCGACTTCAATTCTGACGTAGTATCTGTCATGATGACTGAGACAAACACTATGGAAGAAAGAATGACAAAGATGCAGGAAAAAATCAACACCTTGATAAAGGCGATTGAAGAAAGAGATTCTCAAATTGCATACTTAAAGAGCCAGATTGAGAGTCCAAATGTCGCTGAATCAAGTTTGCCTCCTTCCGTCAAAGATCGCAATAAAGGGAAGGTCGTTCCTTCCACTTCGATTGCTACATTATCTGTCCAACTTCAGGACATGATAACAAACAACATCAAAGCTCAATATGGTGGACCTGTTCAGAACTCCCTCTTGTATTCCAAACCATATACTAAGAGGATTGACAACTTAAGAATGCCAATCGGATACCAACCACCAAAGTTTCAACAGTTTGATGAGAAAGGCAATCCAAAGTAACATGTTGCTCATTTCAATGAAACATGTGAAAATGCTAGTACACGAGGAGATCTTCTTGTTAAACAATTCGTTCGAACGTCGAAGGGAAATGCTTTCTATTGGTACACCGATCTGGTTCCGAGTCAATAGACAGTTGGGAACAATTCGAAAAGGAATTTCTCAACCGCTTCTACAGCACAAGATGAACTGTCAGCATGTTCGAGCTCACCAACACTAGACAACGAAAAGGTGAACCCGTTGTCAACTACATAAATCGTTGGAGAGCCATGAGTCTCGATTGCAAAGATCGCCTCACTGAACTGTCAGCTGTGGAAATGTGCATTCAAGGCATGCACTGGGAGCTTCTATACATCCTCCAAAGTATAAAACCTCGCACCTTTGAAGAACTAGCAACTCGTGCCCACGTCATGGAGCTAAGTATTGCTAGTCGAGGAGGCAAAAACCTTCTACTCTCTAACATGAAGAAAGAGGGAGAGAACATTGAAGCAACTTCTGAAGAATCTATGGTTGTAAATACAACTCCTCTCAAGTTGTCTTCGATAGACAAGAGGACTGAAAAGCGACCAGAAAATGAAAGACGTCGCCGAACTTTGAAGGAAAGACAGAAAAAAGTCTATCATTTTCTTGATTCTGACATTCCTGTCATGTTGGAACAATTACTGGACATACGACTGAAAGAACTTTCAGAGTGTAAGCGGCCGGAAGAGATGAAAAAAGTCGATGATCCCAACTATTGCAAGTATCATTGAGTCATCAGTCATCCAGTGGAGAAGTGTTTCGTCCTAAAAGAGCTAATTCTAAGATTAGCTAAAGAGGGAAAAATTGAGCTGGACCTCGATGAAATAACTCAATCAAATCATGCTGCAGTAGCAACAGACACATGCAGTCAAATACACTATAGTCTGCTTCATGATCAGGAGGTGCACCTAGTTCAATTTGGAACCCTGAAACCTGTATCTATTTGGTTTCAACATGAGGTACCAAGAAACAAACTTCAAGACATGGTCAAACTTACTGATGATAAAGACAAATGTCGGGTTCTTGTGACTCGTGTGAAGAAGCAAAGGAAAAATTTAGCTTTAGACGAGTCTCGCCAATTTAGAAGCCACAGACAAAAGGACAAGTATCAAAGAAAGAATAATCTAAGGGAACCTAAATCAAAGGGGAAAGAGAATAAAAAACATTCTCAACCTCGCCAACCGGTGAACTTAAAAGAATTCTTCTCAAGAGACTTCCTTCCAGTGGAGAAAGGGGAAGAAAATTTGGCAAGTTCATATTGCACCAATGTGGAAGAAGTTGATGATTCAAAAGAAGTCGAGCAAAAGACCTCTGTCTTTGATCGCATCAAGCCTTCAACTACTCAACCTTCAGTCTTCCAAAGGATGAGTATGGCTGCAACAAAAGAAGAAAACCAAAGTCCAACTTCTATCTCAACTTGAACTTCAATTTTTCGAAGGCTAAGCGTCTCCACATTGAGGAAAAATCAACCTTCAACATCTGTATTTGATCATCTCCAAGTAACAAACGATCAGTATGAAAGGAAAATGAAATCCTTGAAGGCAGAACTGTTTGATGAAGTGAACAATGACAAAAAGATTCACAGTCTTGTTCCTTCTTGTATGAAAAGGAAGTTCTTCGTTCTCACAAACACGGAGGGTTCCTTGAAGGTAAAGAAAAATGTCGTCATCTTAAAAAATCCTACAAATGAAGGATATGATCAAGACTATGATGAAGACAAAAGCATCTAAAATGTAAAGAGAACTCCTAATCGTAAGAGTATAAACTACATGATGCTCTTGGCCCGCATGAGCTTAAAAGGTGAACGGCCCAAATAAAAAAATCTTTGAATTATGTTATGACTTGATCCCTTCCACTCAAAGGGTACGTAGGCAACTTAAAGAAAAAAAAATCTTTAAGTTCAATCTCCTCCTAAAAAAAAGCATTTTCATCCCAGGAAACAAGACGTTGCAGGTTGGATGCATATGAGCGAGCTTCAACAACTTCAAGTTTGGTTCGTCGCTCACTCCCTCTAAGGTTCAAGCTTCTTCTCCAAAGTTTGAAGGCTTCGTCATCGCTTCTTCTCCCAAGTTTGAAGGCTTCGTCGTCGTTTCTTCTCCAAGTTCGAAAGCTTCATCTTCGCTTCTTTTCTAAAGTTCAAAGGCTTCATCGCACTTCTTCTCCAAAGTTCGAAGGCTTCGTCGTCACTTCATCTCCAAAGTTCGAAGGTTTCATCTTCTTCAAGTTCGAAGGTTACGTCGTCGCTTCTTCTCCCAAGTTTGAAGGCTTCATCGTCGTTTCTTCTCCAAGTTCGAAAGCTTCATTGTCGCTTCTTTTCCAAAGTTCCAAGGCTTCATCGCCCTTCTTCTCCAAAGTTTGAAAGTTTCGTTGTCGCTTATTCTCCCAAGTTTGAAGGCTTCGTCGTCACTTCTTCTCCAAAGTTCAAAGGCTTTGTCATCGCTTCTTCTCCAAAGTTCGAAGGCTTCGTCGTCGCTTCTTCTCCAAAGTTCAAAGGCTTCGTCGTCGCTTCTTCTCCAAAGTTCGAAGGTTTCATCTTCTTCAAGTTTGAAGGTTACATTGTCACTTCGTCTCCAAGTTCGAAGGCTGCACTATCGCCTAACCTTCAAGTTCAAAGGCTTCATCGCGCTTCTTCTCCAAGTTCGAAGGCTTCGTCATTGCTTCTTCTCCAAGTTCGAAGGCTTCATCGTAGCTTCTTCTCTAAGTTTAAAGGCTTCATCATAATTTCTTCTCCAAGTTTGAAAACTGTGCTATCGCCCTACCGCCTCCAAGTTTGAAGGCTACGCCATCTCCAAAGTTGGAACGAATCTAAGGGCGAAGCTAACAAAATGAGGACCATCCTTAACTCCACCTGAGTTAGGAATTGAGTAAGGATTTTGGTCACCTTCAAAGTTGAAGCAACGAGGACGTTGAAGCAGCCATGAAAGTGAACCATCCTTAGCCTAAGCCAGAAGTTTGGTCACCTCCAATGTTGAAGTTGAAGCAGTCGTGAAGGTGTCATCCTCAATTCCGCCTGAATTAGGGGTTGGTCACCTTCGAAGTCGAAGAAGACGTCGAAGCTGTCGAAAGGTGTCATCCTAAATTCCGCTTGAATCAGGGGTTGGCCACCTTCGAAGTCGAAGAATACGTTGAAGTTATCGAAAGGTGCCATCCTTAATTGTGCCTGAAACAGGGGTTGGTCACCTTTGAAATTAAAGAAGACGACGAAGCTGCCGAAAGGTGCCATCCTTAATTCTGCCTGAATCAGGGGGTTGGTCACCCTCGAAGTTAAAGAAGACGTCAAAGTTGTCGAAAGGTGTCATCCTTAATTCTGCCTGAATCAGGGGTTGGTCACCTTAGAAGTTAAAGAAGACGTCGAAGTTGCCGAAAGGTGCCATCCTTGATTATGCCTGAATCAGGGGTTGGTCACCTTCGAAGTTAAAGAAGGGTCGAAGTTACCGAAAGGTGCCATCCTTAATTCCACCTGAATTAGGGGTTGATCACCTTCAAAGTTAAAGAAGACTCAAAGTTGCCGAAAGGTGCCACCCTTGATTCCTCCTGAATCAGGGGTTGGTCACCTTCGAAGTTGTTGTCGAAGCTGTCGAAAGGTATCATTCTTGATTCCGCATGAATCAGGGGTTGGTCACCTTCGAAGTTAAAAAAGACGTCGAAGTTGTCGAAAGTTGCCATCCTTAATTCCGCCTGAATCAGTGGTTGGTCACCTTCGAAGTTAAAGAAGACGTAAAAGCTGTCAAAAGGTGCCATCCTTAATTCCGCCTGAATCAGGGGTTGGTCACCTTCGAAGTTGAAGAAGACATCTTAACTGCAAGCAAGAATAAAAAACAAGATGGCATATATATTGTCTAAAAAAAATTCCTACCTGTTTACCTTTTTGTGAATTATGATATTCTCCTCTAGAGTAAAAGTATTTGCAAGTCTTGCAAATGTAAAAAATAATAATAAAAAAATATATATAAAAAAATTAAAGAAAAAAACGTAAAAAAAAAATTTGGGACTTGCCGTTTCCTCATTCCTCAATGTGAAGCTCCACTCCGTCTTTTTTTATGTGAATTGTTGGAAGACACATCTCCTCTATTTATAGTGGAGGAAAAGATAAAATCACATCTAATTTGAATTCAAAAAGAATGTCAAGAAGATCAAATCAAAACCAATTTGAATTCAAAGATCAAACAGGATTCAAACTTTGAGATATTAAAGTTTGAATTTTGGGATGAGTTGACTACAAACTCAAATCCAAGTTCAATTCCAAAATTCAAATCGAAATCGGGCAGGATATCATCTCAATTTAAATTTTGTCATATTGAATCTCAAATTAAAAATTGATTGCAAGCCAAATTAAAATTCTATTCCAAATCCAAAATTCAAATTTGGTAGAATTTTATCTCAAAAAAAAAAAAAAGCAAATTTTGGGCATAATCCAAATTTTATCCCAAATCAAAATTTGATTAAAGTCCAAATTCAAGTTCTATTCCAATTCCAAAATATAATTGGATAGACTTTTATCTCAAAAAGTAAATTTGGGCATAATCTAAATTTTATCCCAAATCAAAATTTGATTGAAGTCCAAATTCAAGTTCTATTCCAATTCCAAAATATAATTGGGTAGACTTTTATCTCAAAAAGTGAAAGTTTGGGCATAATCCAAATTTTATCCCAAATCAAAATTATATAAAATTAATTCTATCGAAGTCAAAATCATGATAGAATTTCAATTTTATCTAAAAAAAAAAGTAAAATTTGGGCATAATCCAAAATTTATCCCAAATCAAAGTTAGATAAAATTAATTCTATTGAAGTCAAAATTATGGTAGAATTTTAATTTTATCTCTCAAATCAAAATTTGGGCATAATCCAAATTTCCTCAAATCAAGATTTGGTTAAGATCCAACTTCAAATTTTACTCCAAATTCAATGCAAGTAAAAATTTGAATTTTATTCAAAGCCAAAATTTGGGCATAATGCAAATTTTATCCCAAATAAAAATTGGAGTAAATTTTAAATTTTATTCCAAGTTCAAACAAAAAAAGTTGGATTGAACTTCAAATTCTATTCCAATTTCAAGTAAAAAAAATTGGTATAATTTTAACCCTGCCCCAAGTTCATAATTTGAATTAAGGTGGAACATAAATTCTACTAAGTTCAAATCAAAATTTTATGCCAAATAAGAAAATCAAAATTATGACCCAAATTCATATTTTGATGAATTGTGCACATCAAATGGAGTCCAATTTAGGAGCAAATACCTTAAATTTTGATTCCAAATTATCTTTTTCGAGATTGACTCACTCATACTAGTGCATAAATCTCGAAAAGGGGGCATTTGTTGGAATAGAAATTTTGGCCAATCAGAAATTGCCACGTCATTACCCAACATTGATGACGAATTAGAGAACAAGCTGTAAAGCCCTTGAAACAAATCCACGTTCTAGAACAAACTGTAAAGCCCTCGAGACAAATCTACATTCGAGAACAAGCTGCAAAGTCCTCGAGACGGATGTACATTTGAGAGAAAGAATCAGAGGAACAAATTAGAGATTGTACTCTAGTACATTCAAATTAATACAAATTAAATTCATTTACACGTGTCTCATTTCTCTTTCTTTGTCGTGTAAACACTTGGCTTAGTTTTATGCTAGTTTTTCTATGATTATGTGTGCTTTCATGTTCTTTTATGTGTATTTTGTAAAAACCGAGCATTTGGAGCAAAACCAAAGAATTGTGAAGTATTTGGACGAATTTGGAGAAATTTGAGACTATAATTGAGGATCCAAGTGTTGAAGAGGAAGAATAAGGCAATTGAACCAAGAGCATAGAACATTGCAACACTACTTTAGCAGTTTTTCAACCTTGAGGACTTGAAGGCATAGCATTGCAACGCCAGCCAAAATAAAAAAAATTTGTTTTTATAAAATTTGAGGAATAGTGTTGTGTTGTAACGCTGTCTCAATGCTTATAAAAAGATGTTCGTATTTTGTGCAAAGGGAGCCGTTTTAAGAGACCAAAAACCCTAAACTCGATTCAAACACTGTCTAAGCACCTATAGGAGAACTTTGGAGAGCCAAGGAGGAGACTCAAAGCTCAAGATCGTGGGCATCACGTCAGAAACGAGTGTTGACACGTGACCAAAGTTTATTCTCTATTTCCTTTCATTTTCTTTTGAATTTAGGAGTTTTTGTGGATTGTTTAGATGCTGTAAATCTGTGTTAAGACACTTTTTATGGTTTTATTTGTTGAACACTTGATTGGGTTTTAATTGTTGTTTATATATTAACGTCTTTTATGCATCTCTTTCAATTGTCTTAACCTTTGGCCATGGTTTTGCATGTTTAACTAAATTTAGCTTGAGAAAGTAAGTTTAGCTATAGAACACTAGATGCATGACTAGGTTTAATCTATTACACGAGACTGAGTAGATTAATTCTAGAAGCCTTAAGAGAATAACTTAATGCCATGTTTAGTAATAGAAATAGACCGAGAGGTTGATTTGTTGCTATGCATGAGTTCAATTGGGCTTGAGAGAGTCAATTGATTATTTAGAAATTCTTTGCTTAAGATTGTTGGTATAAAATCAATTTATTAATCAATTCAAGTTGGGCTTAATGTAATCAACCATGTATGTTTCTCAAAATTGGACTCCAAAGCATCTATATATTAGTGTAGATTTTATTTTCCCTTGTTTCTAAAGTTCGGTTCTCTAAATAAAATTGGGTAAAATTAATTACGGTACTTAATTAAGGTCTAACGAAAATTAATCCCTATGAAGGAGATACTCTATACTTAATACTATATTAAAACTTGACACCATAAACTTGCGGTTATTTGGGAGCACAAAAATACACTCAATACCAATCTCTTTTCTTTTCTTTTTTTCTTTTGATAAATCAGAATTCTTTTTCCAAAATCCAAAACTTTCTTTTTTTTTGATAAATCAGAATTCTTTTTCCAAAATCCAAAACAACCACCAAAGTCCTTTTTGCCCTTTTCCAAACTCAAATTTCAAATTAAACCAATTCCACAATAACTTAGGATAAAATTCTCATACAACATATAACTCCATTAAACCAAATAAAAATGTCGGGCATTACACCTCAAATGTTGAGAGCATAAGATTAATTATCTACCATGAGTGAGAGACGATTAATGTGTAAATGAGACTTAACATTTAATACACAATTGGTTAGCATATATCAGTTAAACAAATGGTATGTCCATTGAGTAGAAAAAAAAAAACTTTATCAACTTATTTATGGATAATGAGAAATTTTTGTGTATGGAGTAAAAGATTTGATCTTTACAAGATAAACTAGTTCTCACACAGATTTAGGAAAATTTATGTTAAGATCAATTTTATCCTAGGTGGTGGAGTACGGTATACAAGTTTAATGTTTTTTCTTTTGAAGCAACAAAAGAACTTGTATGACTATAATAGTTCCTTAACGATTTGAAAAGCATTTTAGATATGATTTAGTTTATCACTCTTTATTATGATAGTAGTATGCAAAGACTAATATTTAGGAAATTAGAAAATACCAATGTATAGGGAATCATATCGTAAGAGAGAAAACATCATAGTAGTGACAAAGATGTCTTTTAACGACAGTCGTTTTGATCTATATAAAAAGACTTTCTAGACGAAAGTGTGTGAGGGTCATCTAAAATGTCTAGGATTACAAGATATGTCTCATCTGCTCTAGGGTAAGTGGGAGAACATGTTGGGCATAGAGTATGCCCTAGGATACATGTCTCACCAGCTTTAATGCAAGTGGGAGATTGTTGGGATTTATACTCTAAAGCCTCATAATTAATGATAATAATAATTCTGATTATTTTATTTGCAATATAGTATTATCCATTATATGAAAAATCCAAGCTTATTAGTGTAATCTTGAATAGTAAGTAGTTGACACACGGGAGGATCATATTAAAAAAATAACGTAAAGTGTCTATATTATATGGATAAGGTTGAGTGCATTATCCTGGTAACAGTAATGATACAACCCACTTTGTAATGGTTACAAATGATTTGATCCAAATCGTTCATGTGGAGGCATGTGAGTGGGGTATCCTATACAATGAGTTTGTATAAGACTGGACCACGAAATATTTAATCTCTCTTTATAAATCTGTTAATTGAGAAGATTAATCTTTCACAGGATGATCATATGTGACTCGATCTTGATCCTGAGTGAGTTACGAACTCTTGCCTATGAGAGCATGTCCTTTGATTTGCATGGGCGAGAGTGACTTTTGTAGCTAATTCAATAAGCTTACTATTTTGAGGACTTGACCAAATAGGGAGCTGAAAACATAATCTCAAAAGATGCAATTTACTCCTTCTCATATAGAGTAAGTAGATGAGTTGTTCCCTTAAGTGATGATTTTGGGACTTGAATAATGGGGCCCCACCATCTCATGGCCCGAGAGGAACTTAGTTTATGATTATATCATAAACAAATTGTTCATTGGAGGATCAGTGATACTTAAGATATAAGATGTAAATACATGGGTAAAACGAACTTTTGACTCAGCTCTAATTATGAACATCTTGTGAAGGATCGAATTGCATGTAATGGTTATGTTCATAGACACAACTTGTCCTATAGTGCATAAGAGTGCAACTCTAGGTTTATAGTGGAGTGACCTAAAGTTAATGAATGAACATTAATTTATTAAAGAGTTTAATTAATTAATTTAGTATCATTAAAGCTTATAATCTGTAGGTCCCCTTACTAGCTCATAGTAACACTAAATGATCAATATAGTTGAAAGAAAATTTTGAAATGTTCAAATTAATATTTAATTTATTAGATATATTAAATATAAAAGAAGAAAATATATATGTTGTATTCATGTAATAAAATTTCGAGCGACGTGTTGACATTTTGTTCGACATGTCGCTATGTCGAGCTACTCGACATATTAAAAAAAGAGAATGTCGATTTTACCCAAATGTCGACGATATTGTCGACATTTTCGACATTTCATTGATATTTTGTGATTTCCACGAAATATCGACAAATTTTGCTAAAAAATTATGACTGGATTACTGAGCCCAATTAGCATATCAAGGCCCAGTTAAGTTATTACATACAATGATACAAAGAGGAAAAGAGAGAGAGTGACTGAGTAAGCATATATAGGAGTTGTTGTCCTTCACTCCCTTCAATCTTCTCAATGTGGGACAAGTCAAAGTTATGAATTAGTTTTCTTTTTGTTAATTCTTCTTCCCCACAGTAGCAGCGTAGCCACACTTTCCCTCTCTCTCCTCTCTCCTTCCTTCTCTCTCCAATCCTTTTTTCTTTTCTTTTCCTTTTTCTCCTTTTCTTACTATGAGTTTTTTTTTTTTTTTTTTGCAAAGATTTTTTATCAGTTTATTATTTATGTATTTTATTTTTTTTGCAACAATTATGTATTTTAAAATTCTAATTAAAGTATCTGATTTATTTATTTTTATTTTTATTATTCTCTTTTATTCTTCCATCTCTTTTTTATTTTCTTAAAAAAAAAAGAAGTTCATTTTATAATAGTGGTGAAAATGTCGATAAAATATAAAATTTTAATATATATTTCTATAAAATTCTTAATATATATAAAACCCATTAAAATTATTTTAATTAATTAGAATTTAGAAAAAACATTTTTAAATTTTAAAATAAAGTTAAAATTTCTATTATTAATAATATAGTCACAATAGTGATATTATGTAGATAATTTTTAACTAATTCATCACGATGGCACTTAATCACTCTTTATTTTTTATTTTTTTATATTTCAATTTATTTGTAATTATTTTGGTATATATCAAAATTTCATAAAATCTTCAATTATACTTAAAAAGAATCAATTATAGACTAATTAAATCACAATTAAAGTTTTATGAAATAAATCAAATAATTTTAATCAGTGTCCATTATTTTTCCAAAATTTCTGCTTGTATCGACATTTCCATCAACATGTAAATCTAAATATTGTCTTAGGTTTTAGATATGATGATTAAAAATGATCAATTATAGTCTAATTTAGCCTCAATTAAAGTTTCATGAAATAATTCAAACAATTTTAATCAATTTATATATTTTTTTCTAAAATTTCTGCTTGCATTGACATGTTCATCAACATTTATATGCAAGTATAGTCATAGTTTTTAGATATGATGATTGAAAATGGTCAATTATAGTCTAATTCAACCATAATTAAAGTTTCATTGACTAATTCAAATAATTTCCATCAATTTTCATGATTTCCATAAATTTTTCCAAAATTTCCATCGATATTTCCATAAAATCTGGACCTCGACATTTCCATCGACATCGACATTTTGAATATTGATTGTATTTGATACATTAAATATTAAATGGTTAATGTATATTAGAAACATTAAAGAATAAATATATTTGAAATTTTGAATGAGATTCAAATAGGTTAAATATACATTGTTGGGGATTTGAATTAGATTCAAATAAGTATAATATATATTTTAATATAGTAGTTATTAAAATATAATATTTTAATTATGGCAAAGATTTGTCCTAGGTCTCTATAAATAGGACCATTGGATTGAGCCATGAGATAGATCATCTTCTTTATAGAGAATTAGATAATTCTCTCTAGACCTCTCCCTTTTTAATCCCTTATAGAGTTTCTTTCAAGAGGCTCCGATAAGCCTTGGTCTTGTGTTCAAGTCATAGCAAGGAAGACTTTGTGAAAGCCTTGGAGATTCGCCATCCTTCGAGTTAGTGCAAGAAGATTAAAGACCGCCATAAATATCTCCATATTTATTTCAAGGTATTTATATGCTTGACCCTTATATTTAGTTTAATTCTAAATAAGTCAAAGATGATCAAATGCTTCCATTGCAAGGTGAAGTGTCCAATTGATAAAGAGCTTGTCGAAGGCTCTATCAAATAAATTTGTAAACCAGACTTCTAAAATTTGCAGTAATAGTGGTCAGGGTTGATCACAAGGATTAGAGTTCTTAGATTAATTAAGTACCATAGTTAATTATGCCCAATTTTATTTAGAGAAACAAAACTTTGGAATCAAGGGGAAATAAAATCTAAACTAATATGTACATGCTTTGGAGTCCAATTTTGAGAAATATGCATGGTTGATTAACTTAAGCCCAACTCGAATTGATTAAAAACTTGATTTTATACTAACAATCTTAAGCCAAAAATTTCTAAATAATCAATTAACTCTCTCAAGCCCAATTGAACTTTTGCATAATAACAAATAAACCTCTCGGTCTATTTCTATAACTAAATATGGCATTTAGTTACTCTCTTAAGGCTTTGATAGCATGCATGACTGTGTTATTTTTAAGCTTAGTTTTTGGCTAGTTTTGCTATGATTTTGTATGCTTTCATGTATTTCTATGTTTACTTCTCAGAAACTGAGCAATTTGGGCAAAACTGGAGAATCATGAGATAATTGGACAAATTTGGGCAATTTAAAGCCATAATTGAAGATTCAAGCATGGAAGAAGAGGAACAAGGCTATTGGACTCGAGAGCATAGCGTTGCAACGCTCATTATAGCGTTGCAACACCAAAGAAGAAGCCTTTTTACCTTAAAGACCCGAGGGCACAGCGTTGCAACGCTGGTTATAGCGTTGCAATACTAGCTGAAAAAGATTTTTTCCTTTTTAAAAAAAAATGCTATGGACAGTGTTGCAACGCTACCCCTAGCGTTTCAACGCTGTCCTGATTCTATAAAAGGGAAAGTTGTGTTTTGAGAAAAGGGAGCCTTTTTGGAGATACCTAAACCCTAATTTCGATAGAGGCAATGTTTGAGAGGTCTAGAGAGCACATTGGAGAGCTAAGGAGGAGACTCAAGGCTCGAGATCACAGAACATCACGTCTGGAACGAGTGTTGGCACGCGTCGTCCAGTTTTTCTCTTTTCCTTTTCTCTCGCTTTCTCAATCTTAGGATCTAGTTACTGAATTTGCATGTAATTGAATACTTTTTAGACTTTCTCGTTAATTGTAAGGATTTATGAACTATGTTTGCTTGTTGAATGTAATTGTGACATTTTTTATGCATCTTGCTTTAGTATTCTTAACTTTAGGCCAAAGCTTTGTATGTTATGTTAGATTTAGCTTGAGAAAGTAAATCTAATCAAGAACTTGGATGTATGACTAGGTTTAATCTATTGCTTGAGAATGAATAGGTTAAAACTAGAAGTCGATAAGAGAATTTCATAATGTCGTGCTTAGTTGTAGAAATAGACCGATAGGTTGATTTACACTTTGCACGAGTGCAATTGAGCTCGAGAGAGTCAATTGATTACCTTCGTAATTCTTGACTTAGAACGGATGCATGATTTACAATTCAATGGTCAATTCCATAGTCGGGCGTCATGAATAGCAATTAACGAATGTCTCTCTAAAATTGGACTCTAGCTTTGTAAATAATATGATAGATTTTACTATTTTCAACCCAAACTCAAATTAGTTTTTCTCTAAATAAAATTGGGCATAATTAACTGTGGTACTTAATTAAATCTAAAGAACTCCGATCCCTGTGGATGACCACAACCACTATTATTGCAAAATATTTAGCGGTCTAATTTTATAAATTTAATCTTGATATGACCTTCGACAAGTTGGACCACTATCAAGCAATAAATTAGAGTGCAATAAATTAAACCTAGTCATGCATCTAGTGTTCTACAACTAAACTTACTCTTTCAAGCTAAATTTAGTTAAACATGCAAAACCATGACCAAAGGTTAAGACAATATAGAGAGATGCATAAAAGACGTTAATATATAAACTAAATTAAAAATCAACCAAATGTTCAACAACTACAACAAAGCAAGGGTCTAAACATAGATTTACAACATAAGTACAACCCACAAAAACTCCTAAATTCAATAGAAAAGGAAAGGAAATAGAGAAGAAACTTGGGTCGCGTACCAACACTTGTCTCTGACGTGATGTCCACAATCTCGGGCTTTGAGTCTCCTCCTTGGCTCTCCAAGGGTCTCCTCTATGTTCTTAGATAGTGCTTGAATTAAGTTTAGGGTTTTTGGTCTCTCATAACGGCTCCTCTCGCACGAAACTAAAATTTTCCTTTTATACATCGAGACAGCTTTGCAACGACGTTGTCCCTTTGAATTTTATAAAGAAAGAAAATATCAATCTGGTTGGCGTGCACAGTGTTGCAAATCTATGCCTTCTTGTTTCCAATGCTGAATGACTATTGATGTAGCATTACAACGCTATGCTCTGGGTTCAAACGCTTTGTTTTTCCTTTTCAACACTTGGATCCTCAATTATAGTCTCTAATTGTTCCAAATTTGTCCAAATACTCCACAATTCTCTGATTTTGCTCCAATTGCTCGATTTTTGCAAAATATATATAAAAATACATCAAAGCACACACAATCATAGCAAAACTAGTATAAAACTAAGTCTAGAAATAGCACACTTTTGCCCACTATCACCACTCCTATCAAATTGAACATGTGGGCCAAAGTGAACATAGTTCAACGGTAATTGGCATGTACCCTCAACCAAAAGGTTAGAGGTTCGAATCCCTCCACTCCTAATGTTGTTGAACTAAAAAAATAAACATGTGGTGAAATGTCACATGAACCTAACATACTCATCAATAGAATAAATATATATTTTTGTTATAGAGCTCGCTAATAAGCTACCATTCACTGCAAAAATAACTATGCATGTTTAGTCGTTGTTGCAACTTTTCTCGAAAAATCAATAGTCCCTTATACAAGAAATTTAAAAAGCTTTATGTTGAAAACACTTCTTAAAAGCAATGAAATTTCCTACGAAATTTTTTCGTCGGGAAAGCCTTTTGCCTATATGTTTTGGCTTTAACTAATGAATGGCTTTAATTAGAATTAAATGCATGACTAAAGTAATTCTAAGATCGGAAGATTTAGAATTTCTTTAGAAGTTGTTAAAAGAAATAGACCTAAGGCATATTGAGACTAGATTGAAATATTAGTTTCTTAATTTAGCAAAGAGAGTTAATTATGCTCGAGAGAGATAGTTCTTACATGTGCCGTCTTGACTTATGGTATAATCACAGCTCGGTCTTGATTGATTAATTAAGGCTAAATTATAGAAAATATCCCTAAACTATGGGTTTTGTTTCAATAATACCCATGAACTTTAAAAAGTTTAAAAAATACCCCCCCTGATCTTTAATAAATGTTCAAAAATACCCTTACCGTGGAATGATTTTATATGATACCCCCACTCACATGTCTCCACATGAACGATTTGGATAAAATCATTTGCAACTATTATAAAGTGAATCGTATCAATAGTGTCACCAGGATAAGGCACCAAACCTTATTCATATACTATAGACTCTTTAGGTTATTTCTTGAACATGATCATCTTGTTATGTCAACCACATACTGTTCATGATTACAGTAATAACCTTGAATTTTTATGTAATGGATAATATAAATTGTAAATAAAATCAATCAAATAATTATTAAATAATCATTAAATAATAAACATATTAATTATGAGGTTTGAGGGCATAAATCCCAACATAGACTACATAGGAAAATTGGACAGCTAAAACAATTATTCCACATGCCTACTCACACATCCCGTAACTCACCTTTTTTGTTTTCTTCTCCATATACACCACCAAACTTACAATTTGTTTCTACCGTTTGAGACGTTCCAAGGATTTGTTAAAATCGGTAAAAGTAAAGACAATAATTTATCAAGCAATATAAATACAATATAAAAGAATATAACATACCTTAAATTGACAGTAGATAATAATTTTGATAAGGGAACTCCTCTATAGTGTTTAGATTGTCAAACTCTGGAAACTTGCAGAAACACTAGGATGGTGTTGATGGGCATTAGTTTCGAATTGTCCAAATCCTTTGGAAACTTGTAGAAACACTAGGGCAAAACGATGGTTTCAATTGGATTTAATTTCGAATTGGTCAAATAAAAAAAATTGTATTTAGTAATTGAAAAAATATAAATCTAAAAATTTTGAATTTAATTTCTTGTATGAAATAAAATTGTGTAAAATTTTTGAAAATATAACTAGAAGATAATCCTAAAAATCATGTAAAAATATTTAAAAAGATAATTAGAAGATAATCCTCAATCCAAATTCGTAAAAGATAATTTAATTAAAATCTATCAATCGGAAGGAGGAATCCAAATAAAGTTTTCGTGAAGGAGGATTTAGGAGGGGGTGTGCAAGGGTAAAAAGAGGAAAAAATGGTGTAGAGTGGGTTCCTCCTAAAAACAATGTTAGGGAATAGACCTTCGACATATCTCTACAATGGTATGATATTGTCCACTTTAGGCATAAGGCCTCATGGCTTTACTTTTGATTTCACCCAAAAGGCCTCGTACCAATGGAGATTGTTGTCCTCACTTATATACCCATGATCTTCTCCTTTCATAGCCAATGTGGGACTTTGTTTGCACTTCCAACAATCCTCTCCTCGACAAAGTATCATCGAGCCTTGTCTTTCTAGACTCATCAATTTCTTTGTTTGGCATCAAAGGATTCTACCCATACGGCTAAATCACGGGCATGGCTCTTGATGGGTGGCCAGTGCAAATATACGCTATCTCTCAAGTAATATATGAAGAGTACTCCAAGTATCGAACCCAATAGAATGGATGTAACAAACTCTCAATTCAACAACAAAGACCTCTTCTAAGTATGAAACTAAGGTAGATAGAAAATAAATGAGATTTTAAGGGGTTTTGCAAAATAGAAAATAGAAGTAAGCTAAAATGGAAAATGATGAGGAAAACACTAATAAGAGAAGAGGGATTCAAATCAGGTTCAATCCCAAGGAATATGCACCCATCATGTGCCTGCAATTTGGTCAACTAGGCAAGGCTCATATGGCGATTGGTGCCCATTTTCCCCCACATCTGCCTCTTTTGAGTTTTGTACGGTTCGAGCAGAATGTGACCAGAATACTCCCCAACCTACCCTAATCGACACTTAACACAATGAATTGAGTCCAACACATATTCAACCCTTTTCTAAGTGCTTTTAGGAGCCTAAACAATTAAACTCATATGTTTATGGCTAATTTTAACTTAGGTAAAGAAATAACACAACTCTAATGACTCTAAAGGTTCTTGTCCTATGTCTGGGTACAAAAAGCGAAGTTCTATTTCTAAACTCTTCTCCTAGCTAGATTGCTTTTATGAATACACGTACTCGATCCAACCTTTTTAGTATTGAATCTCACACAAACTATGCTAACTCAAGTGATCAGTTTAAGCTAACAATGAAACTTAAACTCAATAAATAGCAAACAGTGCTAAGTGTTGAGCAAGGTTGCTTAAGCACAAGGTGGGGCTTTCTTCCTTCTTAGGGTATCCACTTCAGTGAAACCCCTCGAAGGAGTTTAGCTCATGATGGAAAAGAAAATAAAAGTAGGAAAGTAAGAAAAGAAACTTGAATGTAAAGAATAAAACTTCATTGAAAAGAATGAACTTAAATATACTTTTGAAGTATAGAATTGAAATAACAACAACTTGAATTAAGACAAAATTGAAACTACGACTTAGAAACTTGAATTCAAAAGCTAAAACAAAAACTTATACTTTTAACAAGAACAAAAACAGTAACTTTAATTCTAAAGAAAAGTAGAAAATACAACTTGAATGGAAAACTTGAAATCCTAAGTTTGTTCCTCCTTTCTAACTTATTCAACCTTTAAAGGAGAACAAGTAATTACACCTCCTTCTTTTGAACTTAGTGTCTGAATGGAGCTTGAATAGAACTTATGGGAGACTTGGAGTGGCGGCTGAAAAGAAAACTGTAGAGTGTGGGAAGAATCTATCCAACTGAGCTCCCTTGAAAATGAAGATTGAGCTGCCTTTTACAGACTTCAAATCGGGTTTTCTGCTGAGGTCAGTGTGAGAAAGTGTAGCTGACTATAATCCCTTGATTTGAGGAGATTTGATGGAGAATCTTGCAAAAATCTGTCAAATCTGTGATTCTAGGGAAAATCTATCGATTAGGTCCAGATGTAGCTACATCTTGGGTGCATTTTCAGAGCTTTAGTTATTTGGTTACTTTGCGGCCGCATCTAGGGTGCAATTTCACAGCTATAGTCCTCTGGTTACTTTGCTACTGCAATCAGGTAGCATTTTCATAGCTTCAGCCATTTAGTTACTTTGCGACAGCTATTAGGTAGCGTTTTTACAGCTTCCTACACAAAGGCTTGACTTTGTCTTTTGGCTCAAATGTGGTCGCGTCATGAGCGCATCTAGTTCTTTTTACAGCTTCTGCACAAATACAACAAAACTTAATAAGGTCTTACAAAAAGGACTTTTTTTACACCTATTTACTCATTTTTACAAAATCATAGTTTCAAACACATGCTAAGCTTGTTTCTACTTCATTTCACTCTAAATATCATGAAATATTGCAATAAACACTTACTTTCCAAACAATAAGCTTAGCTTTAGGGCAAAATAACACTCATAAATGAGCGTTATCAGCTCTTATACCACTTCTTAAGGACAATGATCCTCCACATATCTTCACAATAGTATGATATTGTCTATTTTAGGCATAAACTCTCATGGCTTTACTTATGGTCTTAATTTTGATTGGGATAAAATATACTTGTATTCCAATAATAAAATAGTAAGATACATAGCCCTCTTATGTAGAAGAAAGACTCAATACAAGAAAGGAAAGAAGGATAAGAACAAAAATAAAATAAAATCATTAATGATTACACCTATTAAAATATTTACAATTAATACAAACCAACACTCCCCCTCAAGCTAGTTTAAAAATATCTTCCATAGCCAGCTTGTCAATCATTTCATCAAACTGTACTTTTGATAGTCCTTTAGTCAACACATCAACAATTGTCTCTGTAGATGGGAGATAAGGAATACATATCACACTCGTATCAATTTTCTCCTTTATGAAGTGTTTGTCGAATTCGATTTGCTTTGTCCTATCACGTTGAACTGAATTATGGGCTATTGAGAGGGCAGTTTTATTATCGCAATAAACTTGTATATTTTTCTTTTGAATAACTTTCAATTCTTCCAACAACCCATTTATCCATATTCCTTCACATATACCATGGGCTAAAACCTTAAATTCTGCTTCATCGCTGTTTCTGGCTACGTCATTTTGTTTTTTCTTCTCCATGTGACTAAGTTACCTCCAACAAAGGAACAATAGCCAGATGTAGACCTTCTATCCATTGTACTTCCTGCTCAATCTGCACCAGTATAAACTTCAACCTGTAGATTCTTGTGCTTTTTAAACAATATACCTTTTCCTGGAGTTCCCTTTAAGTATCTCAAGATTCTATAGGCAGCTTCAAAGTGAACTGGTCCTTGTGAATGCATAAATTGGCTTACCATGCTTATTGTAAAAGTAATATCTTGACGTGTATGAGACAAATAAATGAGTTTTCCCACAAGTCTTTGGTAACGTTCCTTATCCTTTAATTCTTCATCTTTTGAAGCTTCCAATTTCAAATTTGGTTCAATAGGTGTCTCAGCTACCTTGGATCCAAGTAAACATGTTTGTCCGAGTAAATCAATGATATTTTTTCTCTGATTCACAAAGATACCTTTTTTGGATCTCGCAAACTCCATTCCTAGGAATTACTTTAGCGTTCCTAAGTCCTTGATTTGAAATGCACTTGCGAGCTTTTTCTTTAAAGTGGTCAATTCTACTTTGTCATCACTTGTAAGAATGATGTCATCTTATAAACAATCAAAATCACAATTTTGTTATTTGTAGAATGCTTATTGGTGTGATCAACTTGACTTGAAGAAATCCAAAGCTCGTAAGTACTTTTCCAAATCGTTCAAACCATGCTCTTGGAGATTGTTTGAGCCCATATAGAGATTTCTTTAGTCGACATACTTTGTCCTTCCTAAGAATAATTTCAAAACCTGGTGGTAAGCTCATAAATACTTCTTTGTCAAAGTCACTATTGATAAAAGCATTTTTTACATCGAGCTAGTGAAGAGACCAATCTAAATTTGCTGCAAGAGATAAAAGTACTCTAATGGAGTTAATTTTAGCAACAGGAGAAAAAGTTTCTTGATAATCAATCCCATAAGTTTGAGTGAATCATTTTGTCACTAATCTAGCTTTATATCTTTCAACACTACCGTCAACATTACATTATGTGGTGAAAACCTATTTACACCCCACTATTTTCTTATCTCTTGGAAAATCTACTATTTCCCATGTGCAATTTTGTCTGAGAGCATTCATCTCCTCCATAACTGCTAATTTTCAATTTGGATCATTTAAGGGTTCTTATATGATCCTTGGATTAAACAAGTTGGTTATCCTATATGTAAAAGCTCCATGACTATTCGATAATTTTTTATATGAGATATAGTTTGCAATAGGGTATTTGGTGCAAGTTTGAGTACCTTTTCTCAAAGCTATAGGTACATCATGATTAGAAACAACAGGTAGAACATTTTCCATAGTTGGAGAGACAAGAATGGAAGGTTGGTTACTTGATGTTTCAGAATCATTCCTCAGAGTGCAGATTGGATCAATGACGATTCAGCTATCTAGTCCTTGTTCATTTGATTGAATTTTCTTCTAGTATAAAACTTAAACTCAGGATTTGGATTAGTTGGAACCTTTTGTAGTAATTATCTCCCGTAAGTAGATTTTTCTATACTTGACATTGAAGAACTAGTAAAATCAGGACAAACAACATTTGGAAGAGGAATAGATGCATCCCAAAAATTATCTTCCTCTAACTTTTGTTTCTCTCCCTGAAGATAATTTTAGGTAAAAAAAGATTTATTTCTAAAAAATGATGCATCCATACTCACATAAAATTTTTGTGTGTGAGGATCTAAAGATTTGTACCCCTTTTTATTATAAGCATAGACCAAAAATATTCATTTAATAGCTATATTATCTAATTTAGACTGAAAATGACTAAGTATATGCACATAGGTAGTACACCCAAAGACTTTTATGGGTAAATCAGAGTGCAAATGAGTTGTGGAAAGAATTCTTTCAAGACATCAAGCAGTGTTTTAAGATTTAAAACTTTATTGGGCATTTGATTTATTAGGTAGTTGCCTATTAAGATTGCTTCTCCCCATAAGTATTTCAAAACATGCATAGAAAACATTATGGCTCAAGCAACTTCCAATAAATGCATATTTTTTCCTTCAGCAATACCATTCTGTTGAGGGGTATCTCGATAAGTAGATTGATGTACAGTGCCTTTATCTTTCAAAAACACACTTAAATGTTCATTGAAATATTTAGTTCCATTGTCAAAGTGCAAGATGCTAATTTTGGTTTGAAATTAAGGTGATGGCCATCTGACTGATTTGTACCTCTATATTTTTTATGATTGTACCATGATCATTGACCATACTCTACAACTGGTTAGTTCTGCTCCTTCATTCAATGATGAACGCCCCCAATATGTCCTCAAAGGAGGGCTTCTTTTCAGCTTGATAGGAGATGGATGCATAACTTGGAGGAGGCTGCAAAATATTTTTGTTTTTAGCATAGGAGAAATTTTCATGATTTCTCAAACCTGGATGACAGTGAGACGGAAGATTGTTCTGCATCTAATGTCCCCGATAGTTGGAATCTCTGTTGTTGACATACTTGGCCTGATCGATATTAGATTCTCCACCAACTTGAAAAGATTAAGTTGCTGCCATGAAGGCGATTGACTTAGGAGTTCCTGTGCCTATAAGTTTAGACAAAACATGAGTTAGTGATGCCATTTAAGATTTCAATGCACTTACCTCATCCACCTTGTAGATGCTAGCAACTGTTCCTTGAATTGAGCATTCATTTGGCCACTGGTAACTTGTGGCTGCCATTTCCTCCAATAATGTTTTGGTCTACTCTATAGTTTTAGCCAAAATAGTGCCTCCAGCTGTTGCATCAAGGATAGTCTTGGTGTTGCATGTGAGCCCATTATAAAACAGCTGGACTTGGAGCCAATCAGGGTATCCATGCTGAGGGCACTTCGTCAATAGCTCCTTATATCTTTCCCATGCTTTGAACAATTGTTCACCATCAAACTGTATGAACGTTCCTATCTCCGTCCTAAGCTTGGCGACTTTGGCAGGTAGAAAGAATTTGGTCAAGAATGCTTGAGCTAATTCCTCCCAAGTGGTGATGCTCCCAGGATGTAGAGATCACAACCAATCCTTGGCCTTGTCTTGTAAAGAAAAGGGAAAAAGGCGTAAGCGAAGAGCATTAGCAGAAACACCATTTAATTTAACAGTGCCACAAATCTCCAAAAAGTTTCGCGGATGAGAGTTAGGATCTTCAGTGGCAAGTCCTCTGAATGCACTATCTCTTGTCATCTAGATCAGGCCCGCCTTTAACTCAAAGTTGTTTTCATTGATCGGTGCATGGACTATTCTAGATTGATTGGCATTAAACACTGGTTGGAAATAGTCCCTTATGGCCTTTGGCTCTTCCCATTTTTTTCCTTGGTACCCAGGCTGTAGAGATCCCAACCAATCGTTGGCCTTGTCCTGTAAAGAAAGGGAAAAAGGCGTAAGCGAAGAGCATTAGCAGAAACACCATTTAATTTAACAGTGCCACAGATCTCCAAAATTTTTTGCAAGTGAGAGTTAGGATCTTCAGTGGCAAGTCCTCTGAATGCACTGTCTCTTATCATCTGGATCAAGCTTGTCTTTAACTAAAAGTTGTTTTCATTGATCGGTGCATGGACTATTCTAGATTGATTGGCATTAAACACCGGCTGGAAATAGTCCCTTATGGCCTTTGGCTCCTCCTCTTCTCCTTTGTTTGCCAAGTAGATCTCTTGAGCTCTTCTCTCTCTTTGAATTCTTCTGCAGGTTTTTTCTATTTCAAAATCAAAAGGAGCAAAGAATGCCTCATTATCCTTTCCCATACACTACTCTAATCCTATAAAAATTAAAACTAAAATAAATCAAAATAACAAAAAGAAACTAAAGAAAACTCTAAACCAAGACCATATGCTTTATCCACAATATCAATTTATCTAAATATGCACAATTCCCTGACAACGACGCCAAAAACTTGTTGCGTGATTTTGTGACCATGCAAAGCCACAAGTGTACGATGTCAAATTTTAGTGTAGTGGTTAAGTGCAAGTATCGTCCACAGGTATGAGTCCATGACTATTATAGTTACTAGCAGCCAATTTTATTTAGAGAATAATAATTTTCGAAAATAGTGACAACAAAATAATTAGAAGGAGTTAAACTTGCAAGGAGATAAAACCTAGCGAATTGATTTTACCATTAAACTAATATTTTGGTTAATTAATTCAAGAATAATTGTACTTCATACCGAGAAGGAAGTGTAAAAGACCAAAAGACTTTCTCAAGCTCAATTGAACTCATGCAATTTTATAAGTTTAACATGTTTGTCTTAACTTTAATAAAAAAGAACATGGTGTTAAATTACTTCCTATGATGCTTCTAAAAGAACCCTTCATTCTCATGCAAGGATTTACAGTTAGACATGTATTTAATTGGTCTAGCTTTAATTGAATCTTTTACAAGCAACAATAAAAACCAATAAAAACAAGTAAACTTTGGCCAAAAGAATACCCCCTTTCTACAAACCATTAAAGAAATATTTAAAGAAATCGTGACAACATCGAGACGCTAGGTTGCAGTGTCTCGATGTTGTCTTTCCAAAACTATGCGTCTTCAAAATAGGAAAGGTAGTGTTGAGACGCTACCTTGCAGCGTCTCAACACTGCCTGTGTGGATTTTTGTGGCTTGTTGGGCTGCGATTGTAGCATTGAGATGCTACTAATAGCGTCTTAACGCTATGCACTCGGGTTTCTTGGCCCATTTTTCTTCTTTGCTTCACATAGCTTCTCAAATTAAGTTCCATTAGTTCCATATTTGCCATGGTATCTCTAAAATCTTCGGTTTCGCTCCCATTGCTCAATAACTGAAATTTAAATAAATAAACTCGTGAAAAGCATTGAATAAACTATAAAGACCAATAAAAGTAAATCCTAGAGATAGAAAATTTTGCGTGCTATCAATAAGTTGACACTCCTCCTCTTGAATTAAAGTAATTGCCTGCTCACCTACGTTATTCTTTCTGAGATGACTCTACTACTTTCCCCGTGATTATTGCTGTTGAGTTGAGTAAAATTGAAGAGGAAAAATTGTTGAATGTGTTGCGTGCACATAAGTCTGCTTTAGGGTGGTCTATTAGTGATATTAAAGGCATTAGCCCCTCGATTATGATGCATAAAATTTTGTTGGAGGATGAATTTAATCCCACTATAGAACACCAAAGAAGACTTAACCCCACCATGAAGGAAGTGCTAAAAAACAAGGTGATAAAATTATTAGATGTAGGTATTATTTTTTCTATTTCTGATAGTCCTTGGGTAAGTCCAATGTAGGTTATACCTAAAAAGGAGGGATGACGGTTGTAAAGACTGAAAAGAATGAGGATATCTTGACCCGAAAAGTGGCTGGATGGCGTGTGTGCATTGACTATAGGAAGCTCAATAAAGCCACAAGAAAGGATCGTTTTTCCCTATCTTTTATTGACCAGATGTTGGACATGTTAGCAAGTTACCCTTACTACTGTTTTCTTGATGGTTATTCAGACTATAATCAAATCACAATAGCACCTAGGACCAGGAGAAGACGACATTCATGTGCCTCTATGGTACATATGCCTTCAGGCGAATGCCATTTGGGTTGTGTAATGCGCCTACCACCTTCCAATGCTACATAATGGCTGTATTTGCAAATTTTATCGAGGAGATTATGGAGGTTATTATGGATGATTTTAGCATCTTTTGTACTTCTTTTGATTCTTCTTTGCATAATCTATCTCGTGTGTTACAGCGGTGTCAGGAAACTAACCTTATTCTTAACTGGGAGAAATGTCATTTTATGGTAAAAGAATGTATAGTTCTTGGCCACAAGGTATCTGCAAAGGGACTGGAGGTGGATCAAGCTAAGATTTCTACAATTGAACAATTACCACCTCCAGTTAATTTTCAAGGAGTTTGTAGCTTTCTAAGACATACAGTGTCACACCCCCTCCCGAACCACCTGCTAACTTAGCCCGGAAGATGGCGTGAAGCCAACAGGCATCGTTTCACTACTTAACGATACCTATGACCCTTTTAATTCCTGATAAACAAACCATACCTGTAAACGAAATACTTTACATATTACACAACGGAACCCTGGAAAATTTCTACATATGCACACGGAGCAGTTTTAGTTAAAACCTCACTTGAACAATCAAAACACAACCACTCGTTGTTTACACAAACAAGACCACTAGTTTCATACACGAACATAACTACACGTCCCTTTTAAGTTATCTACACTACGAGCAGACTCGCTATATAATACCACCCACGTACAAAGTATCTAACTCTAAGAACCCTCGGCGGCGATGGCAGGACCTCAGGCACTGGGAGCTCGATCTCTACCTGAAAAGTTGGAAAACATTGAAAGTATGAGCTGGGAAGCTCAGTGAGTGACTGAGTTTAAAACTATTAACTCGTAAATCATAACATATAACATCAATAGCTTTTACAGAAGTCCAGCAAGCGTGTCAAAAGTATTAACCATTTTAAACATATGACAAATTAGTTGTGTAAGACTCGCCCGGTACAAACAATGTTCATTCTACGATGTAGTGGGGCCCGCCCAGCACTCCCATTGTCTTTGTCGTAGTGGGGCTCGCCCAGCACTCACGACAGCATTGTTGTCACGGAGTACACTCAACGTCGACAACAGAAAATGACCTGTGTGCACACGGTACTATACAACCTCGGCTCAGTATCTCAACCATTAACTCATTTAGGTCTCAGAGAAACACATGAAAACCTCTAACAGTTCTTGCTAACACATGTAGACTTGGAATTAAGGTATTTCTTCTAGTTTCAGAAAATCAGTAAACATATGCTCACAACGAACAATTTAAATCAATTTTAGGAAACCATATATGCTTATGAATACGTGTTCAAGAGACCATAAATCTTTAAGCTACATCATTCTTAGGAAGTCTTTTCTTTTCATGAACACAAGTTCAAGCATAGAATTTATTTTCAGAATTCATTTTGTCACTCACCGCGTTAATATTAGATTCTCGGTCCGTAAATTTGTCCTATTTCTTCTTGGCCTGCCAAATGAACAAAACCAAGCATTAGAATCTTGACCTCACGAACTTAAGGCCTAGGGTTGCAAAAATCACCCCATCAATTCCTAGCATTTCACATGATTAACACCCGAAACTTACACACTCATAACTTTTCCATTACTTGGTCAAATTTTATGTTCTTTATACAAAACCCTTCCTTTTTGAACCCTCTAAAACTTATCTGAAGGAATGAAATCGAAATTCCTAAAGGATGTGTCTGTAACTACCTTGAAATCTATTTTCCCCAAACACGTTTCTGCTAAACCAGAACTGTTTTTCTGCTGCAACCCGAAACTAACCTGGAATTTAAAGCAACTTCCAAACAAATTATAACCACGACTTCTTCATGAAAGTTATAGGAAATTAAATCAGCTTTCCATCCATACCTAATACAGCTTCTAATTCGAAGTCTACAGATCAGCATATCCCAAAAACCAGAGGTTCCCCGGATTTGACAGCAAAAACACTCCTCTGACTTCCCCTTCAAAAACCCGTAACAAAAATTCAGATTTTGCTCGAGCTTCCTTCACGAAAATTGTTCCAAAATGAGTTAACTTTCAAGGAAAATAAATCTCAGCTCTTAATATCTCTTGTGGAGCTCAAAACGTTCCAAATATCAGAGGTAGTCAGGGTTGAACACAAAATCTTCCATGCAACTTGGATTGATCTTCCCTCCTTTTCTTCTTCAATTACAACTCCAGCATCACCTTTCTTCTTTCTCTTACTCTCTCCCACGAAGAACCCTATTTTATTTCACCAAATGGGTAGCAAAATGGATGGACATAATTTAAGGAGAAGGAGTTTGACGGTGGTGGACAACCCACTTGTTTTTTTTTCTTTTTGTTTTTTTTTTCTTTTTTTTTTTAAAAAAAAAAAAACAACATATAGTCATTCCATTTCTCTTTTGTTTTTCTTCTTTTTCCTTCCCAAAACAATATACCCACCTACTTTCCTTCTTTCCCTCTTTAATTTTTAAGAAGTTTCAAGGAGGAACTCCGGGTTTACAACTTACCTCCCTCTTAAGAAATTTCGTCCCCGAAATTTAGTAATCCTTAAGTGAAAAGCGTCGGGTAACTCTTCCTCATTTGGTCTTCTGGTTCCCAGGTTTCCTCCTCCACTCCGTGATGTTTCCACAGAACCTTCACGAGTGGGATCGTCTTGTTTCTCAGAACTTGTTCTTTCCTGTCGAGGATTTGAACTGCATCCTCTATGTAGCTCAAATCTTCTTTCAACTCAACTGGTTGTGCTTGCAACACATGTGTTGGGTCTGGAACAAACTTCCTCAACATGGACACATGGAAGACATCATGTATTCGAGATAGTTCTGTTGGCAACTCAAGTCCGTAAGCTGCTGGCCCAACTCGTTTTGTTATCCGATAAGGACCAATATATCTAGGGCTCAGCTTGCCTTTCCTGCCAAAACGAAGGACACCTCTCCACGGAGATAACTTCAAGAAAACTTGATCCCCGACCTGGAATTCTAAGTCTCTTCACCGCTTATCTGCGTAGCTCTTCTGACGATCTTGAGCTACTTTAAGATTTTCTCTAATCACCTTCACATTGTCTGTCGTAACCTGTACCAACTCAGGTCCGATTAGCTTTCGTTCCCCCACTTCATTCCAACACACGGGAGTTCTACATGGTCTTCCATACAAGGCCTCAAACGGCGCCATGCCGATACTGGACTGATAGCTGTTATTATAAGCGAACTCCATAAGTGATAAGTGGGTATCCCAGCTTCCCTTAAACTGAAGGACACATGCTCTCAACATGTCCTCTAAGGTCTGGATGGTCCTCTCTGACTGACCGTCTGTCTGGGGATGGAACGCCGTGCTGAAATTCAGTTTTGTTCCCATAGCTTTCTGTAAACTAGGCCAGAACTTAGATGTGAATCTCGGATCTCTATCTGAAACTATGGACACTGGCACTCCATACTGACTCACAATTCTGTCAACGTATAGCTTAGCAAGCTGATCAAGTGTATACGTCGCTTTAATCGGTATAAACCGTGCTGTCTTAGTGAGTCTATCCACTATTACCCAGATACCATCATGTCCACCAGAAGTACGTGGTAATCCAAAAAGGAAATCCATAGTGATATGCTCCCATTTCCACTCCGGCACTGGCAGTGGACTAAGGAGTCCCCCTGGCCTCTGTCTGACTGGTTTAACCTGTTGGCAGATTAAACATTTATCAACATAGTCAGCTATCTCCCGCTTCATCTCAGGCCACCAATATGATCCCCTTAAAGTTTTGTACATCTTGGTGCTTCCTGGATGCATAGCGTAAGCTGAACTGTGAGCTTCCTCTAGTAAAGCATCCTTAAGCTCACTAATATTCGGAACGCATAGCCTTCCTTGCTTCACTATGGCTCCTTCTGCCCCCATCTTAAACTCTCCCTCTGGGTCCTGTTTGGACTTCCCAAACCTCTTTTGCAAGTCCCTATCCTCGGCCTGTTTCCTCACAATCTCTGCTATAAGCGAAGGCCTGACCTGAAATTGAACCAAGAGACTTCCTGAATCTTCTGCAGTCACAACCGCCTTAGAACCTCTTAGCGTACTTAAGAAAGTTGCTCGTATACCACACAAGGCATCCTTAGGAAGTCTCGACTTCCTACTTAATGCATCTGCCACTATGTTCACCCTACCTGGATGGTATTCTATAGTACAATCATAATCTTTGATAAGTTCTAGCCATCGTCTCTGTCTCATATTCAACTCTTTCTGATCGAAGATATATTTCAGACTCTTATGATCTGTGAAAATGTGGCACTTCTCACCGAACAAATAATGCCTCCAGATCTTCAATGCTAAAATAACTGCTGCTAGCTCAAGGTCATGGGTAGGGTAGGTACACTCGTGCTTTTTCAATTGCCTGGACGCATAAGCTATTACCTTTCCTTCTTGCATAAGCACACACCCTAATCCCTGCCTCGACGCATCATAGTAAATCATATACTCTTTCCCCGTTACAGGTAATGCCAGAATAGGTGTTGTTACTAATCTCTTCTTCAGCTCCTGAAAACTCTGTTCACACTTATCTGACCACTCAAACCTAACATTCTTTCTTGTCAAAGCTGTTAGGGGTAACGCCAACCGTGAGAAATCCTCCACAAACCGCCTGTAGTATCCTGCCAAGCCTAGGAAACTACGTACCTCGTACAGGTCTGATTTTTCTAAAATTACTAAACCCCTGTGTACTTTACTTGAGAAAGATGCTCTGTTTGGTTTTAACGAGGATTGCATGCTAGCATTTAACGTTCTTAAGGATAAGTTGATTTCTGTTTCTATAATAGTTGTACCTGATTGGAGTCAACCATTTGAAATCATGTGTGATGCTAGTGATTACGAATTAGGAGCAGTTATAGGACAACTGATAGCATGTATTTATGCTATCTTATTTCCTATTATTTATGCTAGTTTTGTGATTATTTTGTGAGCTTTATGCCTATTTCTCTTAATTTTTTAGAAACCGAGCTTGAGGAGCAAAACCAAGTATTTGAGAATATTTTGGTGGATATTGGAGCCTTTTGAAGCTTAATTAAAAATTCAAGAGGATTAAAGAATTTTTTTGAGCATAAGGAACGTTCTGAGAGATTCTACATTGAATCACGGTTCCAACGCATCGAACCGGAGGTCATTCGGACACCCGAGCGAAGAAATATAGCAAAAATAGCCAGTGCTGTCTGTAGGGCAGCGTCGAGACGCTGTCTATAGCGTCGCGACGCTACGAAAACTAAAAAAATGCTGTTTTTCAGGAAAAAACACGCGCGCCCCATCTTTCTTGCAGCGTTGAGACGCTGTAGGCAGCGTCTCGACTCTGCCTCAAAATTTTCTATAAAAACCTCACTTTTTGCGCCGTTTTGGGAGGCCAATCTGAGAGTTGGAGCCCTAATCTTGATTCCAAGCTAAAATTGAAGGTTTAGGGAGCAATTGGGAGCGTTTGTGGAACATTTTTTGAAGATCCAAAGCTCAAGGGACATGGAGATCACGACGGGAACGTGGGATCGACCATTGTTTGCTAATTTCTTCCTTTTTCTTTAGTTTTAGTTTCTGTTTTGTGGCTGTAAATTAGGAACTTAGAGATTTAATTGTATGAATATTATTTGTATCTTTGCTCCTAATACTTTTGATTTTGATGTACCCATTAGACTTGGGATATTAACTGATTAAGTACCTTGATTGAATGCTTTTGTTTCATTCATGCTTTTATGTATTTAATGCTTATAATTTCTTGATCAAAGATTATTTGCTTGATTGGTCTGAATTTGTGCTTGAAAAAGTATGGTTTAGGCTAGAACTTAATTGCATGACTAATTGTAAATTCTTGCATGAAAGTGGAGAATTCTCTTAGAAGCCCTTAAAAGAAGTTACACCTTGCATGTTATTAAAATCTAGATAGAGATATTAGATTTATAACATTGCATGAGAGTTAATTGTGCTTGAAAGAGTCAGTTAACACCCTCACTTCTTGGCTTATGGAATATTTGCATGACAAATCTTGGTAGTTTTCCCTGTACGTAAGTCTAATTAGTGAAATTGATTCCCTAGGATATCTCTCTCCTATTGTGTCTCCATTTATCTTTTGCTTTCTAGGTTAGCTCTTTAGTTTAGCTTGTTTGCATTTGATTTCTTTCTCTAAATAAAGTTAAGTGGGAGTAATTACGGTACTTAAATGAACTAAGAAATCCAATCCCTGTGATCGACCCTGGCCACTATTATTGCAAATTTTAGAGGTTTAGGTTTATAAATATATTTGATAGAGCCTTCGACAAGCTCTTTATCAACAACATAGAGACAACTTTTTGGGGGCTATTTATTATGCAAGTAGGACTCTTGATAGTGCTCAACAGAATTACACTACCACTGAGAAAGAGATGCTTGGTGTTGTGTTTGCATTTGATAAATTTAGGCCATATTTACTTGGTTTGAAAGTAATTGTGCATATAGATCATGTTGCTATTTGTTATCTTTGTAGTAAGAAAGATTCAAAACTTCGCTTGATTAGGTGGATTCTTTTGTTGCAGGAGTTTGACTATGAGATCAGGGATAGGAAGGGCTGTGAGAATGTCGTGGCAAAGCATCTGTCTCGATTGGAGCATGAGGCAGAGGTGCAGACCTTCCCTATAAAAGAGCACTTTCCCGACGAATTACTGTACGCAGTTAAATCTTCTTTCCCCTAGTATGTGGATATTGTAAATTATCTTGCTTCAGGAAATCTTCCACCTAACTTGAGTGCCCAGCAAAGGAAAAAATTCTTACATGACACGAAGTCTTACCAATGGGATGACCCGTTGTTGTTCAAGGTATGTTCCGATCAGATCATTAGGAGGTGTGTGCTTATGGAGGAAGTGGCCAAAATTTTACATGACTGACACTCTTCTCCATATGGTGGACATTTCAATCCTTCAAGAATAGCTGCAATGGTACCTCAATCTAGTTTTTACGGGCCTAGTTTGTTTAAATACTATTATACTTTTGTGAAAAGATGTGATAGGTGTCAACGAACAGGTAATATATCCCGTCGTCATGAAATGCCCTTAACCCCTATTCTTGAAGTCGAGTTATTTGATGTATGGGATATAGATTTTTTGGGTCACTTCTCGTCCTCTAATTGTCATCTTTATATCTTGATTGTTTTTTATTATGTATCTAAATGGGTAGAGACTATAGCAACTAAGACCAATGATGCACGTGTTGTATTGAAATTCCTACAAAAGCACATATCCACTAGATTTGGTACACCTCAGGCTATAATTAGTGATGAAGGGTCTCATTTCTATAATAAATTGTTTGATTCACTGCTGAAAAAGTATGGTGTGAAGCATAAGATATCTTTGGCTTATCATCCCCAAACTAATGGACAGGCTGAAATTTTTAACAGGGAGATTAATCAGATATTGGAGAAGATAGTGAAAACAAGCAAGAAAGATTGGGCATGGAAGCTTGACGATGCTCTTTGGGTGTACAGGGTAGCCTACAAAATACCGATTGGTGTTTGAAAAGGCTTGTCACTTACCTTTGGAGTTGGAGCATAAAGCGTACTAAGCGATCAAAAAGCTGAACCTTGACCCACAAAAAGCTGGAGAATAATGCCTACTTCAACTGAATGAATTAGAGGAGTTCATAGCTCAAGCATATGAGAATGCCAAGTTGTACAAGGAGAGGACAGCGAGATGGCACGACAAAATGATTCAGAACCGTTCCTTTGTACCTGGTCAGCAAATCCTTTTGTGTAACTCACAATTGTGTGTGTTCCCAGGTAAGCTGAAATTGATGTGGGCAGGGCCCTTTACAATTAAGAGGTATTCTCACATGGTGCAGTTGATCTCATGGATAGCGAAGGCAAAGCATTCAAAGTAAACGCACAGAGAATAAAGCATTATTATGGCATTGAAGAAAGGCATTTGGAACATATTATTTTGGACAATGAATGAGTTGTGCTAACACACCATCGAGCAATTGACGTTAATAAATTGCGTTTCTGAAGGCAGCCAGGCATCAAATTCTCTTTACTTGTTTCCTTTACTGTTTTTGTAGTCAGTTATTGTAGGCATTTTGCGCTGATCTAATGCTCCCACTCATCGTTCCATGTGTAGGTGCTCGTAGTTTAGCCTTGCTCTCATATTTTTCATGATGGATAAATTGGCCAATGATGAACTCTTCATTTTCAAGGCAATATCATTCTCCTTCTATTCATCATTATTCTTAAGCATGCTCAATTTGGTATGTAGTATACATTGAGGACAATGTATAATTCAAGTGTGGGAGGGTGTGCTTTGTTGTTCTGCTGAGTTGTTAGCTCTAGAAGAGTAGTTATATATGTGCTTGAGTTGGGTTGATGATGTGATTGTTAATAGCATGCAAAAATGTGCTATTTCTAGGCTTAGTTTTGTGCTAGTTTTGCTATGATTGTGTGTACTTTCATGTATTTTTATGTATATTTTGCAGAAATCGAGCAATTGGAGCAAAACTAGAGCATTGTGGAGTATTTGGACGAATTTGGACCATAATTGAGCTATATTTGAGGATCCAAGTGTTGAAGAGAAGTAACAAAGCCTGTGAGCTCGAGAGTATAGCATCACAACGCCATCTGTAGCGTTGCAACGCTACATCAGCAGTCCTTCAGCCTTGAAATGCAGCAAGCACAACGTTGCAACGCCAGCCAAAATGATTTTTTTCCTTTTTTATAAAATTTGAGTGACACCATTGCAATACTGCCTCCAGCATTGCGACGTTGTCTCGATGTCTATAAAGGAAAATTTTTCATTTGTCAAAAGGGAGCCGTTTTAGAGAGACCTAAACCCTAATTTCGATAGAGACACTGTTTTGAGGTCTAGAGGTCATATTGGAGAGTTAAGGAGGAGACTCAAGGCTCGGGATCGTGGGACATCACATCAAGAACAAGTGTTGGCACGCGTCGTCTAGTTTTTTCTCTATATTGTCTTTACTTTGTTTTTTTCTTAATTATAGTATTTCTTGGACTGTATTTGAATGTAATTGAGTATTGTAGACTCATGGTCGATTGTATAATTTTTTTAAGACTATGTTTGATTTATTGATTTGTGTTTTCTAACGACTTTTATGCATCTTGAATCAATCTTCTAAGCTTTTGGCCATGGCTTTGTATGTTAAGTTAAGTTTAGCTTGAGAAAGTAAATTTAACTAAGGACTTAGATGCATGACTAGGATTAGCTTATTGCATGAGAATAAATAGGTTAATGTTAGAAGCCCTTAAGAGAATTTCATAATGTCATGTTTAGTGGTAGAAATAGACCGAGAGATTGATTTACTTCTTTGCATGAGTTCAATTGGGCTCAAGAGAGTCAATTGAATACCTTAGTAATTATTGACTTAGGACTGTTGCATGTTTTATAATTCTTTAATCAATTTCATAATTGTGCTTCATGGATTGAAATTTCCAAATATCTCTCTAAAATTGGACTCGAACTTTGTAAATAATAGTTAGCTTTTATTTATTTGTTAAAAAATTACACCAAGGTTATATTTCTCTAAATAAAATTGGGCATAATTAACTGTGGTACTTAATTAAATTTAAGAACTCCAATCCTGTGGATGACCCTGGCCACTATTATTGTAAAATATTTAGAGGTTCGATTCTTATAAATTTAATCTTGATAGGGCCTTCGACAAGTCTTCTTATCAATTGTATATTGTGATTATGATGACCTAGGATACGTGTTTAAATAGCATGTTGTTTAAATTAGTGAATCTTGTGAGCATGTTCTGGATTTTGAGGAAATTTTAAAATTTTTCTAATCATCCCATGCATTTGTGAAGTACTTTAGGCCTACCTATGTTGGGTTGTGAAATCTTAGAACAAGGTTATAGTCTTTAGAAAATCATTGTCGATAGGCTTAAGGTTTGATTAGAAGGTGACCCTGCATGGTTGTTGGTAACGTTGTACTTCAAAGTTTCACGTCTATCTGCCTGCAATGGAAAACATGAAAAATCATTTGAAAATAAACTATGAAAAGAAAGAAAAAAGCAATACTGCTGTGCTTAATGTCCTCAAGGGTAAAAAAGGTTGCCTCTGCTGTGATCAGTTAAGTCACTCATTGAGCGAATGCTTTGGGTAAGGATCCCTGCAGTAGATGTGTGAAAGCTAGTGCCATTGGGTGAATGAAAGAAAGAAAAAATATATGTTAGTGTAAAGTTGCTGGATGATTGAATCTTAGGGCCAGTATAGGAGAAAAATGAGTGGGGAAGTCTATAGTACTTTCCAGGTTAATAGGGACCTAGATAGGAAATGTTGTACACATATGTTACAAAGGATGAAATGTTAAATTTTAAGTTTCTTTGATTGAAAGAGTGTGTTTGCTTTGATCCTTTAGCTTAATCTTCAGGCTATTTAAAAGGTTGAGATTTGAGTGACAGCTTGTGGTTGTTGATTAAGTGATGTTCCTTATTTTGTTTTGCTCGAGACTAGCAAAAGTAAGTGTAGGGGTATTTGATAACACTAATTTAGTGCTATATTTATGCCTTTATTTAGCTAGTTTTATGTTATAAATGTGAGCTTTTATACCGATTATTTGTTAATTTCAGGAAATCAAGCAGTTCCAAGAGAAATCGATGAATTTGGAGCTTTATGTTGAATATGGAGATATTTTAGATCTTTTGGAGGAGCTAAGGAAAAGAAGAGATGGTGCACAAGGTATTCAGACCGAAAGGGCGGAAATGGCGTTGCAATGCCACAATTTAGTGTGCAAACTCGAGAGCTAGCGTTGCAACGCTACCCTAGGGTGTTGCAACGCTAGAAACGCGCACTCACTCAAAATTTTATTCGTAGCGTTGCAACTCTACCCTTATGAGCTTGGTGAAACATTGCTGTTTTGGACAGCATTGCAACATTGTCCCTAGCGCTACAATGTTGTCTCGATTACTGCTACTAATTCTTCGATTCTTCTTCAAATAAGGGGAGCCAAATTAGGGGTTTACACCTTACTCCACAACTTTAGAGCATTCTGAGAGTATGGGGGTCTGAATTGGAGTGGTTTGATTGAAGATCCAGCATCCAAGGTTCGCGTGGTTAGTACCAGGAGCGATGGATAAGCACACAACGGGTTTCTACTCTCTTTTTCCCTAATTTCTCTACTGTTTTTAGACTAGTTGTAGATGGATTATGGTTGTTTGTGCTGAATTATGATCTGATTTGATTAGTTTGTAAGTTTAGGGCTTAATTAAGCCTTTGGACCATGTAAGTGTATGTAATTGGGGATTTATGATTAATTATTCGAATCTATTTTTATGCAATATTCTTAATGCTTTAAATCCCCTGATCAAGGATCTAATGAACTGCTGGTTTATGTTATTTCTTGACAAAGAGCACATAAATTAGAGCTTCAATTGCATAATAATTGATGTTTGGACACGACCGTGATAAGAATGTCAATTATGATCGATGATAAGGTTCGTTTATGTCAGGTGAGAATTAATTAATAAGACGAACAAGTGATTCAATTAATTACACCTGAAAATTGGAGGAGCTCGATAGAGTATTGCATGATACACTACCCTTAGATTCAAATAAATTGAATAATTAAATGACAAAGGCCAGTTAGACTCAATGAATGGTCGATTGGTGAGATTAATGTCCTAAACTTGGCCTCTTTAATTTGCGCTCCATTCGTTCATTCTTTTTATTGCTTAATTTTTGTCTATTTTATTGCATGTTCTTTTGGCGGTTTATTTTCCTCAATAAAATTAGATGCGATTAAGTATAGTAATTAATTGATTAAACCTCCTAAATTCTCTGAGGATTCAATACTCGGTAGGATTACCATTTTCTTATTACTTCAATCGCGTGCGCTTGCAAGTACCTCGATCAATTACTTGACCCATATACTTGCGGTTATGCACAAAAGTACGCATTAAGGTTTTGGCGCCATTACCGGGGATTGGTAGTTTAATTTATTTAATATTATGAAGAAATTGCTTGGTTTTAATTTAAAGGTTTTATTTTTTATTTTTTATTTTTCGCTTTTGAGTTATCTTTCTTACTTGCTTTTGCTTTGATTCATGGTCCATTGTTTCTAGATGTGTTGTTTGTTGATGTTGCTTTTGAGCATGTGGTTAATTCATTATTGTTTTTTAGATGGCTTCTGATAGATTTAGGTGGTCGTTTAGGTAATTTGAGCCCGAAGAACCAACACCGCCTTCTAGTCCTTTTCCTTTTAGTTATTCCTCTTTTGATCATGCGCCTATTAGCGAGAATTATGCTTTTCATGGGTATCAAATGTCTAATTATTATCATGCTGATAGTATGAGTTATGGAAATATCTCGTATGGTAATAATGAGTGCATTAGGTATCGTGAATTATTTTCTGACCTTTTTCAGGAAGCTCGAGTAGAGGAAGAATCCCCTTTAGAAAGATAGTTGAGTGAGTCTATGGAGGAGTCTAGAGCTTTGAATGTGCTCTTAGATAAGATAGAGAAGAGCTCCAAACCTTAGGGGAGGTTCATGAAGTGGGATTCACTTCTATAGGATGTTTAGTGAGTCGCTTAATCACTGATTCATTGATAGCCTTTCAGAAGATTAATTATTTCGATAAGGTATTCAGAAGAGTGGATAATAGATATTGAGGATGAGCTAGAGAGTTTTAGCACACACAAGGATCGAGTCTATAATGAAGAAAAAGTTGATGAGCTTATTGTTTTAGTTGAGAATGTTCAGAAGGTAGAGTTTGAGGCTAGAAGGCCTTCATCTATTTTATCTCCTTATTCTTCTCTTTATCTTAAGTGTTCTTTTTCTCGTTTTCACGAGTTCATGTTTGAGTCTTTCTTTTTTGATATCTCTCCTTTTATACTTTTTATATTGAAAAACTACCAAAAATATTTTTGTCTCAAGTGCCCATAAGAAGTTAGTGAGCTTGCTAGCTTTGGTATGCTTCATCGATTGTAGGAATAAGGGATGGAAGAAATGGGAGAATTTCTATGTACCTTGAAAGCCCACACGAGACTCGCCTAGGTAAAGAGATTAAATAAGCTCTACTTGGGAGGCAACCCAAGCTTTCTTTCATTTAGTTTCCTATTCTTGCTTCTCTTTTCTGTTTTTTCTTTTCCTTGTTTTGTGTTGATCTCATGTTCCCATTGGTTGATTGTTATAGGAGCTTGAGAATCACAAATTCTTGTGCATTGCACCCCAGTTGATTAGGCTGACAACGAGGATTCTCTCGCACTCCAGAGCAGTATAATTCTCTTTTATATTCCTTTTTAGTTGTCCCTATACATGCTTAATTTTTCTGGGTAGTTTATACATGGAGGACACTATATGCTTTAAGTTTGGAGGGATGCTCTGTTGTTCTGATCTAAGATGTATTGAAATTTTTTTGTGAATTAATGATGATTCTATTGCATTTGTATGATGAGGACAATTTGTGATGTATTCTAAATAATGAATTTTTTACAATTTTTTTGTGAAATATGAGAGCATGTCTGGGATTTGAGTAAATTTAAATTTTTGCTTGAATTTTCTTGCAAGTTTTGTGCACTTAACCTATTTATTGTTAGTTTTGAAAGCTTAATATGGTTTTGTATTGTCTAGAAGTTTGTTGTCACTCCGATAGGCTTAAGCTCTAATTCGATGGTTGACTTGCATGATAGGATGTAGTGTGTTACTTAGGAGAAAGAAAAAGCATGTTTATATGCCTGCAAAAGAAAAAAATAAAAGAAAAAAAAGAAGAAAGAAAAGAAAGAAAAAGAAACTTGCAGTGAGTACAATTGGTCAAGGCTAAAAAGAGTTGCTTCTGTTGTGATTAGTTAGGTCACTCATTGAATGAGTGCTCTAAGTAAGGGTCCTTGCAACAGTGGTGTGAAAGCTAGTGCCCTTGAGTTAAAATGATGCAAGTTTGGGGGACGCCCATAGTTTTAGGCGCCTAGTGAGATATTACTCTCTTGAGTATAAGAATGCTAAATAATTGGTGCTTAGGGCCAGTGTATAGGGAAGATGAATGGAGGACTCTATAAACCTATTCTAGGCTTATAAAGACTACTTTAGGAGGGCTATGCACACACACGCAAGAAATGAAAAGCTTAAGTTTAAATTTCTTGATGAGTTGATATGTTTGAGTATTTCCGTTAATTGTGATTATTTGTTATTTAGAACATTGAGGCATGAGTCATTCTGATGCAATTGTTGCTTCATGTATGAGTTTTATTTTTTCTTTCCTCGAGACTAGCAAAGGTTTAAGTTTGGGGGTATTTGATAACACTCATTTATTGCTATCTTATCCCTTATATTTATGCTAGTTTCATTATGATTTTGTGATCTTTTATGCATATTGTAGAAAATGAGCTTGAGCTTTTATGCTTCTCAAGCTCGATTTCTACAATAGGCATAAAAGCTCAAAAATTCATAATAAGACTATCATAAATATAAGGAATAAGATAGCATTATATAATGCGATCAGTGCCTTGTCCTAGTAACAATATTGATACAACCCCACTTTGTAATAGTTACAAATAATTTATTCCAAATAGTTCATGTGGAGACATGTAAGTGGGGGTATCATATACAATGAGCTTGTATAAGACTTGTTTCTTTATAAATCCATTAATTGAGAAGATTAATATTTCACAAGATGATCATATGCGACTCGTTCTTAATTCTTAGTGAGTTATGAACTCCTCCTACCTGTGAAGGGTTGTTCTTTGATTTGCGTAGGTGAGGGTGACTTTTATAGCCGATTTAATAAGCCTACCGTTTTGGGGACTAATGAGACCTAAAAGTCTCTATTATTTCATGCCTAAATCATACTTGTTCCATTGATTTTATGAGTATATTGTGTCTTTTATAGGTAAATTGAGAGCAAGACACATCTTTGAGATAGTACGTTTCTATGTAGTTAATTGATTATTTTGTAGGAATTTGAGCCTAAGGCATGTTCTAAGAGATTCTACGTCAAATCAAGATTCCAACAAGCCAAACTAGAGGTCATTCTGACACCCAAGCGAAGAGTTGGAGTAAAAATGACCAGTGTTATCTAATGAGTAGCATCGTGACTCTACCTATAGCATTGTGACGTTGTTGCAAGTCCGAAACACGCACTCGCTACATGACAGCATTGCAACCCTATCCCTATTTGTATAAATCCATTCTTTTCGAATTTAGGGTTAATCTTTCCCAACCCCAGCCCTTAATTTGTAATTTCTTCCCCTATTTTTCACTATTTTAGACAATATTTGACTTCATTTCCAAATTTGGGATTGTATTATGGCCCCAAGCTCGAGTGGAGCAATGTTTGGCTAGGATTCTCAGCTAATTCGAGTAGTTAGGGACTAGTTTTGCAACATTTGTGAGAATTTAAGTTTTAATTTCAGTTTATTAGAATGAGTATTATGGCTTATTGACTCTTGTGTTTATTCCTAGCTTGCTCTTCTTTAATTGACCTGAGAACTCAATCGATTTAAAGTTTTCTTTTCTATGCTAAAAGTACTCGTAAGTGTCCTTGGTCTCTAGCTTGATTAAAGTAGTAAAGGGGTTGGTGGCCACATCGGTCAGTTAAGTAGAATTGTTTAATTGCGTGTACATGGTAGGCTCTAGAGTCAATTCACATGTAATAGTTTAATACGAAGGGCCTGTCGTCTCAGCTTGTTGCATTCTGACCTATCCCAAGTTTTAGAATTCAGCTTGTTTTAATTTCCTTATGCATTTTAATTTCCTGTCATTTTAAATTATTCGCATAAAACCCCTCTTCTATTCGGTGTGTAAGTCCAAAGAAAGACAATTAAAATAACCAATCACCTGCCTCCCTATGTTCCATTTGACCATTTTTTATTGCAAATTGTGGTTGGTTTATAAATTTATTTGATGGATCTGACAAGCTCGATCAAGGACTTGACCAAATACAGGCTAGGAACATAAGTTTCACAAGATCGAATTCGCTCCTTCCCATATAGGAAAATTAGATGAGCAGTTTCCTTAAGTGATGATTTCAAGACATGAATAATGGGGTCCCATCCTCTCACTGGCCTAAGAGGAACTTGATTTATGATTGGATCATAAACAAATCGTTCATTAGAAGACCAGTGATACTTAAGGTATAAAATGTAATTACATGTGTAAAATAGACTTTTGACTTAGCTGTAATTACGAACAACTCAACAAGGATCGACTTGCATGTGATGGTTACATCCATAGACACAACTTGTCCTACAGTGCATAAGACTGTAACTCTAATTCTATAGTGGAGTGACCTAGAGTTAACGAATGGAAATTAATTGATTAAGGAATTTAATTAATTAATTTTGTATCGAAGTTTATAATCTGTAGGTTCATAAGGTCCCCATAGCAACAACACAAACTCTTAATACTTACACCTAAACTTATAATCTATAGCCCACATTAATCCAATTGCAATCAAGAATTTTAAATATAATTGCATTTCTTCGCAAATCTGGATTGTGAATAGGGCAGAATTGCAATTGCAATCTAGAATAGAAAATGCAATTGCATTTCTTGGCAGATGCAGCAAAAACGAGAATTCCAAATTTCGAACGATTTTGAAAATATTCTCGAGATATTCTCTTTGATTCTCGACATTAATGGCATGGATCTTTCCATACACTAAAGTTAACAAAAACCATAGCTTATGGAGGCCTATTAAAGGGGACAAATAAGTCAAAACAAGAGGAGTATGCTCCAACGAAGCTATTGTTTTGCTTTTCTTTTTCTACCTTTTTTCTTCTTGTTTTCAGTACCTTCAAACTCCGATAATTAGTCCAATCTAGTCGAAAATCTCAATTTTGTAGCATTGTATTTCATATATTTCTTTTAGTATTAATGTCAGTTTTGTTCTCAAGTTTTGTTTAATCTAGTTGCTATATTTTTCTTTTGTTAATTTTCTATATTGCTTTTCCTTCATTCCAAAACTTAATTTCAATTTATATTGCTAGTTTGTTGGCACTTCATTCTTGCAAGTTTTATCTATTAGACTTTAATCTTGGTTTAGTTGTTGGGTTATTATTTAATTTTTGTAATTTATTTACAGTAGCTTTTAGTTCTTTCTTTTAAGTTCATTATGAAGTTTCTATTATTTCAATCCTTTTTTCTTTGTTTTTTTAAGCATGAGCTAATCTTTTCTTTGGGATTCAAGCATGTGAATGCCCAAGATAAAGGAATTTAAGGCCTAATATGTAAGAGCAATCTTACTTAACCTTATAGCATTGGTTGCTTTTATCGATTAAAATTTTCACTGTAAGTCTAGTTTGATCACCTAGCTTTGCATACAACGATTATGTCAAATACTGAAAAGGTTAGATAAAATTGGGTTTTCATAAAAGCAATTTAGGAAAGGAGCTTAGAAATAAGACCTTGATTTTGACCCTAGACATAGGGCAAAACCTTTAAAACCAATAGGATTGTGTTTTTATTTAACTAAGTTCGTATTAGCCATAAAAATATTAGTTTAATCACTTAGCCTCCTAAAGATACTTCACATAAGGTCGAATAGATGTTGAATTCGATTTAGAAAGGTTAAGTGTTGAGTCAAAGGACTGCAATTGCAATTAGGTCGCAATTCCAATCAAAAGGGCACAAACATGTTTGGATCCCTTTTGTTTATTCTTGACATTTCTTTCTTGTCCACAAAAACCATCCTAATCATTTTTATATTTGGTTACCAAAATTGTAAATTTTGAACAATCTTGTGCTATCTTTATTGTATTCGTTCCCTATGGGATTGATACTATGGAGTACTTCCAAACTTATTACTTGCATCGACAGTGTGCACTTGCACTAGGGCTGAATTCTTTCTTTCAATTTTTAACCCACAAAGTTTACCCGATCAAGTTTTTGGCGCTATTGCCGGGGAACGACATTAATAACAAAATTTTACTTTTAGCACAAATTGTGAGAAGATTGCAACTACAATTCTTTTCTCTTGCAGATTGTGAGAAGATTGCAATTTCTATTTCTCCTATTGCAGGAGGAGCTAGATTTCACTTGCAATACTTGTACCACAGATTGCAATTGGATTGCAATTGCAATTATCCTATTTCCAAAAGAAAACTCAATTCTTGTTTACATTGTTTTGCAAGTTGAGAGAGAGCAATTATGAGAGGAGAAAGACACAACACATAGGGTTTGATTGCTTGAGGTATCTACAAAGAAAGTAGACATCATTGCAGCATTGAGCGCAAGCTTCATCATTAAGCTACATGATGGAAACTTTGATGATGGAAAATCCCATAGCTCATGTTAACCCTATCTCTCTATTTCTTGTGTTTGTTGTAAAGGAAGTCATTTATTTGAGAATTGTCCTTATAATCCTGATTCTTTATGTTATGGATTTCTACCCAGTTTTACAAATCAACATTAGTACCAGTATTTCCAACAAGAGAAGATGATTCCAAAAGAGCCTAGCATTGAAGAAATTGTGAGGGAATATAAAGCAAAGAACAAGGTTGTGATGCAAAGACAAGCTGCATTTCTACAGAATTTGGAGATCCAGGAGGAACAAATTACAAACGAATTGCAGAACAAGTCCCAAGGAATCATGTTCAACAATATAGAGACTTCAAAATAAGAAGAAAAAGAAGAATGCGAGGCGGTGACACTAAGTAATTTAGAATATGGAGATCTCAAAACTACAGTAAAAGTAGAAAGTGCTTCAACACTTGAAAACACTAAAGATCTAGAAGGGAGAGAAGAGATAAAAGAAGAACCACCTCAAGAAGAAAAGGTACAATGAGCTATGTAGTTGCAACCTTACAACAAATGACGTCCAAAGTGCTTCCGATACTATAATACCCTGCTTTCATTTATTGTAGCTTGTAGGAAATGCTAAAAGAAGAAGAATTCAGATAGGAGAGCATGAAGGATGACAATTTGCAATATGGCACATAAGTTGTGACTGC